>VZTA01018372.1:0-13493 GCA_013398855.1 Mohoua ochrocephala
GAGGGATTTCGGGGTTCCCACCCCCAGCAGGTGGAGGAGCGCTCGGCGTGGCCGGATCTGGCCGGGATCGGGGCCAGGCCTTGGCTCCGGCCGCCGCTTTCCGATGGAACAGAAAATTTGGGAATAAATCAAACAGCCAAGGAGGCGCTGCCCGACCCCTCCTCAGTTTTTGGGGGGCTCCGCCGCTGTCCCCGGGGTGACGGAGCCGGGACGGGGACGGCTCAAATCCTCCCCAAGATCCCCCCAAAAGCTCCTCTCAAAATCACCCCAAATCTCCCCCAAAGCCCCTCAAATCCCCCGAAAAACTCCCTCAAAGCCGGGGTGGGGACAACCGAGAGCTGGTGGGGACAACGGGTGGGGACAGCCCCGCCATGGGGTGGGGACATCGCTTCCCGTTCTCCGCGGAGCGGAGACACGCAGGTGGCACCGGTGGCACTGGTGACAGTGGCGGTGACAGAGTTTAGGCCGGGCCCCCCCGGTTTTGTCCCTTGGCCCCGGTCCCTGATGGCTCTCCAGAGCCCGGGGACAGAGAGGGGACAGGAGGGGACAGTGAGGGGACAGCAGGACAGGGGGTACAGAGCGCGGGGGTTGGGACTGAGCAAACCCAGTTTGGGGTCAAAAAACCCCAAAAGGGGACGGTTCGATCCCGAACTGGGACGGGGACAGCGAAGGGACACCGGGATGGGGGGGAAAGAGAGGTGTGGTTTGGGATCGAACGTCCCAGTGGGTGGGACCAACCCATTGTCCCCATGGGATCTTGGCTGTCCCCACGCCGGTGCCACCACCGGCGAGCGTCACCCGGCCCCGTCNACCCCAACTTCCCCCCATTTTTACTCCAATTTTGCCCTGGTTTTGTCCCATTTTTGCTCAATTTTCCCTCCATTTCTGCCCAAATTTTGCCTCATTTTTGCCCCATTTCAGCCCCATTTTTATACCAATTTTCCCCATTTTCCCCCCATTTCAGCCCCATTCTTACTCCATTTTGGTCCCATTTTAGCCCAAATTTTTCCTCATTTTCACCCCATTTAAGCCTCATTTGTGCCCCATTTTTACCCAAATTTGCCCCACTTTAATCCCACTTTGCTCCATTTCTGCTCCATCTCTGCCCCATTTCCCCCCATTTTTACCCAAATTTTGCCCAATTTTAACCCCCTTTCCCCCCTAGTCTCACCCCAATTTTCCCCCATTTCAGCCCCATTATTCCCCTACTTCTTCCCCATTTTCCCCCCAATTTTCCCCCATTTCCCTCAATTTCCCCCCCACTTCTGCCCCATTTCCTCCCCATTTTTTTCCCATTTCGCCCCCATTTTCCCCCATTTCCCCTCTTCCCTCCCAATTTTTCCCACTCTCCCAAACCCCACAATCCCATAAAAATCCCATAAAATCCCCAAACCCAAAGAGGGAATTCCTCATCGGTGGGGGAGCCAGGAATTTGCTTTTCCCTTCAAAAAGGGCTTTTTTCAACCCAAACACTCCCCAAATTCCATTTTTTTCCCTCTGGCACCTCCCAATAACCTCAGATCTGGCCCCAGATATTTTCCAGGATCCTTTTGGGATCGGGAAGCAGAAAAAGGATCTCTGTCCCCCCTCCAAAAAACCCCAATTTTTACTTTTTCCTCCTCATTTTGCAGCCGTTTCACTCCATATTTTTCATTATCCCATAAAATTTCCTATTAAAAATTAATATTTAATAATATAAAAATCAAATTATTTTTTGGGCCCCAAACTGATTTTTTAGGGGATGCAAAACCCCAATAATCCCCAATCTTTGGGGTGAATTCATGTGAAAAAAGCAATTTCGATGACCCCAAACCCCACAGAAAACACAATTTTGGGGCAAATTTACCCCCTAAAAATTAATTTTAGGGACACAAAATCTGATTTTAATCCCTATAAAAACCCCCAAATCCCAAATCCTCTTTTCCATTTAGGATTTTCCCTTCTCCTCCTTTTCCCGGTGAGGAAAATCCCCAAATTTCCTTTTTTCCCCCCATTTTTGGGGGTTTGGTGGCACAGAGCCCCTTTGTCCCTTTTTCCCCCCTGGAAAGGTGGGAAGGGGCCCGAAATGGGGGAAAAAACCGGGAATTTTTGTGGGATGAGGTCAAACCCTTCCCCCCCGTGCGCGGCCTCTTCCTCCTCCTCCTCCTTTCCCTCCTCCCCCTTTTTTGGGATGAAAAGGCGATTTTTAGGGAAAGGTACAAAGGGATCCTTTCAGGGAGCGGGGGGGGAGCTCAAGGCCCCGCCGGGGATTTTTCTGGGGGTTTTATTTTGATTTATTTTTTAATTGTTTATGGTTTTATTGTTATTTTTTGACTTTTTTTGGTACTTCTTAGATATTTTATGTTATTTTCCCTCTATTTTTGGGGTATTTTTGTGCATTATTTTTATTTTTTCTGGGGGGGGTTTTATATTTTTTGAATTTTTTTTTATATTTTTGTGTATTTAAAAAATATTTTTGGCATTTTTTGGATATTTTTGAGTATCTTTTTATATTTTTGGGGGGTTTTTGTGTATTTTTGATGTTTTGGGGGTTTTTTTTGTATTTTAAAAATATTTTTGGGGGTATTTTTAATATATTTTTCGTGTATGTTTTTATATTTTTGTGTATTTTTAAATTTTTAAAATTTTTTAATATATTTTTTGTGGCGAGACCTTGGGAGTTTGGGGTGAAACCCCAGGAATTTGGGGAGAAATTCTGGGATTTTGGGGTGAAATGTTGGGAATTGAATGGATGCATTTGGGGGATTCTTTGGGATTTTTTGGGGTCTTTTTAGGGATTTTTCCCATTCCCAAAGCAAATTTTTCCCCTGGAATTCCCAAATTTTTTCCCTTGGAGTTGCTCCAAGTGGGGGGGAGTTGCTTCACCCTTTAATTTTTTAAGGTCCTCCCCCAAAATTTGGGATTTTTGCCCCCTAAATGCCTGAAATTCAGGATTTTCATCCAGCTCCAAACCCTAAAAGTTCCTTTATTTTTTTCCTGGCTGGAGTGAGGAAGAGGTGAAAAAAAACGGGATTTAGGATCCTTTGATGGCAAATTCTCCCATCCCCCCATCCCAAAAAAAAACTATTTGGGGTGGCACCAAGCCAGGGCCCCAAAAGCCACGGGGACAAAGCCACTCCTGTGTCCCAGAACCGGAAAAATCCCAAAAAATAAATAAATCCCAGAAAAAAAAATTTAAAAACACCAAAACCACCAAAAATCCCCAAAAAACCCCCGACCCTAAAAGGGATTTTTTGATGGGGGCTGGGCCGAGGGTCCCAAGGTTTGAAGGGAGATTGGGTTCAGGGATTTTTTTGGGATATGTGGGGGTTTTTGGGGATTTTTTTTTTTTTGGGGAAAAGAGGAAAAAATCCCAGCAGGGCCACGGGTTAATTAATTAATTAATGAGGGCTCGGGGCTGTAGGGGATTAATGGGGCCGGGGCTGGGCAGGGGGGGGGGGTCATTAGGAGAAATTAGGATCAGGAGGCTCCTGGAGTGTGAGGACCCTGCCCCTGCTTGGGGTTAAAAACGACCCAAAATGACCCCAAAATAGGGGGTTTGGGGAGCAGCCATGACCTGGAGGGTTTGGGGTTAAAAATGACCCCAAATTACCCAAAATTACCTGAAAGTTACTCCAAAATGACTCAAAATTACCCCAAAATTGAGGTTTGGAGGGTTAAAAATGACCCAAAATGACCCGAAAATGACCCAAATTGGAGTTTGGAGGGGTAGCCCTGCCCTACTCAGGCTTTGCGTTAAAAATGATCCCAAAGGANAATCCCAAAAAATAAATAAATCCCAGAAAAAAAAATTTAAAAACACCAAAACCACCAAAAATCCCCAAAAAACCCCCGACCCTAAAAGGGATTTTTTGATGGGGGCTGGGCCGAGGGTCCCAAGGTTTGAAGGGAGATTGGGTTCAGGGATTTTTTTGGGATATGTGGGGGTTTTTGGGGATTTTTTTTTTTTTGGGGAAAAGAGGAAAAAATCCCAGCAGGGCCACGGGTTAATTAATTAATTAATGAGGGCTCGGGGCTGTAGGGGATTAATGGGGCCGGGGCTGGGCAGGGGGGGGGAGTCATTAGGAGAAATTAGGATCAGGAGGCTCCTGGAGTGTGAGGACCCTGCCCCTGCTTGGGGTTAAAAACGACCCAAAATGACCCCAAAATAGGGGGTTTGGGGAGCAGCCATGACCTGGAGGGTTTGGGGTTAAAAATGACCCCAAATTACCCAAAATTACCTGAAAGTTACTCCAAAATGACTCAAAATTACCCCAAAATTGAGGTTTGGAGGGTTAAAAATGACCCAAAATGACCCGAAAATGACCCA
This sequence comes from Mohoua ochrocephala, assembly GCA_013398855.1. Classification (NCBI taxonomy): domain Eukaryota; kingdom Metazoa; phylum Chordata; class Aves; order Passeriformes; family Acanthizidae; genus Mohoua; species Mohoua ochrocephala. The sequence goes on from VZTA01018372.1 coordinate 4,310, forward strand.
AATTGGAGTTTGGAGGGGTAGCCCTGCCCTACTCAGGCTTTGCGTTAAAAATGATCCCAAAGGACCCCAAAATTGGGGGTTTGGAGGGGCAGCTCTGAATTTTGGTGTCTCCCAGCTCGGAATTTGGGGTCCCAACCCTGAATTTTGGGGAATCTGATATTTTGGGGCATCTTCACAGATTTTGAGGCCTCTGTCCCAGATTTTGGGTCATCTTTCCTGGATTTGGGGCATTTTTGCCTGATTTTGGGGCATCTTTTTGTCTTTTGGGGCATTTTCCCACTTTTCGGGGCGCAGCCGCTGCCCCCCAGCAGCACAAGGGGCTCCGTGTCCCGGATTTTTTTTGGGATCTCGGGGATTCCCGGGAGAGCCGAAGTTTACCCGACACGGCCGCTGCCAACCCCAACCGCGGCCCCACAAAGGGCGCTTTTATCCCGAATCCCGGCTTTTTCTGGGAATTTTTGTAAAAATAGCGACAGATCCAGTGGGGGGGGGGAGAGGAGATGAAGGGACTTCTGTCACCTGGGGGCGGGGAGGGAATTCCTGCCGGGATTTGGGGGGTTTCCTGTGGAACTTGGGGTCATTTTCTGATGGAATTTGAGGCATCTGCCCAGGTTTTGGGGCATTTTTCCCAAATTCCCCGGATCCCAGGTGATTCCCACCTTCCCAAAAGTGCCCAGGAGCGGCTGAAAGGGGCATTGAGAGCCGAGAGGTTTTTAAGGAATTCCAGCGACTTTTTCTGGGACAAACTGGGCCAAAATGCAGCAACGAGGACCCAGAAAAGAGGGAAAAAGCCAAGGTGACCTGAAAATCCCCGGAATGGGGCAATTTATCCCAAAAATTGGGTGGAAATAAACGATCCATGGAATTTTCCGGTGGCCACGGAGCCACTTTCCAGGATTTTGGGGCATTTCCCTGAATTTTGGGGCATCTTTCCCAGATTTTGGGGCCTTTCCTAGGTTTTGGGGTGTCTATCCAGGATTTTGGGTTGTCTTTCCTATTTTTGGGGACATTGTTCCTGGGTTTTGGGTCATTTTTCTTGGAGTGTGGGGCATTCTTCCCAGATTTTGGGGCACTTTCCCTGATTTCTTTGGCTGAGGACGAACGACCCCAAACCCTTTTCCCAGGATTCCCACCCAAGGAACACAAAAAGCAGGAAAATTCCACAATTCCAGGTTTTTTTCCAGAGCTTTAATTCCAATAAAAGATAAAAAAAGTAGGAAACGAATCCGGTATAAAACAGGGGAGGGAATTTGGGATCCAAAGGGACATAAAGGGCCAGGAAAAACCAGGAAAAAAGGGCTCCAAAAATTCGGGAATTCGGTACAAAACTTCAGCTCCCAGCTTGGGAAAAATAGAAAAAATTCCCTGCTCCCGCAGGAGAGGGAAAATACAAAAATTTGGGATTTTTTCCCACTTTTCTTCTCCTTAAAAATCTTTTCCACCAGGAACAGCAAATCCAGAGGCTTGGGAAGCTCCAAAAAATTCAGGAATAAATTAATCCAGGGAAAGGGGTGGGAAAAGCCTCAAAATCCTGGTTTTTTGGAAAAGCTCCCCAAATAAACCCTGTTTTTTGGGGGAAAAATTGAAGGAATTCCCAGGAGTTTGGAGCTTTTTCTGTGGTTGCTGCAGTTCCTGGGATTTGGGAGGTTTTTTTTTCCAGGAAAAAGTGGGAAAAGCACCTGGAAAAAGCAATGGGAGCTGCTGGGATGAGGCAGCTCCAAAGGGAGGGGAAAAGTCTCAAAAATTCCCCCAAAATCCTGGATTTTGCTCACGTTTTGGGGTTTATCCCTCGGAAAAGCAAAGTTTGGGAATAAATTCGGAGGAATTCCGGCATTGCGGAGCTTAATCCCAGAAAAAAATGGTGCTGAGAAGTGGGAATTTGGGAAGAAAAATCAGGAAAAAATGGGACTTAAGCAGGAATTATTCCCAGGGATCTCAAATCCAGGTTTTGCCCTGGATAAAATCCCCAAACTTTGGGAATGAGGTGGAAAATAACGGGAATGATTCCCAAAAATTCCCTCCAGAACCAAACCCTTCCCTTGCTTTTCCCAAATCCGGATTTTCCCAACCCGAATCCATGGAGGTGCCTCCCTTTCCCCAAAAATCCAGCTCCAAAAAGCCCAAAATTCCCAAATTTCCCCATCCCAGCAGCCAGAAAAGCGGGAAAATCCATCCTGGAATTGCAAAAAAGAGGGAAAAAACCTCCAAAAAATCCCAACTGTGCTTCCAAACTTTTCTATTCCCCCCAAATCCGGGGGTTTTTTCTGGGTAGAGCAGGACCCGGAGTTCCTTGGCTGCGTCCCGAGGAGAATCCCGGGATTTTTCTGATCCAAATCCATGGAATTTCGGGATTTTTCCGGCATCAGAGGAGCTTCCTGTGCAGGATTTCCCAGGCCATCCTCTTCCGGAAGTAGGGCATGTGTTGCTTTGGGAATTTTGGGGGGAAAAATGGGAATTTCCGTCAGGGTTTGCTCGGCCGGGGCGGATTCCTGCTTTTTTCCCATGGAAAATTGGGGCTTTGGGGTTGTGGGAATGGGGGAAAAAGTGGGAATTTCTTGGGATTCAGGCAAAAAATGGTGGAATTTATCCCAGATTTTGCTGGGATTTTGGGGAATTCGGGGTTTTCCTGGCCCTGGGGGTCTGGGAGCCGAGGAAATTTGGGAATATTGGGATCTGGCAATGCTGTAGAAGGGAAGTGGGATATTGCTGGAGGTTGGGAACGGGGAATAACTCGGGAATTTCTTGGGATTCTGGGGAGGAATGGGGGGATTTGTCCCAGATTTTGGGGGGATTTTTGGGATTTGCCCTGGCACTGGGGGTTGGGAGCCGAGGGAATCTGGGAACGTTGGGATCTGGGAATGCTGTCCCACAATCAGGAGCAATTTGGGATCTTCCTAGGGGGAAATAACACAGCAATTGGGTGAGAAATTCCTGAATTTCCCCCAAATTTTGCTGGAATTTCGGGGATTTTCCTGGCCCTGGGGGTCTGGGAGCGGCGGGAATTCGGGAATGTGGGAATTCCCAGCCCCTGGAATGTGGGTACCTGGGTGAAGTTGATGGGTTTGTCCTTGGAGATGCACTCGGCGTACTTGCAGGCGAACATCCCGCAGTCGCTGCCGTTCATCTGCTGCGGGATCTCCTACGGAAACACGGGATTCAGTATTCCCAAATTCCCACGCTCCCTCGGCTCCCAGGCCCCCAGGGCTAGGAAAATCCCCTAAATCCCAGCAAAATCTGGGGGAAATTCAGCCAAATTGATCCCATTTCTCCCCCCAGTCCCAAGGAATTCCCGCTTTATTTCCGATTCCCGCCCTCCAGGAATATCCTGATTATGGGACAGCATTCCCAAATTCCCGACATTCTCAAATCCCCTCAGCTCCCAAACCCCCAGGGCCAGGGCAATCCCAAAAATCCCTGAAATTCCAGAAGCTTTTGCATTCCCACCTTCCCCAAATCCCAACTAAACCCTTCCCCTTGATCCCATCCCTGTGAAAATTTCCCTCTCTCAAGATCTGGGATTTGTTGCCTCCTTTTCTCCCCAGGAATCCCTGAGGAAAAAGGGCCTGGAACGGGTGGGGAATCCAAGGAAATCCCAAATTTTTTCAAAATTTTGGGGTGTCCAAACCTGGCTCTTCTTGCTCAGCAGGGCCCATCCGTTGGTGTCGAATTCCTTCCTTTTCTTATCCAAACTTTCCTGTTTCAGGTACTGCCTGTGGGAAAGGGAGCAGGAAAAGCTGGAATTCATGGAAAAATGGGAATTCTGAGGTTTTTCTCTGGCCATTCCCAAAGGGATTCAGGGTTGGGATTTACAAATGAGTCCCAAAAAACCCTAAAATTGGATCAGGAGAAGCCAAATCTCACGGAAAAAAAAGGGAGAGAATTCTTGGGATTTGTGGGTTGGAATTCTAGGGAAGAGCAGGAATTTTCCAGGTCCTGGAAAGGGAGAATGTGCCTGAAAAAGGGAGCAAAAATGGCCCTAAAAGGGGATAAAGATGACCCTAAAAGAGCCCAAAAATGACCCCAAATGGGCCCAAAAATGGGCAAAGTCATCGTTTCCAAGGCCAGGGAAGCAGGAACGGGATTTTTTCCAGGAACAGCTCTCACGGAAGGATTTCACTCACAGCAGGATCCTGCAGGCCTCGCTGTTGATCCCCCCCATGGAATCGTAGTAGGTGATGGTTTTTTTCCTGAAATCCACGACCTGCATGGAGAAAAATTCCTTAAAAAGGGCAAAAAAATCAGGAATTCTCCCTGCCAGCAAAAAAAATTCCAATTATTTCACACCAGAGAATTTCCCCCCAACATCCCCGTTTCCTGCTGTGTTTCTACCCCCCCAAATGTCTAAATCAGCCTCTAGTGTTATTTTTACATTATATTAAATTATTATTGTTCAGTAAATACTAGTTTTTTTAAAAAGTTTTGCTCACCTCTCAAGGCCCCAAATCTGGGTGGTTTTTGGTGCTTTCCTTCCCCATTCCCACACCATTTCTGGTGGGAATGAACTCTTTTCCATGGAATTAATTAATAATTTAAGCAGGAATTAATAAATCAAGGAGGTTTTTGCTAAAGGAGCTGAAAATCCCTGCAGGATCCCAGGAGCCAGGGGGAGGGGATGGGACAAAGGAGGGGAGAAAAGTGAAATATCTGTGGCCTAAATCTCTTTAAAAAGATCCTGTGGCACCAGGAGTTGGTGGGAACGGGGAAATCAGATCTTCCCAAGGGAATAAATTCCCTAAAATGACCTCCAGGTTGAATTTCAGGACTAAAACCCCCCCCACAAAACTGCTCCCACCTTTGTACTTCACTTCAGGCTTTGATTTGAGCCACAAATTCCAATTTTTCCCCTCGGCATCCCTCAAAAACAACAAAACTTGGGCCTTAAATCCCAAACCGAGGATCTTTAGGGATAATCCAGGCACTCACAGCCAGGCACCAGTGCACTCCCAGGTGGATGGGCACCAGGAGCAGATCCACGGAGAAAATATCCACTTTTTTTGTCCATCTTTTCACAGCCTGGTACCCCGCAGTCTTTAACTTGGTGAAGAAGAAGGTGTTGAAGGCGTGGACTGCGGGCAAATCCTTCTCCTTGCTCCTCTCCATCAGCAAATTCATGTAGAAATTGATGATCTGGGGGAAAAAAAAAAGGAAAACAGCCAGGATTTTTTATTTTTTAATATATTTTAATTTATTTTATTTTTTTATGGGGAGTTGGGATTTGTGGCCCTGTGTAAAATCAGGGAATAAACCCCCAAAAAGGGGGGATTTGCAGTAAAACCTTCAAAAATTCCAGCTCTAAGACATTAAAACCTTCCAAAAATCCAAGGATTTTTAGGAATCTGCCTTTATTTAAGTCTGTATTTAAGATTTATTTGTTGTTTTTCCTGCGTGCGTCAATCCCATCCTCCCACCATCATTAATTCCCCACAGAAATTAAATTATTTTTATTTTTCAGAGGTCTCCCCATGGATTTCTCGCTCCAGGGTGGGAATCCCAACCCCCAAATCCCCTCCCAGCATCAAACCCATCCATTTTTCGGCTCCAAGCTGCCGGGAGTGGGTGGAAAACGGGAATTTTGGGGGTTTTTACCTCGTCATTGAGCCAGTTGAGGTTGTTGAGGGTCTGGATGTCCTTCCTGGTGATGGTGAGCCGGAAAGCCTCGCTCAGCACCTCGTCCTGGTTCCCTCCTCGGAAAAGGCTCTTGATTTCCTTCTCCATTTCCTGCAGGAAGGGGGGAAGGAGAATTCCTGCTTTTCCTCATCCCCAAATCCCCAAGGATTTAACCCCAAAAAATCACTTTTTGCCCCTTGAACCATAAATTTAGTACAAAAATTCAATTGGAAGAGGGAGCACAGCTCCGTGCCCGTGCACAAATCCTGGGAATTCCGTTAACGTTTCTATTTTTCCAGCCCCACCTCGGTGATCTCCGGGAATTCCTCGTCGCCCTCGGCTGCCCGGGCGCGCTCCGACCCCTCCGGCCCCACGGTGACCGGGATCTCCTTCTCCAGGGGCACCCGCAGGTGCAGATCCACCAGGTCCTGCACCGAGCGCTCCCGCTCCTGGAGACGCTGTGGGATCAGAGATTTGGGACTGGGGATTAGGGACCGGGGATTCTCCTCTCGGAGACATTTGGCGTCAGAGAAAACAAGGATTTAGGACCAATAAAACTGGGAAAAACCTCCAGGATCACGGAATTAGCCCTTCCAGAGTCACCCAACCCTGTCCCCAAGGGCCACATCCACATCTTTTCCCCATTTCCATGGATTCTGACCCCTTTTCCAAGCCCTGACCACCCTTCCAGTGCCAAAATTTTCCATAATTTCCAATCTGGGACATTTCCTCTTTTCCTGGTTGTTTATCCCAGGATTGGAAAGGACAAAGACCTCAAAAAAGTCCATTTTTCCCGGTTTTTCCCGTTTCTCCACTTTTTTCCCCCCTAATTTTCCCAGGCCAGGGGGTTTTCCCATGGAATTCTCACCTGGCTCTGGAGCTGCAGGGCCAGAGCCTTCTGCTCCTCGATTTGCCTCCACCTCTCCCTGGCTCGGGAATCGTAGACGCTGGTCCTGGAAAAAGCAGGAATTTTTATGGGAAAAAATCGATTAAAAAAATAAAGGTTTTCATTTTTCCACCCCCAAAATTCCCAGGAGAAGGCAGCAGGGAATATTTACTCACAGCTCTTTGATCCATAGCTCGGCCTGGAAAAATGGGAGGCTGGAAAAAGGGGAGAAAGGAGGGTTGGAAGCGATCAAAAATCCCAGAATTTCCCCAGAACTCCCTCATTTCCCAAATTCTCACCCTGTCTCTCTCCGTTGTCACTTCCCCGTGTCCCTAAAAATCTCCAAAATCCCCAAATTCCCCCCAAAATTCCCCCATTTCCCACCCCTCACCTCGGGGCCGGAGTCCTGGAATCCTTGACCTTGAGCAAAATGACGGAATCCGACCCTAAAAACGGGAAAAATTCCTGGAATTTTGTCCCCCTCGATTCCCACTCCAAATCCTGCCCGATCCTGAATAAAAACCTTGGATTGGCCATGAAATTTAAATCCCTTTCCCAGGGTTTGGGGTTATTTGGGATTTGTTTTTTATTCTGTTTGGGATTTGGGGAATCTTTGGGGGGGTTTATTTGAGATTTTGGGAGGTTTGGGGGACTTTTGGGGATTTTTCTGGGATTCTGGGAATTTTTACCTTCAGTCTGTGCACTGGATGCTGCCTGCTCCTCCCGCTGCTGCTGGGCCGTGGAATTTTGGGGCTGAAACCCCCCGGGATACCCTGGAGAGGGGCCCAGGGGAGCATTTTGGGAATTCCGGGGCGGCTCCAGGGGATGTGGGACAGGACCTGGAATTTTGGGAATTTCCAGCGCCTCGGAATCATCCCTGGGAGCCTCCTGGGGCAGGGAGGGGCCGGAACGGGGACAGCGGGAGCTGCAAAAAAAACCCAGTCAGGGAAATTCCTGGGAAAAAATTGGAGATTTGGGGAGAGGTTTTGGGGGATTGCAAAGGGTTTTTGGGATTAGGGAGGAGTTTTTGGGATCTGGGCAGGAGGTTTTGGGATCTTTTAGGATTCGGGAAGGGTTTTTGGGATTCTGGCAGTTTTTGAGATTTGGGCAGGTCTTTGGGGACTTTCTGGGGTTTGGGCAGGGATTTTGGGATTTGGGGAAATGGTTTTGGGGATTCGGGAAGAGTTTCTGGAGAGTTTTTGGGGATTTGGGCAGGGTTTCCTGGGGTTCTTTGGGGTTAGGGCAGAGATTTTGAAATCCTTCCAGGGATTTTGGGATTCTTTGGGATTTGGGCAGGGATTCTGGGATTCTTTGGGACATTCCCGACTCACAGGTGGAAGGGGAGCAGTGGGGAGGGTTTGGAGCTGGAGAATCTCTTCCCGGTCACCATCTGCAGCAGCTGCCGGTAAATCTCCCTCTCCTCTTCCCGCACGGTCTGCAGGGAAAAATCATGGAAAAAATGTCACTCAAAACCTTGGAATTTGCCGATCCTGAGGGATTTCCCCCAAATTCAGGGATCTAGTGGGATCCCATGAAGGCAACGCTGAGAAAAACCCCCAAAAATTGGGATTTAGGGCTGGGAAAACCCCGGAATTTCGAGTTTAACCCCACCCAAGCACCCAGAGCTACCTCAATCTCTCCTGTTCCCAAAAAATTGGGATTTAAGCCTGTAAAAACCCAGGAATTTTCGGTTTAACCCCACCAAGATCCCAAATATTTTGGATTTAAGGGTGGAAAATTGGGATTTAGGGCTGGACAACCCCAGGAATTTCACGTTTAACCCCAGCAGCGCCCCCAGCTCTGCCTCCACCCGCCCCGATCCCACAAAGCCCCCGGGGATTTTCCTGGATTTTCCCAGGTTTTCCCCATTCCCAGCCCCGTCACCTCCTCGGCCGCGCTCAGGAAGCGCCGCGGGGCCTTCTTGGGGCTGCGGCGGCTCCAGGAGGGGCTCGGGGCCGGTTTGAGGGGAAAAGAAGCTCCATGAAGGGTGGATTTTCCCACAAAAGTGCTGGAATTCCCGCTGGAAGGAGGGAAAAACACCTCAGGTTTGTTGTAAATCCTGAAAATTGGTTTAAAGTCCCAAATGAAATCACAAGAAGTTGCAAAAGGAGAAATGAAATGCCCAAAAGTCCAAATAAAGCCCCCAAAGCCCCCAAATAAATCCCCAAAATCCCAACCCCCCCTCAAAAATCCCAAATAAAAAAGAAAAAATCCCCAAGAATCCCAACTCCCCCCCAAATAATCTCAAAAATCCTCTCCAAAAAAGCCAAAATCCCAAATAAAACCCCAAAATATCCCCAAACTCTCAAAACAATCCCTAAATAAAACCCCTCAAATCACAAATAAAACCCCCTCAAAATATCAAATAAAACTCAGAAATTCGGGAATCTGCCACACCCACCTGGAATTTTTCCGGGTTTCCAGGAAGGAGCCGCGGCTCCCCCGGGGCTTGGAGCTCCTCCACTGCCCGTTGGCTCCCGGGAATCTCTCACCGGGAATTTCTGAGGGGAAAAACACCAGGAATTCCCAAAAAACCCCAAATATCCCCTCTCCAGGGATTGTTTTTAGGGAAAACAGCCCCAAATTCCAGAAGGAAAACTCACCTGGGGCATAGCTGAGGGAGCAGGAGGAGTTCCCAGCTGGACAGGAGAAGCTGCTGAGTTTGGGGGGGAAAAACTGGGGGGGGGGGGG
>VZTA01018373.1:0-39059 GCA_013398855.1 Mohoua ochrocephala
TTTATATTGCTATGTTACTGTAGGTAATAACCAAAACTGTTACATATTTGCTTTCCATTGCAAGCAAATTGTTCTAAAATAAAACATACATATATACATATATATATTAAAAACACAGATAATTCAGTGTTTTTTTACTCTAATCTGCCCCAAGGGATCTATTAACAAGAACCTGAGGTACCCTTGCCTTAAGGGGCAGGTCATAACATGTTCCATCTCCTATTTCTTTAATTTTCCATATTGTGCTCTGCATTAATAGTCTTTTTATGGTTGTCTTCTATCCTACTATTGAACTACACTCTACTAACTGGTTTTCTTCGGTTTTTTAAGAAACACTCTATTTTTTCCAGTTATGAGATACATTCCCTACTTTCAGTTCAGGGGAAGTTTATCTGATGTAAAATGGAATATTTGTCATGTTCTCAAAAATATTTGCTAAGAAAACAAACTAAAACATGCTGTATGCCATTCCTTAGGATTAATAAGACTGTGAAATACTTTTATATTTTATATGTAATATTTCATATACTTAGTATGTAGTGTGTAATGTTATATACACGTTTTCCACCATATATACATGTTTTCCACCATCTGTTGCCATGGTATACCTTGATTTATGTATCTTTAAAAAAATCTTTGATAATTGAAATGTGCTGATGTATTCTGTATTTACAGGTGCATTTTTAATAAAAAGAATAAAAGCTAGGGGTTTTTTTAATGCCAAATGCTGCTAACTCCCCTTGAAATGAGTGTAAGAAGTTACCTCAATAGCTAACATTTGACATGTGTCTTGCTTTGATGAAACAAAGATTTAAAATATTATTTCCTCGCTGCTGTAGTTATCTCATTGTTCTTGCTCTCTCAGCTTATTTCAATTACAGACTTCTATTTCCATTAATTTATCTATGTATATTTCTGGGAGTAAAATACAGATGTTCTAACATGAGTGGCAAGCACCTCACCACTTAAAAGTTTTATTTTGGCTTAATGGACAGTAGTGGGTCTGGACAAATATATCCTTAACTGTTAAAAAGACCTATGGTTTCTTTACTATACACTGCAAAAGTATAATATGTTCAGGAGGGAAGCGATCTTTGTTGAATTAAAATCAATCTATAATGTGGAAAAATACCAATTATTTGAAATGTTATAAACAAAACTCAATGCAAAGTCTGTGTCTTGCAATACTTATGACTTCTCTGTAGATATTATACATAAAAGGCTGGACACTATATGATATTTTGTAAATTGTATTTTTCTTTTCAGAAAAAATTATATTTAAGTATTATTTGCAATAATCAATGTGGATAAAACTGTACGAAGGGATAGGAAGGGAGTGCAGTGACTTCCTAGGCAGTTTGGTGTGTAATGCACAGTAAACTAATCATATAAAAATACTGCTTAAGACAGTCTTAATTCCTTCCATCAATAAGAAAAAGCAGCAGCTACTCATAAGCGTTTTGTTTAATACAGATAGAGAAAGTAAGCAGTTGCGTTCATCATAGCACATTTTAGAGAAGTGATGGTTTCTTATTTTCCCCAGGAGTCACAGCTGAAAGCTCTGAAGGAGACTGTGCAGCTTTGCCTGTCTTCCGTTCTGCGCAATCAGCCTCCCACTATGAATCTAATCCCTTCAAAACCAGCTGAGAAGCTGACTTCCTCCAATCCAAAGGACTCCAGAGTCCCATTTCAAGTGACAAGCACCAAGGTATGATTTTTCTCTTGGGTAGGGTTTTTTTAACATCTTTGAAAGTTTGTACTATAAGAGCATCAAACCGAAACTAGAGAGGATTTCAAATTCATTGGAAGATTAGGATGAATTTTGAGGATAATTCTAAGACTGCTTCTGATGTTAATAAATTGGGTTTTTAGTTGGGAAGCAGCTACTTTTTTGCTGAGTAACAAAATTCTTTCTATCACTTGATAAATGGATCGTGTCTGCACAACAAATCTACAATGAAGATGGATTTGCATTTAAAATAAATGAGGGTACTAATTCATAGGATCATTTACCTGTCAGGCACTGATAGTGAGTTTGTGGTAATACAGCACTAAACAGTAATATGGGGCTTTCAGTGGGAAAAAAAATTATATAAAAAACATAAAATAATCTGGGACACTCAAATCAAAATTGCCAGAATGGATCAATGGACTTGATAATAGGCCATAGGGAATATTCCAATATTGCAAGATGAGAAGGGCAGTTTCAGAGAAAGCATGAGGAAAAAAAAAGATGAAAAGTGTTTTGAGTGAATAAATTCAAACATTATAATTCAGTCAAGATTTACAGTGGCTAACAACTGTCCTAGTAATTTTCATCTCCAGTGTTGCATTCTGCTCCTGAATTCAATATATAGACCTAGAAGAAATCTGTAATTTCAGTGAAAAGGAAGTCTTACAGAAGAATGACTGAAGGACACTTCATTGTCCTCCTTAAAGTCCAAAACTGAAATAAAGATAGGAATTGCTAACTCATAGCCAGTTTGTAATTTGTATATGGCAGCTGTTAGTATTCACCGTTAGTGTACAGGCTGAAGCCAAAAATTGGTAATCTTTCTATATGTAATTAAAATTAAAATACAACATCAGAAAGCAGAATAAAACTGGATATCACATCACATTGCTACTCTTAAAATCATGATTGTCGGTTCCTTAATAACTGTTTTACAGGAAGAAACCATCATTCCCAAAAATTATTACCTCTGGAGAAAAAGCACTGTATTAATTAGTAGCAGCACATGGGTATGATAGTGTTCATTTAGATTAAGATCGCTGGATCTATATTCTACCGGACAGCAGGCTCTTGTTTTGTAGGTCATACAAACAGAGCAGCACTCTGGGATCTCAGGAGCATACTGTTCCTAATTAATGTGGCTGTAGAATTGTTTATATTGCTCTTACTGTCCTTTTCTTCAGGTTGGAAGTGTTCATGTCTCTGTCATGAGAGCAGAGAAGCACTGAAGGATAAGGGCCAGCTAGCCATTATGTCTGGGTTTAAGATTGGTCTAGGGTCAGAGCCTTTGGAGTATTTGAAGGCTCCTTGATTTCTTGATTTAACAGATAGGGACATGAGAATACAGCATAGAGATTAGAATTAGATTTTTGATATTTGAGTGAAATACAGAGTATTCTTCCTTCTTTTTTTTTCAACGATCATAATAGATTTTGTGTTTAATGTACTTGGTAAAATGTGTCAGTATTTCTGTGCTATAGCCTTTTGAGAAACCAGCCTTTAGTCCTCTGTATCCAGAAGTGCTTGAATAAGTTAAACTGCCTCTTTAATAGACAGTTCTCACATTTCTCCGCACTTGGCATATGCCATGAAAATGTCTGAAAGAATAATGGTCTGCAAACCTCTTCTTCCAGACATTGACACCTCATTATTAAAAATCTGTGTATTATCTGTGATTATAAAACTAACGAAATCTGCTACTGTGAATCAAGTTGTTAAGAATCATAATCAGTCACCCTCTGCACTTGAGCTTTTTTTTATGATGATGCCCTTTCTTATATATCTTCTCCTTGGCTTTTTTTTCCTTTGACAAACAGCAAATAACTCTTAACTATAGATGTGTAGCTCTCTTTTTCATTATTAATAGATTTGCATAAATATTTTGATACAGCAGGCTAGTATTTTGGGGGAATATAAATGTATGTGATTAATTAAATGTGTTATCATACATAAAAGTGGGAACTTAAGATGAGCAGCACTTACACATCTTGTCATGTCTGATAAGCAGCACTTTCACCTTTAGGCAACAAATGATAATTTGTCTGGTAAAGATCTTATTTTTAAGATATTCTCATCCAGCCTAAAAATTGCATAAAATTTGACATTTTATGTCAAACTTACTTTAAATCCATGGAAGGATAAATCATACAGTGTATGACAGCTGTACCACTTGGGGACAATTATCCCTGGGATTGGGGTGCTTCCTCATAAAAAAAAAAGTTCCAAATAAGTAGGTTGTATATTTGTATTCATTATTGGTAACCGTAATACCTGAGAGCTTGCTAGTGATATTTAGCACAAGAACTTGGTGTAGAAAGGATAACTAGGAAAGCAAGTTGCCAAATTTCATGAAAAGAAATTACTTGGGCATTTTGATTTTCTAGAGAATGTGATATGAAAAATAATAAAATGTGTGCAAAGCAGTGCATCATAAGTGCCTGAATCACTGCAAAATAAAGTTGTTGTTCTGGATAGTTTGTTAATATGGAAAATTTTGTAGTAATGGGAAATTATTACATTTAAATCATAGAAAAAGTTATCTTAAAGTGATCAAAAGCAGTATAAGTCTGAGGTCTGTTTTTTTGACGTGTCCTAAATAAGTTAATATTTGCAATGTACAAGAATGTAAAATGCAGAATTTACCATGTAAATTGGCACTAATATTTCAATTCAAAGCCATTTTGCCTGTCATGTACCTGTCATAACACAACACTGGCATCGAAAGTATTGACAAATGGCTCTGTGTGTACAAGTTCAATGACACAACTAAAACTAAGCATAACCAGAAGGTGGATCATTATTCCTGAACCATGAGGTTTTTAGCTTTCTGTATTCCTGACAATTACTTTTATTATATAGTTTCTTTTGCAGTATAATGTCACAGCAATAACTATTCTGTGTTCCGCAGTGGACAAGCAGTGGAAAATGCTTCCTAACTAGTTGAGAGTTGGATCTGTCTTTTGTTGTAGTACTTTTCTTGCCTCATTCCCATTACAGAGGTGATGATGAAAGAGAAAAAACAAAAGAGGACTGAAACTCTGCTTTCCTTTTTATTCTCCAGATGAATGCCTAAGGACCTGGATACTTAAAGAGTGTACTTTATGAATGGAAATCATAACATTGACTAGGCTGCCAGCCATGGGAAGTGTGGGTTGGTGTAATCAGAGAATCAGAGCACTGCTACTGAAGACCTAGTGAGGTGTTTTCTGCACTTACTGTGTCTTGGCATGACAAAAAAACTCTGTGAATTTACACAGAGCTAGTAGAGAGATTGCATTCTTACCCCATTTCTATTAATTCCTCTTTCTGAAAAAGGTTAACAATATACCTTATAAAAAAACCCAAAAATTGTAATATCTTTGGCTGTGCTATGTAAAGATACCTGTGCTCCAAATGCAAGAAAATGAGCTTTAGTAGCACTATGGGAAATTAATGGCAAACTAAAATCAAAAGTGAACGATAAGAAAATTCTATTTACAGTACCAAGGTTGAATACAAAAATCATGGAGAACACAGTGATACCAGAATAATAGGGGCTAGCTTGTTCTGTAGTGGTTTTTTCCTAATGTGAAAACATTGTTCTGTGTATTCACCAAATCAATTCCTTCTTTATACAGGCCCAGCATGTTTTCTGTATTTTGTGAACTGCACTGTTCTAAGAGTGGAAATACACATGAATTTCAACCTGTAAACAATAGCACCCATTCCCATATTGTATACAGCATAGGTTGAAAGACAACCTATGAATGCCACATCAGTGTCCTTGTCTCAATGGAGAAAATACAAGCTGAATGGAATGAGAACTATCCTTCTGTACAAATGCATAGTACAGACTGAAAGGGCAACTACCACTCCATTGTGAAAAGATTCAAAGCTCTTGCAAGAAAATGAATCACTGTTGTGATTAAAAACTTCTGCAAGGAGTCATTTCCTTTGCCTCACATACATTGTGAATATTGTGGACTCCAGCATACATTACTAAGTACAAAAATTCAGAAAAGTTAAAGTACTGTGGGCCATCCTCCCTTTCTTTGGAAATAAGTACTTCTCTCATTCCTCATCAAAGTAAGTTTTGGGAACTTTATATCTTTGTTTAGACTAAAAAAGTGTTCTTGTAGGAGCTAGGAGAAGAGCTTGTGAGATTTTTCTAAGTAGGTACAAGTCTGAAAAGTTTGTCAAGACCAAGACTCTGAAGAGCATTTTGAAATGGCCATGTAGGAAATTAAGAGGCTGAGTTTACTGGTTTGGTACAGAAATAATGTATTTAGGTAAAATTTAATCTCACAGTTATTCTGAGTGCATAAATATTGAACATCAACTACAAACACAGAGCAAGGCTGCTGAAAAAATAAGTGATCGCAGTGTCATGATTCTTAGCTTCTTCAATAATTTAATTGGAGGGGAGGTTGAAGTTGGTTTTGTATAAAGAATATATGATTTAACTAGGAAGACAGAATATTTTTAAGCTGTAGTTCTTATTAATTTCATATACAAAAGTAGAAATTGTTGATAGAAACATTTATATAAAATAATAATAATACAATAGTTAATTATTTGTACTAAATCAGTCATACAATGATCATATCACTCTTAATACTTCAGGGTATTTTAATTATAAAATTGACTAAAATTTGAAAAAAGAAATACAGTATATGTGTACATTTCTTCAAAATATACGAGTACATTTTGAAGGAATGAAGAAATGTCTGGAATGTGTCATTTGGACCCAATCCTTAAATGAAGTTTTTACAAGGTTTTCCTAGATCCTAGAAAACTAACAGAATCGTGTGATTCATGAAAAATTAACCAGCTGAAAGAGCCAAGATACAATTTATCATAATATTCCATAATGAAGGCTCTGACCACAGGACCAAAGCAATTGCAAATTCCTTGCTCAAGATCCTATGAAAAATTACTACTACTGTACTGGTCGACAGCCGACTGAACATGAGCCAGCAGTGTGCCCAGGTGGCCAAGAAGGCCAATGGCATACTGGCCTGTATCAGGAATAGTGCGGCCAGCAGGACCAGAGGAGTCATTCTTCCCCCGTACTCGGCACTGGTGAGGCCGCACCTTGAGTGCTGTGTCCAGTTCTGGGCCCCTCAATTTAGGAAGGACGTTGAGATGCTCGAACGTGTCCAGAGGAGGGCAACAAGACTGGTGAAGGGCCTGGAACACAAGTCCTGTGAAGAACAGCTGAGGGAGCTGGGGTTGCTTAGCCTGGAGGAAAGGAGGCTCAGGGGCGACCTTATCACTCTCTACAACTCCCTGAAAGGAGGTTGTAGCCAGGTGGGGGTCGGTCTCTTCTTCCAGGCAACCACTGACAGAACCAGAGGACACAGTCTTAAGCTGCACCAGGGGAAGTTTTGGCTAGACATCAAGAAAAAATTCTTCACTGAAAGAGTGATTTGGGCACTGGAATCGTCTGCCCAGGGAGGTGGTGGAGTCACTGTCCTTGGAGGTGTTTAAAAAAAGACTGGATGTGGCACTCAGTGCCATGATTTAGTTGATGAGGTGGTTTTATGTCATAGGTTGGACTTGATGATCTAAAAGGTCTTTTCCAACCTAGCTAATTCTGTGATTCTTTGATTCTGTAATTAGGGTTATTATTTGGAACTAGTTTTATGCTCACAATTGGGGGTAAAAATAACGTGTGACCTCATAACTTTATCAGAAGGAAAACTTAAAGGGCACAAAATATTATTTATGCGGTTTTTATATTAGATATATAATATAAAAAATTTATAGATATGGTGCTTGGGGACATGGTTTAGTGGTGGACCTGGCAATATTAGGTAATGGTTGGACTTGACGATCTTAGAGGTCTTTTCTAACCTCAGTTATCCTATGTTTCTATCTATGGTCAGCTATAAGCAAACAGCAGGAGTGTTGAGGGCAGTGCATACATTTGTGCTCCATTAAAGCCTCAAGAGTCAGCTGCTGGTACCTCAGAACTTTTCGACTTTTGTTGCCTCCGACTCTGCTTCTGCCCTAGTTGATATCACCAAGACCTGCAGTTTCAGTGACCTGTAGATCACTGTGTTCAACCAGGGGATTAGAAAACTGTAATTAAAAAGAGAAAAAGGCAATTACTAAATGTAGACTCAGATATATTTTGTACTACGCAGTAATGACATACAGTCATATAACCCTCTCCTAATGCATAGACATTAGAAGAATAAAACGGCATTGCAAAATGACACTTTCCATTGTTTTAGGATTTAATTTCAAAGACTAAAGAATACATGTCTCCTAAGATACTTACCATAGAACTCTCAGGTGAGTGTCTGTAAGGCCAATGGATTAAGAATTTTGTTTTTAAATAGATAGAAGGTAATTTAATTGCAAAAGCATGACTAGCATGACTTATTTATTCATGTAAGTCTCTCCTATTCTGCTTTTCGTAGCTGCCTTTGGGCTAATAGAGTTTTATTCTCATTATGATCATCTAAATGGCAGCTATAATCCTGTATTAATGTTACTGGTGGTTCACAAGGTTATGGTAACTCTTGCTCATATCTTTTACTTCCAGAATTTACATTAGATTGAGTATGGTTTTGCTGTTGCCTCATAAAGATTCCACAGA
This sequence comes from Mohoua ochrocephala, assembly GCA_013398855.1. Taxonomy (NCBI): domain Eukaryota; kingdom Metazoa; phylum Chordata; class Aves; order Passeriformes; family Acanthizidae; genus Mohoua; species Mohoua ochrocephala. The sequence goes on from VZTA01018373.1 coordinate 8,319, forward strand.
ACTTTTTCTACAGCCATTTTTCTTCGGTTCCTAATTTTTAATAAAATTTTATTACATGCTGGAAAAATGTTTAACACCAGAGATCATTAAACTGGAAGCTAAAGCTCTTTGGTTTTATTACTTACTCTATAGAAGTCTTCTTTATTAGTACATTATATTGTTAGTAAATTAGCTTTACAGGGGTTTTTTTTCAACTGAATACCGTCAAGGGAAATTGGAAAAAAGCACCTGGTATGTCTTATTTAGTCAGTAACTCCCCTAAAACAATATCCTTTTCCTTCAAGTTTTAGTGACACAATCTTTATCTTCATTTCATTAACTGTTTGATCTCACTCCTCTTAGTTGCAGAGTATAAGTAGCTGGAGTGGCCCACTACCCCAGGGTTCAACTCTGAAATTAGCAATGTGCTAATGGGTTAGAGAGGTAACTGTTAACTTTTTATTGCTGCACTTTTTGTGGCTTTTAACTGCAGATCAGTTTGCCTGTAAATGAAAATCACTCCGTAGCCTCCCTCCAAATATCCTTTTTTAATTAACATCTTTACCTATCAGATGTTTCCATAAAGTCTCCCATAATGTAGTACATAATATGTCTCAAAATACTGTGGATTACTGTTTGACAGTGGTTGAAAAGGTATATGCCTATACAAAATTTAAATTTCTTAAGGAATGTTTTAAATAACATCAAAATCCAGATTGTTAGGTATGGTGAATGGTCTCACATGGACCCGTGGATTAGCATGGACAGCATACATCCAATTTCCCTAATTTTGCTTCAGTCTAAAGCCAGGACCCCAAACTAGAGCAGCCTCAAGCTTGCTGTGATGCTCAGCAGATTTCTGGACAAGCTTACTTGTCTTTTTCTCTATCAGAAACAGAGAAAGAGAAGACCCCTTAATTACTCTTCAGATGTTATTATTTTAGAGATATCTTTCCTCACCTACTCACATCAGATGATTTTTTTGTACGTTTCTCTGGTTTTTTGCCTGGTGAGAGCAGAGATGATTGGTAAAATGCACGTTATTTCTAATTTTAGTTGAAGTTGCATTTAGCAGAAAAATAGTAATATATTTTTCATCTTTTGACTTTCCCAGCTGATGTGTTTGTTACATGTTCTGTTAAAAAATATGTGCATGTGAGCAATGACAATAAAACTGAATTTATGTGTCTTTGCAGTTCCACATTAGTAACCCCATTTTAATTTTTTTTAACATTAGCAATTTTTTCTATGGATGTTGTGTGTAAAAGAAGACAGAAATTGTGCCGAGGAGCTAACGGATCATTTTAAGTGGTTTACAAAATAGAGTGTAAATTTGAAAGTACTCCCAAGGGAATTTTGCTACCCAAGGATATATTGAAGATTTATTTGAAAATTATTTATGCATGTATCCTTTATGAAATATGTATTATTAATCTTACGAAATTTGCCTTAATATGTGTATAGGGAGCCAAGTGGGAAACATTAGAGAAAGTTAAAATCCTTTCGTTAAGACCCTTCTCTTTGATTTGAGCAAAGATGTGGTTTGGAAAATATTCATAAAGAAAATATTCATTGGGCTTTTTGGCCATTATTAGGAATTTTCTAGTAACTTGATTAAAAGCATTGCATTGAATCATAAAGCATAAGAATTCCAGAATAAACTAGTGAATAAATCCAAGCCATTTAAGTTCAATTTAGCCCTGAGCAATTTAAAAAACTACTTACTGCTTTACATGTGAAGACTCATCATCTTCCAAAATGGTTAATCTCTCCCCTTTTCTATGTTTATTATTTTATGCTAAAATAATAATAGATAAAATGCAAAATAAAAAATAGTAAATTAAATGGTATTTTATTGTCAAATGGAAAGTCATTTAGTCTGAAGGAATGTGCTCTCATATAATGGAAAAGCAGACATTCAATTACAACAAAAAACTTTTAGCATCAACTGTATTTTAGTTCAAATCCTTAAATGTTGTTTGGATGGTGCTCAAATTGAGTGTTTGAAGCAATGGAGTAATATAATTAATTACTATTAAATATTTAATTATTACATATTTTGAGGTAATTTATAGATTATTTATTAAATCCTTTTTTCTCATATCTTTTGAAAGACAATAGTCATTATCTCTGTTGGTGAAACTGTTACCATGTTATTATATTGTGAGGCAATTTTTATAAGAGCAACTGTTTAAGAAGGGACTTAAATAAACAGGCAAGTCGAGGGGTTTTTTTAGACAAGCTTCCTTTACCATACTTAAATCAATAAGAAAGCCTCTTTTAAGGCAGAATTGGGGAAGAAAAGTCAAAGCCTCAAAAGGAAAAGCACTTCTCAAGTGACCCCATTTAGGGAATTCAGGTCATGATTCAGAAGGGTTCCGGCTTCACCAAGTTGGTTTTTCTAGGGTCTGTACCTCCTCCAGGGTAGAGCATCTTTGGGTTTGTCTTCCTGAAAATACAGATGTTCATGTCTGTGACTATAACGTGAGTAGCTGTTTTGTTCATTTGGGAAGACTGTAATTGCCTATAAAGCGTATTCTGATGGTGTGTATTATTGCTGCTCTGAGTGTAAGTAATGTTATACAGTGTTCATTATACACAGATAATTGCTTTTTCCTTTGTGATGACTGTAGAAAATCAAGAGTGTTGTTGAAGGAATGTGTTTATTTTCATGGTGGTTTCAGTTTCTTAAGTATTGTAACATCAACCTCCCACACACAACTGAGTATCCTAATAGTTATAGAAAAGAAAGTTCCTTTCCCTACAGTGAAGGATGAAGGGTGCCTCTTTTAAAACTTCAGAAGTGGTGGAAAAATGAAGCAGAAGGTGTATTTATACATGTTGTTTATATATACAAATGTTTGCAAAAGCATATACACATATCTCTAGCCATCATTGAGCTTTACATCTACAAAATACTAGGTATTTGAACCTGCCCACTCTATAAAAAAAAAAGATGTAAAAATGTAGCTATTATTAAGGGAATGTGAAATTATAGGTTTAGATATAATCTAATATAGGTAATTGACTTATAAAAACTTATTAACAAGTTTTTTTCTCTAATGCATGAGTATTCAACAAAACCATATGTTTTCAAACCTAATTAATTCTATTTCCTTTTCTTTTTGTTTTAGCTGCAGATAAGTTTACAATACACATCTAGAGTTACTGCTAAGCAAATGGTTATTAGAAGAAATCTGAAGTGAAATGATCCATACAAAGTGAGCTAACTGCATTCTGGCATTAGACATAAGTGTTCATGAGCAACTAAGCCACTAAAAAAAGTTTTGCTTTCTACCCCCAGTCTCTGATACCACATTGGAGTAATATTTTGGCATCACTGAAAGTTGCTTTATGCTGTGAATTTATTATATCATCATACACATTAAGGACAGAAGAAACCCCTGTGGACATCTTGTCTCACCTGGCATAATATTTGCCACAAAGATTTTCTATGCAAATTTTGATGTGTACCTTGAAAGTTTTATTCTCCTAGTTTACCACTTGTATAAAAGCTCCTAGATAATGCTTTCATCCATGTCCTCAGTAGCAGAAATTCAGCAAAAAAGGAGCTAAAAACATGTAACTCAGACCTTCTTTCCTATTTTACATGTTGAGATCCAGTGTAACTGAAGTCCAGATTTTGCCTGTTCTTACATGGACATTCATTAGGAAAAAAACAAATGAAAAAATGACTAGGTAACTCTGAGGTCCAGTCAGCTAGACAGAATTCTAACCATCTCTTATTCTCTATTAACCTTAAGCATATTTTGGTCTTTAGATATTAAAGAGCTGAACAGATAAAATTGTACAGGACAGTAAATTTCCTTACAGAGTAATTTAGCATCTGACATTGTGCCATCATTGCTGACTACTCCTAATGCCACCTGACTTCGCTGTCCACCCCATTACTATTTTTTATTTAAATATGTGAGCCAAGCTCTTTCCAAACACATGGAATGATGCCGTTTTTATTTTTAACAGCCTGCATGGAAATGTCTTTCCCTGTCAAGCCAATATATCACAACTGAATTCAGTGCAGCCCTGGCAAATTGCACACTGGCATGTAACCCAGGCAACAGTTTAGCTGCTCTAAAGCAAACTCTAGCCACAGTAACATGCCACTGGATATTTGTGATTATCACTGCTTTATGCAGCCTTTGCTGCCTTTTTTAGAGTTTTCCAGTAGTTCCAGTTCATTAGAAAAGCTCTCAGCAGGAATATAGCTACACATTGCCCAAAGAAGTTGTGGATACCCCATCTCTGAAAGTGTTCAAGACCAGCTTGGATGGAGCTTTGAGCAAGCTGCTCTAATAGAAGGTGTCCCTATAGAAGTGGGACACTTCCACAAATAATAGTGGAAGGTGGCAGGGTGATTGAACTAGATGACTTAAGATTCTTTCCTTTCCAATCCAAATCATTCGATGGTTCTCTATCAGCAGACCTGTGAGGAATATATGGCCAGGAGCAGATGATGAACTGTGCTTGTAAGTACAACTAATAGCTCAGCAGCAATAAAGGAATGCATTTCTATTATATAGCATCTACAACTTTACACCCATCCCTAAACATCTGTTAAGATGACTTAAAAGATTTTTGCCTAATCCCTTCAGTTTCTTTACTCCATTTTACAGTGAAGTTACATTTAGTGCATGATGCATTCATTTAAGTATTTGAACTTTTTATGTATCACCTCTCCTATATTGTAGCTTCTGATGTGAAGTCTACAAGTGTTTAATATATACATTCAGTTTATTCTTGAAAATATAAGATTTCTACTTCAACTCCTTGACACAAATTTTGCCATGAAGGAAGGTCTGTAACTGAAATATCAGTCACTAAGTCAAACTAAAATTATTCTGGCTTCAAATAGGATGCTTATTCTGTATTTTTTAATTGCAAGGTCTTATTCCTGGTCTAACTGAAAGGTGGCTTTTATTATTATTCATTGTTTCCCAGATCTATTACCAATCAAGTGCAATTAGAATGAAAAATACCAATGGTTACTTATCTGTTTTTAAGTTTATTACTATCTTTATTTATCTGTAGTGATTTCTGGTTTGGTTTTTTTCTGATAGAGTCGTCTGGCTTTCAGTAACCACTGAAATTTCTCAATCTGTTTCGTTCTGCTTGTATATAACAGCTTCTCTGTGCCTGTACAGCAAACAGCAATGATTCTCACACAGCATGAAGAAAATCTGTTCCTCTACCAACAACAAACTTGTCATGAGTTTTTGGACACAGCTTCTCTAGGAAGAAAAATTAATAACGGAAAATTATTCAGTCATTTCACTAATACCAATATTGTGAAACTGTTTTAATCAATGAATGTTAAATTAGAGATGCCTCCTCCCTGGGTCAGAATTCCATTAGCTGTTCATTGAATCCAACACAGAAGAGCAACAAAATGTATTTGCAAATATATATATTGCATATATATAGATAGATAGATACAGATGGATATATAGATGTATAGATATACCTGAGGGAACCAACTGCCTTCCTCTCCATTTCTAGTTGTGAATGTAATACCACAGTTTGGACTGTCATAATAGCAATAGCTGTAGTTCTGAATCATGAGACATTTGGGAAAAAAAACCCTGTGATTTCATGGTTCCAGGCTTTATCTTCCTTCATGTTGCTGTCATGCTATGGCAGAACACTCCCTAGAGAATCACAAGGGTAGACAGAAAAGTTTAATGTCTAACTCCCACTGCAGATCAAGTGAAAGAAAAAAGAGAAAAATCATCACAAACGCATGATTTTAAGATTAAACCAGCCCCTGTAGAGTTGCATAAAATTGTTTCTGTGTGAATTTAGAGCCAAAAATAACAGAAGCACATCACCTAGCTTTTTTTAAAAGTTACTGACTTACATAAAATCCTGTCGAAAGCCAGTAAAAGTGTTACATAAATACCAAGAGGAATTTAACTTGGCCAAGGTGACCCTTCATCTTCAGACAATAATACTGTGCCTAGATATGTGCAGTATTTTTAGTGTACTATATCACACATGCTAATCTGAGATCTTCAACTACAGCAAGCAAGCAAGCCTAAATCTCTGTCAGGAAGACATAACAACCCCAGCCTGTGTCCAGATACACAATTTAGAGATTAAAATGTATATATTATTTACTGAAGAAGTTTTGGTGGTTGGTTTCTTTTTTTCTCTCAATAGCCTTTTCCCCAAAATGCTAGGAGGTGTAGAGAAATGTATAATACTAATGGGATAGATATCATGGCATATGATACAAACATAATACAAATGAAGGTCCTGTACAGTTTGTATTGTACAAATGATGTGCAAACTGTGCACATCAGTTGGATATTTTTTCATTTTTTAACTTTTATTACAGTCTATTTCTAAAGTTTTTCTATTCCTATGCAGAATGTAAACCACAGTTTACTTGGCATCTTGATTTTTATTTGTTCTCATTTTTTAAAATTTTTAATGTGTGAAGTCTCAGGAAGCCAAAAATGTATTCATTCACTTTTCATGTCCAGGGCCTGAAAGAAGACTTGTATGTGTTTGGAGACGGAATTATTTCTGTATTTTGCTGTAACACTCTTAATTTTGATGGACTGCTATTTCACTTATTGTCCCTGAGTAGGCTAAGCCCTGTAAAATGCAGCTTGGGCAACTGAATGAAACAAAGCTCTATTCCTATTATTTGCACTAATTAATTGATCCTGCATTTTGCCATGCGGTACTTCTGTTTTCTCATTTATGAAATAAGGGGCACTGTTTTCTGCAAAACACAGTAGGTGAGCTCTTTCAAGCATGCTGATTCTTATCAGAGCCACGCTTTTTCATTGTTCCAAATAAGTTTGGATTTATGATGTGACAAGCAAGAATTAAAAACCAGGAGACAAGATGGAGACAACATTGCGCGAATATTTGCTGTTGTTAGTGACATGCAGACGTTATCAAAACATACCGAATTTGCTCTTTTTTACTTATTATTTGTCTCTAATGCCTCTTTCTGGTTTTTTTCTTTTTTTTTTATATTGCCATGGATGCCCTTTTCCTTACTTGCTTTCTGACATCTCGTCCTTATGATCTGGGGTTGTGGAGGGTTGGTTGTGGGGCAGGATTTTGCTTCATTTTGTTAATTTTAATGAATAGCACTGTCTAGATGATGATTTTTCAGCTACCCCAAGGCTCTGATTTGCATAGGTCAGTCACATAGTGCTGTATATCTATCTTTGTAATTCTTCAGCTATTCTAACTGCTAAATCGCTTATGAATGTCAGTTGGTGTGTGCAGGTGGCAGTATAAGTAGGTAGAAAGTATAATATCCAGAACAGTGGGAGTCTTCTGGAGGTACTGAGAGTAGCTTTAAGGGACCCTGCAGTCTTGTCGCATACTCAGGACTATAGCCTTCAAGGTATATCGGGGAAAAATATTTTCAAATCATTTTTTATACTTTGAAAGATCTCCTGAATAAAAAATTTTGTGTAATATATTGCCAGACAGTAATAGAAGACCCTGAAAATCATGGTGAATTTTATATTCAGAAATAAGACTTGAAAGACATTTTTGTTACTGTCAGGCAGAAAAACATAGTAGAACTATCCTGCCTTTAAAAAAAGAAATTATAAAAATATTGATATCTAAGTGCTTTTTATCAGCTCTGTAGCAAAGATAATATTCCACAGAACTGTTAAATAATTACAGGGCATCAAAAGTAGATACAGCTTTTACTACGTGCAGAGCCAGTTATTTCTCAAGTTGCCCCAATTTTTTATTTGGTTAAGAAAAACAACAAATTAAAACTTTATAATTGAAATACAAATAATTAATGATATGCATGCCAGAAGTTTATTACAAATCCCTTTGAAAGAACAATAATTCAAGAAGGTCTTGATATGCTATGTGGCAAATGTAATTCTTTCCTTGGCCATTTAGAGGTTATTCTGCTTTTCCTTTTATCTAGGCAATATAGGCTCAGGTATATTTGCTGCAATAAAGTGCCCTGAAAGCAATTTAGGAATGATATTTCTATGCTCTTAACTATATCCAACAGCATATGCATGCCTACACAATATAAATAAAGGTTTTAGGACCCAGTTCTCTTGACATATCTATGCAAAGGATGTCCATGGACCTTAGCAACACACTACCAGATGAATTATAAAATGACTGTGGCATCACTTTATGGTAAGCAAGTGGCCCATAGTGCTATGAGATCTGAAATCAGGACTCCAATCCTGTAATACTACACAAACATTTTCTTTAAAGCATGTGCTAGGATGGAAAATTAATCGCAGGGAAATGTCAGAACAGAAAGATCATAGAAAAATGCTGCATTTGGGGATTAAATAAATAGAGGCAAGGGAAGTCTTATAGGAAGCCCTCCCTTTTTTGTAAAGGCAGTGAGCCTTCTCAGCTTCCACTGAAATTGCTGTGGTTGTGCCTAGGACTTTTCAGGACCAAACCTCAAATGTGTTATCAACAGCTTTCCCACAGCAGTAAGCTCTCCTCCAAATCCATAATGTGTGTTCGGCTCACACATTGCTACATCGTTAGAAGCAGCACTGACTTTCGGCAAATATTTCTATCATTAGCCCAGCTGACTTCAAAGAAAGCAAATTGAGTAGCAATAGAGCATTTCTCTCACCTATAAAAGTCAGAAGACTCCTGATGTAACGTAGTAGCATCTACCTACAGAGTAGTAGAGATCTAATAGGACTTGTTAAATTTTCCAGCTGAATTATATGAAGTGTAATTTAGTTGTTTTTTAAGGCACAGGCTTTTGTATCTTGGTATACACTCAAAAAATGGATGCTTTTCAAAAGATATTTTTCTCGTCTTTAAATATCAGCCAAATGATTAAAGTGAGACAGAAGCTGTAGACAGCTGTGGGAACACCTACCTGGTTACAAACAAAACCCCAACAGATGACCATAGAAAGCAAATATTTCACCACTTTCACTGGTTGCTCTTACGGAATACAGTGTTGCTGATGGTAAGACTGAAATCTTGTATTGCTTTTTACTGAAGAGATGTAATTTCCATTTCCATGGGCTCATTTTATAGATTCTTACCTATGTACAAATTTTAGTCTGGTATTTATGTTAGCATATTTTAATTGAATTTGCTATATGAAGAACAATTTTGGCTATTTTTAGCAAAGGAAAGCCTGTTTGGGTTTTGGCAGAATGATAAGCCAAGTGTGCTTTAAATTCACTTTGCAATTATGTCCTCTGCAAAAATAGAGCAGGTAAACAATAGGCTAAGTTACTACAGGTAATAAATGAGAAATTAGGAAGACGCATGATGCTAAATATGTTGTGTATTTCATTGTATTACCATAAAATTATGGAGCACAGGTGCTCTTGTAAATGGTACTCATTTGGAAAATGTTAATGTTCAGTGACCCACAAAGTTGAATACCTGGCTTTTGTGGTGGTGTTATGCTGCAATGCAATTTCAAGTAATGTTAGAATAGCATCTGTTCACAAATTTCAGTAGGTTTTTTCTTATATTACAGAGTACTTCCACATGTGTGTAGCTGCGGATCTCAGTTCTGTTACCTGCAGAAAATTACAAATATCTTTTTTACTAAGAATCTTTCTTGTAACTGCTCAAAAGTGTGTAGCAGTAGAATTGCCCTGTACACAGCATGCACCTGATTACCCTCCATGGCAAGCTATTAATAAATTCCAGACTTATACAAGTTACTTCTCTTATCACCACACTGTATCAATCCACACTTTAAATTATTTATTTTCTTTGCTTAATCTGTTTTTAAGTAGTAAGGAGGCACGTTTTCAGGTATGTGTGGACTAAGCACTACTTAGAACAACTTGGATTCTTTTATGTTGGCCATTATTGATTAAAATATAATTTGGGCTGTAAATTTTTAACCTCACTAGGCTACAAAACTGTGTGACATGTGGGGTTCTATTTAGCGAGAATTTTCCTGGACAGCCAACCTAAACAACTGACTCCAATAATTTCAGGTTTTCATTGTCTCATATATTTCATACCAACATATGCTATGCAATAAGATGATGGTGATGCTTTGTCCACAGTTTAATATAAACTAGTATTTATGACTTCCACAAGGTTAGTACAAGGAAAAGTATTTCTAAATTCTGTTTTCAGTTAGGTAATTTTATCTCTTTCTCTTGTATAATCTTACCAGAACTTTGGTTTGTTTCCTTTTGTTTATTCTTCTCTAAGCACGTGACTTTAGATATTCTCTCTTTTGTTTGCAGTTAAATAGAAGTAAATACATCATTCTGACTCTGTTGAAAACTGAGGTACAATGAATCATCACAGAGCTGCTCTTATTGATCCAGAAAAAAATGGTTGTATACATTTTCACAAGGGTTTTCACACCCTCAGCTGCATGGAAATATAAATAAGAAACTGCAGTTGTTCCAAGGAAGTGAGGCAACTGAAAGTGTTGGTTTAAGGTTCTGTTAGAAAACCAAAATTATCTCAAATATGCAATGCTTTCAAAATAAGCTGTATTAGAAAAAACGAGCAGAATTCAGTGCACAATAAGAAACACATGGAACTTCTTTTTCTGCATAGCTTGGCATTTTTAGAATTGCTTTAAATTGGCATCCATTGCTTATTTAAATGCCCTAGAATAGCCCTCCACCTATTTCTGTAGAAGAGCACTCCTCTCCTGTGAGTCTTTTCTCCTTTACAAGCCCCTTGCTACCCCAGAGGCATTTGGGTGTCAACTTAAATACTAGCTGCCATAGAATAGTTAATAGACTTCCACTCCATACTGTAAATGCAAATACATTCTGTATATTACTAGTGGAAGGTGACCTATTATTATCTTCTGTTTCTGTGCTACTTTCTTATCTCTAAGCACATTTGTGAGTTTGCTGCATGTCATGCTGGACTACTCTAGAATGGATGCTTTGCTCTGGTCTCTGACAGAGACTATCATCCTCCAGCTCACTGTAGTTCAGGAAGGACTGTACTAGCTCTCATATAGAAAGGATGTTCAATTAGAGATGAGTTCCTCTGGTTCGAGGTGGTTAGGAATTAGTTTTTTCCCCAAGGAGACATTAACTAGAAGACTTATTTAGTAGGAAATACTAAAAAGTGTGTTTGAAAACGTCAAGATATCTTCCTTAGCTCTTGACAAATGAAACTTTTAAATCTTTTTGTCTTTTAGAATAGTTTTTTTCAAGAGATAAAGGACCTCAGAACACATAAAGCAAAAATTTAAACCACTAATGTATATAATGTCCAACATAATATACTGCTAGGAGGCAGTTGCATGTATGAGGGAAAATTCTGCACTCATAGTAATGTTATGAAAAGAATGATTCAGGAAATTGACATCTAGATATGTCATCTATCATCCCAAATGATCTTTTTGAAAGAAAAGTCCTTTCACTTTGACGGATGTTCAGCCATTTGAGATTATTGTGGATGTTCATCTCGGAGAAACTCCTTTATAACCAATTTGAATGTCTGTGAAATGTGAAGAAAATGAAATGTGATCTTTCGGTATCCATGTTGAATATATTCTAACAATTTACACTTCTAATTGGAGTGGGCCTGTTCTAGATTATTCGCAAAACTTAGAGCTGTGTTCAATGCTGAGTGTAAGCAGCTATTTTCCACATTAAAGATAGTTGAATGCAGTGCAAATTGGAACAAAAAGGAAATAACTGTAAGGGCAAACATGTTTACTTTAGAAACAGTATGTAGAAGTTTAAAGATCTGGTACTGACCTGGTTTGAGACAAATTAAGGGAAACGCTCTGGAAGGAACGTCTCCTCCAAAGAAGACAGGTTACAGCCACCCCTCCCCCACAGCCTCGGGAAGAAATTCCTCGGAGGAAAAAGTGAAAAAAGCCTACTTATTTAACAAGTAAAGTGTACGCAGGCACGGAGAAAAAGACTGTAATGCCAAATAATAAAACCTCTCGCCGTGGAGAGAACCTGGGTAGATTTCAGAGTCCTTTGTAGGCGTGGCTCTGCTCTCTCTCCGGAGCTGGGGTTGGGTGTGGACCCCTCCGGGCCGAGGTGTAAGGTCTCCCACTGCATTCTGGTGTTGCTGAACAGTCCAGAAGAGAAGAAGAAGAAACCGAAATCACAGGGCTCCGTGCTTTAGCTAACGAACAAGAAGCTAGCTAAAAACCAAGAGAATGCCACTCTCTTCCCTGCTGCAGAAGCGGAGCAGCCGGGCAGGAGAAGCCAGCGAGCTTATCTGTGTTTTGAACACAGCGCCGAAGGAATTCTACCGCCTTCCTCCCCCCTCTCTCTTAAAGGTACAGAAAGGCACAGGATTCATGTCTGGGCATACAACACACGATAGGGAGCACTGCAGGACAGGTACATTATAAGATTTGCAGTCCTTTAAAAAGAATTGTCCTATACAATTATACCTCTGTAGATGTGCATTAAATAGGTATAAAAACTAAGGTATGTCTCTCCCACTTACTGCTGAATAATATTGACAATGCAGTAGAGAAAAGCTAAAACATGCCAACTATATGTCTATACATGTCCAGTGACCATCCCGCTTATAGAAGTATGTAGTTTTATTACTGGTTTTTGTATTGACTTCTCATCTATTTTTGCATGTGAGTTACTGTGGAAGATTTTTAAATTGGGATATAAAGAAAAGAAATACAATGATTTTTCTTTATATATATATATATGCATATATATTAATTACGTATTTGTGAATTCTGTTGTGGAAAGATATAATAGATACTTAATTAGTTTACAATGTCTCAAATTTGGAATAAAGTCCCATCCAACCCAAGCCAGTGTATGATTCTATGAAATTTGTAGGGCTAGGAGGATAACTCCAAAGTCTATAACACACTTCAAAATAATGAGAGCTTTTGTAATTGCAAATGATGCTACTCAAAAAAGGGTGAAGGAAAAGGTTATAGGTTTGGCACCTTTTTCTTGGCCAAAATTAAAATATGAGGCATTACATGGCAGCTGGCTTCTGTGAGTGTGGGTGTGGGTGTGGGGGTGCAATGTACAGACAAAGTCCCTGGTTTCAAGGAGCAGTCAGAACTGGCTTTGGAAAGGTGATATTTCTGGCTCTTGATCTATGCGCCTTTCCCAGAAAAGCTCTGACAATTACATCCACTTGCTACATACAAAACTGCTCGGTTTTTACAGTAAGTGCTACAAATCCTTGAGCAATTTGTGATCTCCAAGACATGACAAAAGCCACTTCCATCTGAAAAGAGTAAGACGTGTCCCAGAAGAATACAAAACGGAGTGCACTGAGAAGTGGGGATGACCCCTGCCTTGGCTGTTCCCTATTTGTAGCCTCTTGGCAGACCATCTGGTTAGTAATCTTGATGGAGGTTGGCAAAGAGAAGTAACCCCATTCCAGGGGGATGTCCCAGACTGGCCTCACTCCACATGCCAAACAGATGTCACAAAGTGCAGACAGGTGCAGCCGGCACACCAAAGACAGCTGGCAAGTCTTTGCTGTAGGTAGTTTTTGAATGTTTGTAGTTTGGGTCCATGAAACCTTCAGTAGCAAAAAATGTGTTCCTGGACAAACTCCATGCTTTCAGTATTTTCATCAAAATGGGCATATCAAGACATTGCCCATCATTAGAGGAAAACCATCATGGCTATCATAGAACTGGGGTTTTTCGGTCCTTGGAGATCATGAACTTGCGCTCTGCCAGAAACTGCTTAGTTTATTTGCTTACATTGAAAATGCTGTGCAATCTTTCTGTTAGATCAGTATGAGTGCCCATAATTTTTTTTTAATGTGGAAGTTGGTTATCACTAGAAACCCTTAGTATAGAAAAGATTAATCTGTGACAGTCTAAGTAACAGGAAAAAATTGCATTGGTGTGACTCATATTGGTGTTGGCAGGTCGTCTGGCAGGTAGTTCTGTCCCTAGCACCCTGGCATCTCCCATAAAAAACTGCTGAATACAGAGTAAGGGTTGTGCAGTCATGCCAAAAAGTCATGAGAGAAGAAGAAAGAGCCAGGAAGACTATTTCTAAGACAGGAAATAATTGAGTAACATATCAAAGTCAAAAAATCTTTTGAAAGATGGGATTCAGTTGACCTAATTTTGCAGTTTTATTTAGCAGTGAAGATGAGGGTATTACAACAATAGTGCACCCTTTGAGAAGAAAAGCTGTTTGATATTAGAAATGAAAAATGTATAAAGCATAACTGAAGGAAATTTCAAAGGCATGAAGGAGAACTGGGCTCTTATTTATTCCACTTCAAACTCTGGAAGAGATCTCAAACAAATAAGGAGTTTGGTTTGCTTCTCTTCAAGTATTCTGCAAATTTTGCTGCAAGCAAAGCACTCATCAACAGAGTCTGGTTTCCTCTGCAAGCATATACCTTCAATACATTTTAAACAATTATTTCAAGTATCTGAAATGCAAAGCTTGGGTTTTAGTCCAGCTTGTAAGGTCTCACCAAGAAGATGCTTCTAAATTATTTCAAAGAAAAAAACAAGATAGAAGATTTCATGTTCCTTGAAAAAATATTTGCATTCGAAATCCCGTATTGAAAAGATTTGAGGACCGTTTAGAAAGCTCTAAGTAAATTGGAAAGGAGTTGATAATCTTTATTATCCAAACAATTTCACTCTGGAATACTTGATGTCATTTTTATTACTTAAGGTGTCAGTCTAGTAAATAGGCCTCACTCAGATAAGTAATAGCATATTAAATTTTATATGAGAGATTATTTTTAATAATAAAACATCCTGTTTGCAAAGTCTTCCTGTAAGACTTACACATCATCAGCAAGCATATAAGCCTCTAAAATTTTTTTTTTTTATGTAAAAAGTCAATGTTGGTCCTAAAATTTTGTAGAATAAAACTGCCTAAACAGATGCAATAAGCTGTCTGGTGTTTTGGCCAGAACTCAAATTTAAAGGACCCAGCCAGGCAGGGTCTTGCCCTTTGTTCTGCTTTCCTCCTTTGGCCTTTGTGAGAAGTGTGGTGGTGTTTTGAACTTAAGATGTGCAGATCAGTGTCACCTTAGGGTAACAGTATGGAAAATAATTGAAGATGACGGTTGTGTGATAGCTGAAGGGATGCAATGTCCACCAATTAGAAATCAAGGGGGAATGAAGCAGCCCCGTTCACTGCTCCCAAGTTTGGCTGGTGTCTGAGCAGTGCAGCTCTGGTAAGTGATTTTAAATGTTTGTTACAAAATCTGATCCCACTGGCTAAGGCAAGCATATAGAAATTGAAAAACTTCATAAAATCTTGATTTTGTTTTGGGAGAGAGAAAAGAAGAAGAGTTCTAGTATGTAATAATGGACTTCACTCCTTTTAAAATTAAACAGGAGACAACTGGAAATTTTCCTGTTTTTCAGTTTCCTAGAAATATGAAATGCTGTAAACATCTGAAAATGTGACACTTGGAAAGTACTTTCTTGATGACAACTTCACTAAAATCTCAAACTTCCCCTTGTTCTGTAGAAATGAGTACGATATGCTGAGAAATTGTGTATCATTTGCTAAGGTACAGTCTTAAGCAAGAATCAAATTCTGAAACAACAAGCACTTTGCACAGGCATTTATTCTCCTCAGTTAATAAGGCTTAAAGCTGTCTGGTTTTGCTGGCATCCCGTGGGGATTCACTGAGTAAGGTAGTCAAGAAATCAGGTGAACATATGTTTTACCAGTTATTGAACATATGCTTCTTTTATTCAATGGGAAGAAATTTAGGTTTGAAGAACTATAATTTCTTTCAGTCTGAACAGTCAGGTCACTCAATGCAGGTATTAAATGTTATTTATTATTTAACAAAACAATTATTTATATCGATCTTTTAATTTGTTTACCTCCACATTACTTCCTCCAGTAGTCAGTTGCTCTTTAAAAATAACAAATCCTCATTGGAGAGCTGTTAACCAGAGACTATTTGAACTATTTGAACTATTTTATTTCAACTATGAATTGAAGTTTTTTCATGGTTCAAATTAAATTGTAAATAGTGAGCTGCTTGGTTTGGTTTCTCCTGTTCTCCATCATTTCTGAAAACTTAGTATTACTTAGTAATTCAATTGAGTATAAGTGACATGAGAAAGGTTTCAAAACTGGTGTCTGAAGTTTTAACTTTCCTTTACAGAGAAACTATTTTGCCTTGTTTCCTGTCACCATTCCCCTGAAGAGTTTCAATAAGTCTTGCAGACAATTTGATGCTTTCAGGATAGTTTCAGTGCATGTTCTTCCTTTTTTTGTCCTTTTGAATCTTAAGAGTTGCAGGAAATATAGAAAATGATGCTCAAAACAAGCTCAGGGGAAGGAAATTCACTGCTTATATAAAGCGATAGCAGAGTGCCTTCCTCATAGAGCTGTCCATTTTGAGTGTAAGGAGAGAAAGGCATGAAAAGGAACATGTTTTGCCAGATTGCAGCTTGGGAGGTCCCAGCAGAGAGAGGCTGTGGACAGGTGCAGTAAGCTAAAGCAGTTCATAAACATGTCAACTCACAGCCTCAGTCTTTCCCAGAATCCACAAGAGTCAAAGAAATACGAGTTCTGAAGAGGCTTTTTTCCCCCTCCTTTGGCATTTAAATACAATACCTTGATTACATATGTGGAAGTAATCATTTACAAGGGAGTGCTCTAACAAGAATGTAGAAGATACTCCCTGTATAAAATTTGTTGAAAATGCAATATATAAAGTAGTTAACAGTTCACAGCATATGACCTCTTGGTTTTTCATTGTTATCCTGAATTTTCAAATGTGACTTGATATTTTATCTCAATTATATTAACGTTTTTAAATTATTGTTTTATTTTTTTATTTTTCAGGTCTGGCAAAATGTCTCAGCAGAGAAAGAGAATTTTCATGTGGCCTTGAAAAAGGAAGAAAATCAAAGCACCCAGGAGTGTGATTCTCAAGATGTAAGATTAGCTCACCTGAAAAACAGGGTCTAATCTAGGCTGTATGAAAACATGAATGCTTTAGGCGACCATCAATGGGACTTTTCCTATTCAAGATGATACACATATTTTATAAGCCAGCTTTGTCTATTAAAGTGCTGAGGAGCAAATGCTCTTTGCTGTCAATCTGTTCATATATATTATCTGGGTTTCTTTTAAAAACTGCTTAATAGAACGGGAAGAGCAGTGGTGGAAAGTGTGTCAATTGATGTTTAACCATTTCAGGAATTTGTGTGTTCCTGGTTGAAGTGTTGCCTGCATTATAGTGAGATGCAAAAATCTTGTTAACGTATCTTCATATTTATTACTAATTTATTTCTTTCTAATAATCAGGCACATCCTTCACAGATGCTTCATTTAATAAAGCAAAACCTTTGGGGAGATATAAGAGATGACAGCATAATAGTTGAAAGGATGTGATATCATTCACTGCCAGTCTAGAAAAGCTGCAAGCCGTGTTTTTCTTGTGACAGCTCTGAAAGAAAGCTAAATCTGGTGCTTTTATTGATACAATACATACAGTCAAACAGCATGGTATGATGCTTAACAGAAATCTCAAATGCATGTATTGGGGCTGTAATTATAAAAATACAAATAGAACAGGACAAAAAATGAGCGAGACAAATTTTGTTGAGAGAGTCTGCTCTGACTGTTGAGAATTTTCTGCTCAATAGTCCAAAAAATATAGTGCTACTTTGACTAATTTGCAGGCGAAACTGAATATTCAACATATATTGAATATATTGTTATATCTTGAGATGTAACAAAATCCTGTGGAGGTAGCTGGGTAGCTTGCTGTTAGTAATCATGGCAGTGTGAAGAAAATTCTGGAAAAAAAAATCTTAGATAATTCAGTACACAACAAATTATAAAAAAAATTATATAGTCTCCATTTATTACAAATATGTTACAGGTTTATTCATTTATAAGTTCCCTCCCTTCTGCCACATCCTCTAGAGAACACAGAGAAATTGCATATCCGTAAGAGTGCATAATTTGCTGTTGCACATTTCTTAATGTCTAAAGGTAAAGGAAACTTCATTATGTTAATAAAAATTGAAGGACAAGAAGAAAAACATGTAAAATTGTGAAGTTGGAGTGAACTCCATTTAGATTATGACTAGAGGTTAGTTATCCCTTGGAAAAGTTACGGAAGGTTTGATGAAATGTAGAATACTTTTGGTAGAGACTGAAGTAATTTAGGCTAAATATTTGTGTAAAGCGGTTCAAACAGCTCTTTTTTACAGAAGTGAATACATTAAAAGAGAAAGAAAAAGAAAATAACTGTTAACATATTTCAAAAATCAAAAGAGTATTTAATTTCTGTATCAAGTACTGCAATGAAAGACACCGAAAAGATTCGCTTTTCCATAAAATCAAGGTTTTAGTTATTTAGACTAGACGGTGGTTGTTTTTTTGTGCTTCTAGCAACTACTATTTAATTAGTCAGCATGGTATGCTGCTTGGTATGAGAAATTGGTCACTGCGGTGGCGCATCCCCTCTCCCCCCCAGGGAAAGCAGATTACTGCAATTGGAGTTAGAATTGTTCATGAGTTGAACTGTTTTTCAAGATTCAAACTAAATTAAAATCTAACTCTATTCCCTCCATTTGTCTAAGCAACATTATAATTCAAATAAAAGAAATTAGGCCATATATCTATATTATCTATTATAGCCTACATTGTTAGGCTATAATGGAATTAAGTTTTATATCATTTAATCTCTCAATTATCATATTTTAAGACCAATTCTATATTATGGGACTCACATTTCCTTTAAATTTTAAATCTTTATTGTTTGCTAAGTCTGTATTTGACAAAACCTCCTGCATGGAGGAAAAAAAAGTATCAATGAAAGCATATCTTAGGGGTATTCAAATTAACTGTGCCTTGCTGGATAATGTTCCTTATTGTAAAATTTAGCAGGCAATGGTTTTCCCAGTTTTATCTTTCGTCTAAACATCTTGCTGTTACAAATTCATTTTTCTACTGAAAAATGAGCATTATGCAATATTCATAGTTCCATCCTGTTCACATTAAAACAAAAACCAATCTAGGACTCACACTAATACACAACACGCTGTGCTTGTGGTGTCTGTTGAAGGAATGGCTTTGACAGCAAAGTTACAAAATATATTGTGAGGACAACCATATCTCCAAGCAAGGAAGGCATAAATAGTGCCATATTTATCCAAATCAGAATTTTTTGTGTAATTAAAAAACTTACAAGTATAGGGAGGCATGTATATATATATTTAAAATATATATGTATTTTATATTTTTTTCATATATATAAAAATTCGAGGCCACCATGGGAGAATAAAACATCAGTTTGTCAGAATACCCTGATTTCACTTTAAATACCACAAAAGTAATGAAAACGAGAAAATGTGCTTGTAAATTGAAGGATTGATTAAAAGAAAGCAATGAAATTTTCAAAGAAAACTAAAGCATTAAATATGTTTTTCATAACAGTTCTAACTATTTTACAAGTCTAAGGTCCGTCCTTGTACCCTTTTCTCCTGTGGATTGCTCACAGTGTTGACTAAAGTAATTTACCTGGTTGTTGTTTAAGTTAAAACTATTTTCTTTTTCTTACACACACTGTCCATCTGAACATAGGCTAACATAGACACAAAAATAGTGGAGATGATGACACTGGGCTAGCAACCTCTTCATCATCGTCATCATCATCATCATTATTATTATCTCACATTAACAGAGAGAGAGAGAGAGAGACAAGGAGGAATTCAAATTTTTAGCTTTGAGAACTGAACTAAAAATGTCTCTTTCCACAATTAACCTTCATATATTGGCATTAGAGATACCACCTTAAGTTCTCAAAGAACTGGAAGGAATTTATTTTCCCAAAGGATCATATTACTTCAGTAATACAAAGCTGCAATTTGTACCTGTGAACACTATCACTTTGAGAAAATTCAACACTTGGGAAGAGTTTTTATTGTATTTTTATCATTACTTGGCTGTGTGTATTTTTTCCTGACGTTTTTACAGCTGCTTAACTCCCAATGAAGGAAGATTAAGGCTGGATGGCTAAGAACATATGACAGGTTCTAGTGCAGCATTTTTAAAGAAAAATTAGTGAAGATGTACTTAAAACTGTTGCTTAGAAACCTAATATTTCAGCAACCCTTTCTCAGAACTTTACAAAGATCCTTTTATTGTGTCTCTGATAAATAACATGCGATTTCTATTTTGGAAGAATTAGGTTAGTAAGGACTTAACTAGAGAAGAACATGCAATCTTACAGATATTAAGGCAAAAAATAAAGCAAAATGGTTAGATGCTTGTTCCAACCAGTATTTTTAAGTCTGAATGGCTAAGCATCTCTGCCTTGAATTTGTAATCTTTCTGCAATTTTGTATTTATGGGGTTTATGCCTGTTCACAGTAATTAATGTAGTTTACATTAGAACAAATACAAATGAAGATTTATTGACAAATGGGATGCAGACTAGAAAATTTGGAAATTAGACACTGCTGATATTTATCTGTAATGAAATTTGACATGTGACCAGTAATAGCCAGAAGTAGGTAGGATATCCTATGATACATAATCTGAAATTCATCAAAAACCAAAAAAATGTTAACTTCAATATTCTTGTAAAAGTTTCCATTATTTAGATTATTTGTACTTTATTAGAGGCATCTTGTCAATACTACTTTTTCTTAGCCTTGTCCAGAGATGTTTTCCTGTGTCTGGCTCCTCAAAGTCTCTGTGCAGAACCAGAGTTCAGCAGAGCTCTTTCCCCTGTATCCCTTCCCTTTTCTGTCTTCCCAAAAGCTTTTGAGATTTTGGCTTTTACACCAGAATTTACTTTATGCTCTTTTCATATCAAATAATTCTTATGCATGTAACATATCATTTAAAACCACCTATTTGGTATTGCTAAAACATCAGAGAATTTATAAAAGGATTCTTTGTTCTCTGTTGTCATCTTAGATTTTTTGCTCTTTGTCCTTGTAGAATCTTCTCTGATAAATAAAAGTGATAGTGCTTTTATTTACTGCCTTAATTTCCTGCAGTAAACAAACACTACATGTTCATTAATCATTCAGTGACAAAGGACAATTGAGTATTGGAGCCAAAATTGTACACATTTCTAAGTAACCACAGCATTTTGCTTCATTTTTTAAAATCAGTTTCAGATGCAGAGCTTTGATCACGTTGTACTCTCTGATTGTTTTCCAAAGGGAGTAAGAAGAGAAAAAAAGTAACCGTTGTTATAACAAAATTTCAAACTAATAAAATCCTTAAAGTAAATTTGATTCCATAAATGAGGACAGTGAAGGTCATAAGAAGTTACATCATCTGAGTTTAACCATCCCCTTAGTGTACACCAGGAGAAGGATATGAAAAATTGCAGAGATGTCTTCTGAAAAGGTATATATATGCACATTTCACATACTTCTTGCTCTGTATCTTTCTTCTAAACAGTGACGGTTAAAACAGCTTCCAATACAGATCTGTAACAAATTCATGAGCAAATCTGATAAAATATGTCTTTGAATAAACTGTGAACCTAACTTGGTTAATGACAACTAAGATAACTAGTTTGTCAGCTGACCTAACCACACCATCCTTTTCTCCTGCATCTGGTTTATTTTCTTCAGAACTAACTCATTAGTTTCTACCCCATCACACTCTACAAACATCCTCCATATCTACTTTTTGTGCCCTCTGAAGCCAAAAGGAATTAGCGATGAGAAAGAACACTGAAACTGCAATGTTTGGTCAACTAAATCTATATGATGCTCTTTAGCAGCAGCAGCAGAATTATTTTCTAACTGCAAAAGCTGTTATAATAACACTTATTTAAACTTGATTTCCTGTCCATTTGTGATTTGACTATTTGACCTTAAATTTTTATGGTTTTTTGACCATAAAGCCAGTTCTTACTTGCTGAGTTGACGCAACGGAAAACTAGTTACATTGTTCAGCTGTTTGCAGATAAAGTTGCATAATAGCCAACGGACATGCTGAGTTCTAACTGGCTTGTTGAAAATTCTTTTTAAATGAAGATGCACACTTTGTTTACCCACCTTTGTCATTTATACATCCAGCTGTGAAGCTCTCCAGCTTTGCAGTGTTATTTACTAGGAGAATTGAATACCATAACTTCTCAAATTTTGTCTACATTAGGGATCAAGATGCAGATTTTATAACCAGAACTTTACACACAGATACTTTGTTGATTGGACTCCATGCTAAACTGGCAAAAGCAACACAGCATTTCAAGGCATAGCCCCACCTCCATTTTTCTGTCATGTTAAATTTCTCACTTACTTCTCTTGACTTTTTTTTTCATTTTACAAAATGTATTGTTTAAAGCAAAATGCACTTTTATGAAAATTTGATTTTACAAACAAACAGATCATTAATGTGCTTCCTAAAGTTTATGTAGACCAAGTCACAAGTGTTCAACATCACTTAATTTGTTCTTTGCCATACAGAAGAAAATAATAATAAAAATTCTGTTGTGCTTAGTCATAAAAAATGTAAACATTGGTCAAACTAAATTTTAAGGAGATGTTAAGAAACTATGCAATTTGGAAAGAGTCCGTAACAGTGAAAACAGTGAAATAGTCTGTCCAACTATGAAACACACTTGAATAAAAGATTTTTCTCCCGTGATCTCTCTTTGCAAAAAGTTTTGCTTTCATACTTCGAATTCTCAGTGCTCTCTTTTAGAGCTTTTAATGTTGAGTCTTCAAATCTTAGATCTTTCTTGATGTTTTATGATAAAAATACTGTATCTGTAATTTATTGGATATGTTTGTCTTACAAATGTGCCCATTATTGCAAATTATAGAGCAGATGTTCCAGACATACCCCTCAGAAAACTTAATGGTGAAGTAAATAATTCTTCTACATAGAAGTATAGAGATTATTCTGTGAAACTGATTTGTTCATGGGTGAAATTTTGAGATCTGTCACTAATGGTTAAATACAACTTATGAACTTATTATAATTTTTTTTATTAAAATGAATTAAGAAAGGGGTAGGAAAGAGAGGAGGCGGGGCTCTAAGCATCAGAGAAATCTATATTTCTGTCTTATTTCACTGCTCTGAGTCATAAAACTACTTCAAGGACAAGTCATCGTTTACTGTGTACATGGACAAAGACTGGCTATGATGGCAAGTGTTGAAGGTTTGCTTCCTGAATCTAGATAAAAGCAGATTGCTTGTGTGGGCACATGCAAATGAAACAAGGATAAAATATAACTGAGAAGTCTTTAGGAACTGAGGAAAATATCTCTAGCATAATCACTCTTCATCTCTGGTAAACCTATAAATGTGACCGTTTCAGTTAAAGCTTTGAGAAATGTTAAGCTTAGCTTAGGATGAGGAAAGCCATGAAATGTTCAAAATGCACCTTCCAACCTGGTGAAGTTTTTGACCAATGAACAGAGCAAATACTAACTGAGTCTCCAAATCATTAGGAACTGTGCTTCTGAACGAGATCAGGACTTCTGCCATCCATGTTCCCTTGGAAACAGCCAACCTCAGGCTCCGTAAAAGAGGAGGCAGAAGAAAACACAGAAAATAGTTCAGGATAAAAGACCTGTTTTGTTCTAAATGCCAATGGCAGGAAATAAACTTCTGCAATTAAGTTAGAATTAGAGAATATTGTTAGCTTTTTTCTTTTGTTGTGCTGTCAGTTTCATAAATGCAGAAGACTATTTTTTAATAATATTGTATAAAAAGTTCATTAGAAGACAGCCTTTCACCATGCTAACAATAAGGTGCACTTTCAAAAATATCGTGGTATTTTAGTCATGCAGTATTTTTCAGCTAGATCAAAGCATGGTGTGTTGAATTGTCTGACTTTATAGCTTTCGAGATATTTGGTCTTGCCCACCTATGCCATGTTTTCTCCCTTTTGATCTGCAGTCCTTATCCACCTGTCACTTCAGGCACAAACAAGAAAATAGCCAACATTACTTGGTTGTATTATTATGTTGACCCTGCATTCACATACTGCCCTTCTGTATTCCTGGAAAGACATTAGCTAATGTACAAAGGGTCATCACCTGGCTACGCTGCTTTCATTTAGCTCTTGGTGTTGGAGATTTTTCTTCCTAAAAAAATTTTAAGTATGTAGCTTAAGAGCCTGCTTAAACTTCTCTGGAAGCACTAAGAAGAGGGACAGGCAAAAAATCATTTCATATTTGTTCCAAACTCATTACACCTGTGTTGAAATATGAGACTGCATTGCTTCCAGAGATACCTGTGTCTTGTTCAAAGTCTTCAGATGGTAAGAGAAAGGTATTGCCTCTTCCCTGCCCTCCCTTGAAGCCAGCACAGATTTAAAACTTACCTGTGACTAATATTAGAGATCATGTGTAAACAGAACTCATACAACTTTCTGCTCAACATCGGGGGAAATAGTCCATATTGTGAAATGTCATGTTACACTCGATATGAAAACTAGAACATCCCTGAAGTATTCCTGACCATGTTTTAAATTACAACCTGCTTTGTTATGATGGTACAAGAGGATTCAATGGAGTTGTATTAAGCTAACAGGACTGACTTGAGACCAGGCAGGATATTTTGCCTTCTAAATATTTTCTTCAAAGATGCTTTTGCTCTTTTGTTAGCATTTTATTAACATTTCTGTAATAATCTTTCCAAAAAAAAGGTAGCTCTTTGGAAGAAAAGCAATTGATCCTTCTCTGATAGAAATGGTGAAAGCTGTTTTTTGCCCAGTTAGTTGTGTGTCTCTCTGTTTAAGCATACATTGAGGGGCATTTTTTACTGCTGAGTAATGGTGGCGTAAGGTACAGGAATGCCTGCTCTTGCGGGGGAATACAGAGTTCCTTCCGGACATATGTCCCTGAAATACTGAAATCTTGATTCAAAGTTTAGCATGATCCCAGTATCTCTTCCAGCAGGTACTTCTAAAATCTCATTTCCATAAAATAAAAAAACCACCCTGACAACATTTCAACACCTTTATTTTCCAAAAGCAATTATTTTTGCTTTTTGATAGTTTCTACTGTGTCGAGCTCTCATTCTGTCCTTTGTAATTAATGTACCTCTCACGGGAGGGAATCTGACAGACAGAAGGAGTCACACAGACAAACATACAATACAATCCATTACTTGGCATAGAGGGAACTAACAACAATAACAGAAGTTTAATATTTTACTTTCTTTGTCTGTCACCTAAGGTTGTGAAAGGTATTCTAGTACATTTGGTTTAAATTTCTCCATTAGTCTTTAGCTGAGGGACAGGAAGATATATGTATTGTGTGTATTTGTATACTTATGTGTTTATATATACATAGATAGATAGATAAGCATGTATGTGTTTATATATATACCTGAGGTCATATGTGGATGTGATGCAGTTTGGGTTCTGTTAAACCCAGTTTACAGATACAGCAGGAGATTATGTTAATCTCATCTGACTCAGTTTAGGAACCAAACTGATAAAAAGCCACAACCTCTGTGTGTGTGTGTGTGTGTGTGTGTGTATGTATGTGTGTGTGTATGTATGTGTATGTATGTATGTGTGTATATATATGTATGTGTATATGTGTGTGTGTGTATGTATGTATGTATGTATGTGTGTGTGTGTGCGTGTATATATATGTATGTGTATGTGTGTGTGTGTGTGTGACACCTCATCCATAGGAACTGGTTATGATCCTGGCTATTGAACTGTTGACTGATGGCATACTGAAGTCATTGCTGTTGTTCAATCTGCAATTTATTTGTTAATGATATACAATGTTTCACAGTGACTAGGAATAATTAATTAATATTTTATGCTTTAACAACATAAAGACATAGGAGTTGCTTTCTTTAGAAAAAGTCCCTACTATCTTTCTCCAACAGTGATCCATATGGTATGCTACTAAAAAGAAAAGAACCCTGAGTGAACAAATATAAAATACTACAGACATAAGTCTTTACTGCTCTTTTCCTATCAAGATGGCCTTTGTTATCTGGTCTATGAAAAGAGTATGCAAGACTACTCACTTATAAATCATTGTTTTTATCATTTGCTTTTATTTTCTCTAAGGCAGACCTGATTTTTTTTTCTTCCTTTGCATATGTCTTAAGCAGTTGACCTATAGTTTTATTAATGTCAGTTGATAGCTTTTAATTCCTATCTCCTATAAATTATGTTGGTGAAATAGGTTACCTGATTTCATTTTTTAATATGTACAGTCAGAGCAAATTCTGGATATGTAAATGATCTTATATTTAATTAGCATTATTTCTGTCCTCTTCATTACACAATTTGCAATACTGTTCATTGTTTGACATAAAGTGTCTTTTGTCCTCAAGCTGTTCACCTAGAAGTCACCCAAACCCTCATTTTTTCTGAACATGATTCAGCTTGAAATATTTTTTTTAAATCTAGATTAATAATAAATAATTTAAATGGACGTTTTGGCAGGACCACACTTATAAGGTTTTGAAGTATTAAAAGTCTACTAAAAATTCCTACTCTGTCATCTGACTTTTTAGTCTTTATCTAAAACATAAACCACATGTTTTTGTTTGCTGTTTTGTTTGATTTTTTTGTCATAAAAGGAGTAGGTTCTTTATCAATAGACTTTATTTTAATCAATACTGCCTTGATTATTCCCTGTATTAATCCAACTTTTATTTGCTATTGTCTAGAGTGGGAAAATATGAAAAAGAGTTCCCCACATCAAATCCATCTGCATCATCTCAGAGGTTCACTTCAGTAGCTTAAACATTACCAAACCCCCCCACTGTTAGGTTGGAAAGAGTCTTGATGACTTAAACTTTAAAAAAACCCTGTCATTTTCACTCCATTTAAATGTATCAGTTTCAATAGCAAAACAAGTAGAGAAATCCCAATGTGAACTCATTTTAGAGTAAGGACCACGTATTATCAATATTTTACTGTATTTCATGTTTAAACTTCTTCTCCTATGGTATCATTAATCCTACTGCTGAAGGGACTTAAATTTAAGTACAGTAGAATTTTCAGTGTTGAGTAAATCTCTGGTTTCATATCAGGAGATCTCCTTGGTTCAAAAATCTACTTTGTAATTAATTTTATTTATGCTGTGCAACTCTGTTTTCCCAGATATTAAAAAGCATATTGGCAAAGAATACAACATTATTCCTTGAACAAAATGACAGCAATTAATGTAATGAGATTTCGTACCTTGAGAGTCATCTGACTTCCCCATTCAGTGACTTTATATTCCCATTCAGGGATTATTATACCTAAGAGATGTAGAGTTTAGACAAGAAAACAGTAATAGAGAAGTTCTAACTGTAATGCTGATTTTCAACTGTTTGTTACTATTTCCTTACCCATAAAAGACACTTTTAATTACTTTTCCCTAGGACCGCTTGTAGGAGTAAACGTCACTATTGGTGATGAGATTTAAACATGAGGTAAAAAAGCTGGATAAGCATTAAATTGTTAAACTTGCTGCCACACAAGATGATATTGTTAAAGACTGTTACAGGGACGATGGGAGTCTGGGATAAGCTTAGCTATGAAAAATTTGTTCCAGTTCATCAACTAGGCTTAAAAGAAGAACCAGTGATTTTTAAATTTCTTTCTTTAGGAAAACTATGAATATTTTAGGAAAAAATATGAAGTATTTATCTCTGACATTTGTATTGACAGGTTGCCAAGACATGTTTGGGGAATCGTAATGATTCAACATCTCATTTGAAGGCAGCAGAAACAGAGACAAGCTTTCAGGTATTCTCTTTCAGAGTAATTGGGGTTTTACTAAAATGTTTTGTGAAACATGCAATTACTTGAAGTATACTTACACATTCTTCACAAAGGTCTGTCTCTAAAGAGAAGACTACTTAGTTCAGACTTTGACTGCATCTGATTGCAGTGCATCTGTTCAAAATGCTTTCTGGCTGGTAACAATTTGCAAACTATTGAATATTTGAAGAACTAGTAGTCAAATGACTTAATTTGATAGTGTGATGTCTGTAGCCCTGGAAGCAGGAGCAGGAAGAGATTTCCAAAATAATAATATATATTTAATTGTCATAATATATATATCATACGCAATTATATAAAGCTGCATGCAGCATTAGACTTGTATGGTTTTGCACTGTAGAGGGTTGTTAAATATGCTTCCTTTAATAGAGATCAGAACCCTTTTCTAGGCGAATATCATAATCTGCTGCAGTAGTTTATGACTGGCACGTCAGTTTAATAGAAATACAGCTCTATGTGCACTATTGCCATGGATTTTTAACACCTTTTTTTATTTTTGCTTATGTATATATGTATTCTGTACACAATGTTTACACTGATGCTGCTTTCACCTCTACAGAAATTGCACAGCCCTCCATGGACTAAACCTGAAGATAAAAAATCACCTGAAAAAAATAAGAAAAAATACGAAGAATCAGTTAGTACACAAGAAAAAAGACTCTAAATGCTACTAATCTACCTTGAAAAATGTCGATCGCTTGCTTCCATCCTCATATTCTGTTAGCGCAAAGGCATGAAATGTCCCAGGTTTCTAAAGCATGCATTTTTCACTATTTTATGAATGTCTGTAAATTAGTCTAGAATAGACCAATTAGTACCTTTCAGCAATAATCCAAAATGGATGTTTGAAGAAATGCTTTATAATACAGTCTAGTTTTTGAACTCTTGTTCTACCTTATCAGTAATTGTATACTATAAATTACCTTCTTTGTAAAGAACAGTCATTCTCAAGTATTTTCTCAGTCTGTTCTATTTCATGTAACCTTATGGCAGATTAGGTTTTTAAATTAAGGGGCAGTCAGTTTGTGTGGGGGGAAAATATCTGTGTAACCATATTTGAAGTACAATTCCTAAGTGCAACTGTAAAAAGGGAACTGTGAGTGAGGGTCCATGTATACTTACCTTTCAGTAATTCCATTTCAAATCTACTTACTTACACAATAAAA
Source organism: Mohoua ochrocephala (assembly GCA_013398855.1). Lineage (NCBI taxonomy): Eukaryota > Metazoa > Chordata > Aves > Passeriformes > Acanthizidae > Mohoua > Mohoua ochrocephala. The sequence goes on from VZTA01018373.1 coordinate 37,121, forward strand.
GATGTTTATTTTGTTCTTTTTTTTCTCACTGCTATCTTAACTAGTCCATTTTTGAACACTGAAGAGCTGACAGAATTGGAGTTTAAGGGATGGCGATAGAGAGGATCATTACTTTGGGGATTCAAGCAAAAATTTTTGCAGGTGGTACTGAGTTACAGTTTCATAGCTTGGATGGCAGCCATGGGAAGTCAGTTTCATCCCTTATATTTGTGCTGATCTCAACAGGATAAAATATACTTTAAAGGGTAAAGCCCTATTTTGTCCACTACGGTTGGCCTTTGAACACTCCAGCAGAGAGGAGTATATTGATTGGAGTAAGCCCTGTCACTCGTGGATTCTTTCAGTTTCTCCTTGGTCACATACTCTATGACGAGAAAGCAGGAAGAAAGGGAGGAGAAGGAAGAGATAATGTTTTTGTTTTTTTGTATGTATGTCATCATTGGTCTAATTTAAGAATTCATATGCCACGTCTTGTTGAGACACAAATCTTTCAAGAACAGTAGGAACAGTAAATTGCCTGATGCAATGCTAAGCTTTCCTCTTGCAAGAAGTGTTTTAAGGAGTTTTAAGTTGTAAACTTCCACCTTTGTCTTAATGCACCCAGCAGCACAATTTTTACTAGATTTAAAGTAGTTTACTTATATTAATTTACTTTTTTTTGCTTTGCATCAGTTTAAAAGCAAGTAGACAAATCTTTTATTTCACTTAGTGGTGCTCTGTCTTCAGTTTTAGCATTTAAGATTTTACCTCTCCTTCGACAGTCTCCTTCAATACCTGCTTTTTCCTTGCTGGTGTGAATAATCTTTCCCCCTGACACTTTGTTTATGCTCCTCTACTCAAATGTAGATATTTGCAGAATGGTAGGTTTCTCTGCCTTAAGAAAATACAATTTTAAAAAGAAAATAACCTCATGAGCTCACCAAATTATGACAAGTACTGCTTAACCAAGTCACACTGTTATTAAGGAAAAGACTATCCTTAACGGTTAAAAGAAGTGAAATCATGGCCACAGAATTAATCAGAAAAGAGATGTGGTTTTTGCATCTGATCCTAAACCTCACTGAAGACAGTCTGCTGTATTTTAAATTTTTCAGTGAGCAAAAGACTTGTGATTTTGTCATATCTACAGTTGGCATTAATTTCTAGTGATGCCAAAAGCAACATTTTTTTGCTTATGACGTACCTTAACTGAAAAGGTCACTGAAACTCTGTTTCAGTCATCTGTCAAGAAAGGATCTCCACCCCACAGTGGTTGAAGTCCTCCAGCAGGACAAAAGACTGTGAGCACAATGCCTCCCGTAGCTTTAAAAAGAAGCCTTTATCAATAGGGTCCCCTTGATCAGGCAGCCTGTAGTAGATACCCACCACAAGGTTCCTTTTCTGCCTTGGTCACTGATTCTTACCCACAGGCTTTTGATCTGCTCATGGCTGTTCTTCAAAGACAGCTCCTCACACTGAATCCACTTCTTGATGTAGAGGGCAATCCCTCCATCTCTCCTTCCTCCCCTGTATCTTCTGAACAGGCTGTAGCCATCAATAGTGACACTCCAGTCATGGGATTCATCCCACCAAGTTTCAGTAATGCAACAAGGTCATAACTTTCTAGCAGCACAGTGGCTTCCAACTCCTCCTGTTTGTTGCCCATGCTGCATGCATTGATGTAAAGGCACCTCAGCTTGCCTGTTGGCCACGTCACCTTCCTCGAGGAACACCCCTTTTTTTTTTCCTTTGACATAATTTTCTGGTGTTTCCCTGTTGGCTTTTATTACCTTAGGAGCCCCCAGCTTGTCCCCGTAAGACTGCAAGTGCATTCCAGTGTGGCTCACTTCAAAGTCATCGGGGGGTGGGCTATCAATTTAACCCCCAATACTTGCTTGCCTTCCCATGGCACATCTCTACCAAGACTGGTTTTATCGCCTTTCCCCTTCAAACCTAGTTT
>VZTA01018374.1:3730-26958 GCA_013398855.1 Mohoua ochrocephala
GCGGGGCCTGGGCTATTCCCTGCCTGGCTCCCAGAGATGGGGCAGGTCCCGCCGCGGGAGCTGTGGGGTTTTCTAAAGCCCCCCTGGCAGTGGCAGCCCCCAGAGGCAGTGCCAGCCCTGGAGCCCAGCCCGGGCCATGGGGACACCGGGCAGGAGCCCCTGTGCCAGGTGTGCCCTGAGCTCCCCATCCCCTCGGGAATACCCTGGGCCCTCCATCCACTCGGGATACTCTGAACCCTCGATCCCTTCGGGAATGCCCTGAGCCCTCCATCCCCTCTCTGTATCCTGGTCCTGAGCGAGGTCCTGCTCCCAGAGCACGAGTCCTGCATCCCCTGCTGCCCCTGGATTCCCTGCACTCGACCGCTGCTCTTCTCCCTGACAATAAACCCATGTTTGCGTTGCACAAAAGCTTCTCTGGTTTTCATTCGTTCTTTATTTTCCTCCGGGAGCAAAACTCCCCAGGGTGCTAAGGGAGCCTTATCAAAGGATCTGCCCTTGCTCCACGTCTTTAAAATGTGGAATGGGAGTTTAATTGGGGTGCTTAACACGATGTTGAGGAATGTTTGTTTAGCAATTCAGCCGTCATTATCTTCCCCGAGGTTCTGAGTAATTGTTCTTGCTCTGAGGATTTCTGGTGGCACCCGAAAGGCCCCTCAATCACCACATCATTTAGCAAGCAATTAAAACGTAATTGAGGCCTTTCTAAACTAGCAAGACAACAAAGGAAGAACCAGACCTAAGTTTTTATTTATTTGTTGGGTTTTAAATGTTGTGCTTGGGTTTGCTCAGCCTGAAGAAGAGAAGACTTGGGGTGACCTGATTTCACCTTCCAGTGTCTGAAGAAACCGACGAGAAATGTGGGGAGAAACTATTTCCGAGTGACAGGACAGGGGAAATGGGTTGAAATTAATGGAGAGGAGGTTTAGATGGGATATTGGGAATAAATTCCTCCCTGTTTTGTCTGTAAAGCAGCTTTAGCTTTCCCACCTCTTTCCCGCCATTTGTTGTTAGCCAGGGGTGATTATTTCATATTGTTGAGACAAAGGGAAAATATTCCCTACCAAAAAAAAAAAAAAAATAAGATATTATTCATTGCTTATATTTATCTGTGATTAACTCCTCAGTAATTAGTGTGGTATAACTTCAATGCAGATCTGCCTGGTAGTCACAATTTATGCACAGGCAAATTTCTCCCAGAGAAGGCTCCAAAGAGGAAGAGAGAGAAGGAACATTGCAAACCACAAATTGTGATGCACCATCTATTTAATGAGCAAGAAGTGGAATTTAAAAAAAAAAAATGTACAGCGTGAGAAAGCAGAAGGGTTGAATACGGATTAAAATTAATCACCCATTTCAAGGCAGTGCTTTACAGCTGGACACCCAGCGACAATCAAGTGACATTTTCCACCTCCCTGATACCACAGAAAGGCATCGGATCAGAAATGCCAAGCTCCTGCAGCCCCATGAGCTCAGGGCAAAGCTGCGGGGGGTCAGCAAGCGAGTGGGCACGGGCTCAGTCCTGCATCCGGATCGCGCTTTCCATCTCCTGGTCGTTCCTTCCCGGCTGTCCCAAGGCTTCCTCAGGGCCCACAGCGGTTGGAGCGCCGGTAGGACCTCCCATAAAGGCCCCCCAGACCAGAATACCCCAAGCTCCCGAGCCCTGAGGAGCTGCCCGAGTTGATGGGGACCCCGCCGGCACTCAGAGCATCCCCGACGGCCGCGGACGCCGAGGATCCCACGGTGGTGTTCTGGGGGAAGGAGCTGAGGATGGGCCCGGGCAGGGTGACCACCACGGGCGAGGGTTGGATCACGTAGGTGGAGTCCTGGCACTGCCTCACGCAGGGCTCGTTGCAGCTGTTGGCCAGCGGGGTGGGGCCGCACGAGGTGGGGGCGCAGAGGTCGTAGCAGGACATGGCTGTGGGGTGTGAGTCTGGAACGCAGGGAAGGAGGGAACGCAAGGAACAACTTGTAATTAGGCACGTAATTAGGCTGCTACGGTGATGGAGAGCGCAAGGAATAAGTGGAGAGTTGAATAAAGGGTTGGTCTGGGCTTGAAAGGAGATTTCAGTAAAGCCCAAACCTCTCCACGCTACAAAGGGCAGCTCCACCTCCTCCTGAGCAGCTCTGAGAGCTCCTTTCCCACCGCACTCCTCCTGCAGCTCTGAATTAAGTGGGGAAGTGAGGACCAGGCTGTCAGAAAAGCAAGGAAAATCTGTGCCCCAAAAGAGAGGGAAAAAATAAAAAATTCCTCAGCAAGTAAAAGTGAGGAGCCTAAATTTCACCGGGAGGGTGGTGAGGCCCTGGCACAGGTTTTTCTGAGCAAGGGAGTTCAGGGAATCTCCCTCTGGAGAATTTCAGCCCCTCCTGCCCAGGAGTCTCCCTCTCTGGAGTCGTTCCAAACCCACTTGGAGCCTTTCCTGTGTCACCTGCTCCAGCTGACCCCAGGGGTCGGACTGGGAGATCTCCAGAGGTCCCTTCCAACCCCAAATATTTTGCGATTCCATTCTGAGAGCCAAAACCTCTGCACGGATTCCCCGCATCCACTCCCAGCTGCTGAGCAGCGCCCAGGCAGAGCTTGGAACCCCTGGGAACCGAAAGATTTGGGTGACACAAATGGAAAATGAGGCTGAATCTGGGGTCAGCACACGAACAACCTCCACCCTTCACAGAACGTCCCTCCCTGGAGAAAAAGCTGCTTCGAGGCCTCCTCCGCAATTTTAAAGAGCACAAACCTTGGACCGCTACGGACAAAGAGCAGAAAAATAAAACACAAACACAACAACAATCCAGGACATGGAAAAATAGAAAACAGATCAAGACTTACCCTTTTCTCCAAGGAGAATAAAGCAGGAGTGGTTTTAGCTCCTCTGACCTGGCTGGTTTTATACCCTGGCCCAGAGAGCCCGAGGACCTGAGACACAAATTGTGCTTGTAGCTCATTACCAGGCAATTGCTAACGATTCCTCATATGCAAAATACCCCTGGCAGGGGATTTACTTTTCCTCTCTGTTTGTGTTTCTTGCCTGGATTTCGTTTCCTCCCTGTAATGTATGCATTCCTCCGGAGAGGTTTCTTTTATCCTCAAATCTTACCAGCCCGGTTAATTCCTGTTCAGAAGCTGAATCATCTGGGTTACTCTCAGGAAATTATTTTGCATCCTAAGGAACCATGACACAGATGAATAAAACCATCAGGAAAAGTGCCGTGAACTTCCCCATGAAATCTCTTTCCCCTCTGCATGGAGGGCACAAGTTTTTGGCACATCTCGCTCTAAAAAAGGGCAGAAATTCCTGTTTCTGCCTCAGGATTTTGCCAAATTCCTCTCAAGCAGAGGGAGAGACACAAAAGTAAAGGAAATAAAATTGTTACAGAAAGCATTTAGAGCTGATCAAACTCCACCACTCTCAAAGGTGCTGGGAAATGGATTATTTGAGGGAGCAGATTTTATTTCCTTGACTCAGCAGAGAGGATGAAAGAGGATCGGCATCCGATCTATCCCTTTAATATCAAACCACCACCCTTCCACGATGGAATCTGAGACACAATTTGGGAACTGAGTGTCCAAGTCCTTCATCTCGGGAGCCTCCAGGTTGGGCTTTCTCCCTACGTCAAACTCCAGGACAACTATTGAGGTCAGATGGAGGATGCCTGGGAATTTGAGGCTGCTCAGAGACACTCAAAGCCTTGCCCAAGCTCATCTTTGGGGTCATCAAAGACGCCAAACCCTTTTACATCCGCCACTAAATTATTACTTTCCCTTGCTGGGCCTTGCACCATTATGCAAAATTGTTCCCCAAATTAATAGCAGTTACTTGGAGATGTTTATAATGTTCTTGTTCCTTTTTTTTTTTGCCTCTTTGAAAGCCAACCCTGGCTTTCACTTTGCACGTCTCAAAGAGCACCTCAGTGTGCAGCAATTCCAGTTCCTTTTCAAAGGCAATTTCCAGATTAAAAAGTAATTGCAGACAATGCAGGAGCAGACTGGAGGGCAGGGCTGAGCATTCCAAACCCTCCTCATATTTAATCTCCGAGGCAGAGACAGGCAAATCAGCCCTGAACTGGGAGTATCTTCCCCAACATCTCCTGGGAAAGAAACACTGGTTGGAGACTTTTGAAGAACAAAAGTGTCCCAAGTTCCCGAAACATTTCCCGTCGACCACTCAGACATGCAAACGGGGAACGATCAGCAAATGGGCAGGGATGGACTCTTTGAACATGACCAGGGGTTCAAACGGGTGGCCAAGATTCCTGATGGATGTCACGAACTTCCTTGCCAGCTCCAGTCCTTCCAGCTCGTCTTTGAAACACAAATCAGAAGTTTTTGAAGGAAATACAATTCCAGCCATGAGTCACTGGACGCCCCCAGTTTGGGCTGACCCCCACCAGTGACACAACTGATGGGAACTCTCCTGTCCTTTAAGCTTGGCCAGACTTTCCCAATGTTCTCAGAAACGTTAAAAAATTGGCTGTCCAGAGCAGCTGTGGCTGCCCCATCCCTGGAAGTGCCCAAGGCCAGGTTGGACGGGGCTTGGAGCAATCTGGGATAGTGGAAGGTGTCCCTACCCAGGGTTTAGATGATATTTAAGGCCCCTTCCCACCCAAACCATTCCATGATTCCCTGACATTCCTTTACAACAATAATTATCTATTGACTCGAAGAGTGTGGTTTGAAAGCCAACTCATCAAAAGCTACAGAGAAGATAAAAAGAGCCCCAATTCCACTTCTAAAGGTGACCCTAAGTCCAACTCGTCTGGCTGGCTCCATCTTCTCCTCCCAGGAGCCGAAAGCTTCGGGATGCTGTTCATTGGAATATTACAAGGACCAGCGATCCGAAATCTCCCGGGCACTTATCAAGGCTGAAATTGCACGCTCAGGACTCCAATTAAAACTCTCGCTGCCACGGCAGGGGCTGCTCCCAGGTGTGTGCCCAAAATGCCGGAGAGCAGAGCCAATTCCCAAACAAATCGGATTTTGACTCATCCCCACTTTGGAAGGTGGAGCCGGCGTAATGGAGTCGGGAATATTTCATGGATGCAAACCGAGGAGATGAAAGCGGCCTCGTGGATCGTGGGTTTCATCCATAAATCCATAATAAACATAAACAGTAAACAAACCAATTTCCCTGCTGGGAACCCGGCCAAATGCAAAGCAAACCAACAATTCCTGCAGGGACCGGGTAATAAAGGTGCCAGGAATGGCTCGGATCCTCCAGGCAGCCCCAGGAAGCCATAAAAGCTCTCCAGAGCCTTCCTGCCTCTTCCCTCATCCCCATAAACCCAGGAGATGCTGCAGCTCCGGCTTCAGCTTTGCAGAATTCGGTGTTGAAATGGATTTTCACTGACAGCAAATATTTCAGGGGTCCGCAAAAACACCTCGTGGTGTTTTTTATTTCTGTGGGACCAATTTGTTCCAGCTCTTCAGAAGAAATTCTTCCCTGTGAAAAGCATTCTAACACAACATTCCCACTCGTTTTCTGCAGCAGTGAATAAAACACTTTCTAACAGACTGCAAACCCACCCGTATTTCCCTTTTTTTCCCTCAGAATTGTGCTTTACTTGTTGCCACACCAAGTTTCAACCCAAAAAGAACATTTGGGACAGGAATGAAGGGGGGAAGCAATGCTTGGGGATTGTCTTTTATTTTATTTCGGGAAGCTTGCTGCATTTCAGACCCTTCTGATGTGAGTTCCGAATGCTTGGAGGAAACACCCCAACTTTGAGGGGAGGTTTTTTTTGCAGTCTGGGAAGGGGTTTTTCAATTAATGAGAAGGGAATTGAAAGGGTAAGGAAATTAATATTGTCATGAGGAGCATCCACCTGAACGTGTCCAAGGCACCTCCTCAGCAATGCCTCAGTCACAACCCTTTGGAGCCATCGACTCTTTAGAATTCATCACCTTTGATCAGGGAACAGCTTCAGTTGAGATGGCAAAAAATATTAAATTAAACATTTCATCCAGACCGAGCTCCTCCTGTAATAGAACATCAAACTGCCAACTTTTCCACTGTCTTCTGTTGTTTATTAAGAAAACCTCTTCCTTAAAATTATTAATTCTTTCATTTACCTCCTTTAATTTCGTTCCGCTAATGACTGCAGTCAGTACAACCTCATCAACATCTTTAATTACAGTTCAGCCTCAGTCTGGACAGGCAGACAAAGACTCCAAGCAAGACTTTTCAGAGATATCAGGAGTTTTACGGGCTGACAGGAGTTTGAGTCATCCAGAGCCTTCAGGGGAAGCTTTCCAAACCTTCTTCCTTCGGGGAGCAAAGCTCTGGTGTCTAAACAGCACCTTCAGCCCAGCACAGACAGTCCAGGAGGAACAAAGCAGTGCCTGATAAAGCTCGGCTCTGCCAGACACAACAGCTTAAGAAAACAACCTAAGAAATGGTTAGAACTAAAAATTCTTTAAATTTTAGTCCTTTCATCTCTTTGTCCCAGACTTGCTTCCCGACCCAGCGAATTCCAAAGGCTTATTCCCCTGCAGAAACTCTTCCCACCCTTCTCTGCCTCCCCTCCCAGACCCACCAGGGGCTGAGCTCAGCTGCCGGGAGATGCTGCACCCAAACAGCTCCAGGGGTGCCCCAGTCACTGCCTCTCCCTCCACTTTTTTCCTGAGGAATCTCAGCTGAGGTCCCTTCTTTTAAAAGGCTTTTCCCACTCTTTAAATATTCCCTGTTTATATCCCGGCAGGAGACGCCCATTGCAGGTGAAGGTCCCCCCTTTCTACCTTTGATAAGGGGTCTCAGGCTTGATTTTAAACATTTTCCACCACTGGAATCTGACTCATTCTCCTTTGAAATTGGAATTAATTATTCGCATCGTATTTTCTGGAAGCGGGGACTTCCAAAGGCACTGGAAAAGGGGCTGGGAGAGCAAAGAAGGTCAGGCAGACTCGGGGTGTGATGCAGCACCAATTTAATGGGTTGAGGAAGGGAAGGAAGCAATGTAAAAGTCAGGAATACATTTCCATGGTCCGGTAAGGACAGAACCCACTCATCCCTCTCGCAGTGACGCACTCAGCAAGTGGAAATCTCCCTTCTCCGTTGATGAATGACCTGTGCTAATCCAGCCATGCAGAACAATTGCTAACAATTCATATTTTTGCCTATTAGCTAGTACAAAAAGGAAAAAAAAAAAAGCAGGACAAGGCATTTGATCAGAAACACGAAGTAAAGCACAACGAAAGACAAGCAAAGGCCTGGTTTGGGGAGATGCCAAACTCCCACAGCTCCTTTAACTCCAGGCTGGGGGTGTCTCGTGGGGCATCCAAAAACCGTGGCCGTGAGCTCAGTCCTGCTCCAGGGACAGGTCAGGATTCAGCATTCCTGGTCTTTTCTTCCCCCTTTCCCCTCCTGCCTTAGCAGGGCCCGTAGAAGCCGCTGCGGGAGGGGTTGTAGCGCCGGTAGGGCCGGCTGTAGCCACTGCCCAGCCCGGGGTAGCCAAACCCCCCAAGCCCCAAGGAATTCCCCGAGTTGATGGGGACCCCGCCGGCACTCAGAGCGCTCCCGACGGCCGCGGACGCTGAGGATCCCACGGTGGTGTTCTGGGGGAAGGAGCTGAGGATGGGCCCGGGCAGGGTGACCACCACGGGAGAGGGTTGGATGACCACGGTGGAGTCCTGGCACTGCCTCACGCAGGGCTCGTTGCAGCTGTTGGCCAGCGGGGTGGGGCCGCACGAGGTGGGGGCACAGAGGTCGTAGCAGGACATGGCTGTGGCTGGAGAGAATTCTGGAATACAGGAGCTGTGTTACACCCACATTTATCAGGAAAACAGCGGCTTCCCAAGGAACCCTTTAGGAGTTGATCAAGGAGCAAATGGAGAAGGGAATTGAATTTTTAACGCTCTTCATGTTCTGGCTTTAGGTGAATTCTCCACCTGGGCTGTGGTGGGACACGGTCACACAGCTCTGAACAGGCCCAAGAATTCACTGCTGATATTTAAGTGCCGTTTCACAACCTTAAAACTTTCTTGGATCCCAAAACTGAACAAATAACCCTAAATGGCTAACATGGCTAATTAATGATTGTTATAACTCGCCACCAACAGAAAACCCTCTCTTTGGTACAAAACCCCTTCCTCCCTCTGAGAAAAAACTGCCTCAACAGGAGTGAGGGAAAACTACAAAATCAAGGCAAAAGTTGGTTGTATGAAGAGAATAAAGAGGTTCAAACTCACCTTCTTCACGATGGCAAAGGAGGGAAGAGAAATGGCTGGGAGAGCCTGGAGTTGCTCAGGTTTTTATACTGAATTTTGAGTTGCCCAACAACTTGGGCCACTCTTTGTGCAAGAAGTGATTTATGGGCCACGACTGATTACAGGTTTTTTTGCCTCAGTATTTGTGTTTTTTGCTGCCTCACTTCCTTATCTTGTGGTTTGTCTATCTGACCGCAAGCTGCTTTCATCTTAAAATATTCTGGGCCAGGTTCATTCCTGGGAACACTACAGTGATTAATTCAGCAGGATTTTATTCAGCCTTCAAACCCCTTTGGGATCTGCTTGGTGTCATTAAAGGAGATTAAGCCTCATTTGCATAATGCAGTCCCTTGCGCCCTCCTCTGCAAGGTAAATCCTGGGGGAATTCAGGGAGAATTGCAGATTTTGGAAGTCAAGCCATGAGTATTTGGAGGTCCGAGCTGCTTTTCCCAGAATCCCAGGATCCCTGAGGTTGGAAAAGACCTCCAGGGTCATTGAGTCCAAGCTGTTCCCAATCCCAACCTTGTCACCAGCCCAACATCCAGTGGGATGACAACTTGGGCACCTCCAGGCATGGAGAGGCTCTCTAGGGAAGGAAGAAGGAATTTTTCCATGCAAAGGGAGGTCAGGCCTTGGAAGGGATTGCCCAGGGAGGTTTGGAGTCACCATCCCTGGAGGTGTCTCAGGAACGAGGGGACATCGAGGGTGACCAGGTGAGGATCAGTCACAGGTTGGGATTGATGATCCCGGAGCTCTTTTCCAACCCCAAATCCATGAGCAATCCTGGATGCAGGGATTAACGCCGAGGTTCTTGCTCTCCTTGCACATCCACTCCTGAGACATGTAAATCACCCCTAAATTAGGGCTGTCTTCATGGGGATCCCCTGGGAACAGAAACTTGTTTGGCTTGGGCAGAGCTTCCTGAGAACTTCAAAGTTTATCAGCAGCTTTATTCAAGTGCCACCATGCAAATGTCCCGTTCTGGGCACATTTCAGATCCCTGACCTAGATCTGAATTCTTGTATCTTATTTAATAATATGTTATGAAGATTTGGGGGTGCAGGGCAGTAATTGGGCTGTGAAATTGATGGCATTGTTTCAATCTGCAGGAATTCCAGCTCTTTGGTTTTAAATCAGAAAGAAAAGTTCAAGGTTTGGTTTGAGCCGTCTCATATTTCAAGGGGATTCTCAAAAAAATGTCCTTGGCTGTTTTTAGCTGTGCATTCCTCAGTATTTCTCCCTATTGTAAGGAATTAGCAGCTGTTTGCAGAAATTATTTCCTCTCTAGGAGTCAGCTGAGGAATTAATTTGCATAACACCATCCACACTATATTTTCATAATTTTTTTTTATTTTCCTCAATTTTTTTTATTCCTCCTTCATGCAAGCTTTGCTTGGATAACGCAAAATGCATTTAAAATCCAGCTGCGAATTTAAAAACAGATCTGGCAACATTTTCAGAGCTGTTTGGAGCCTTTCTTGTGAATAATCACAATAAATATTATTCTAACTCCAGCCTTTATTTTATTGTACGCTCAGAACAACTTAATGGCCTGATTTTGAGATGCATTAAAGTGAGTGAATTAAGAGTTCACAGATTTTTGTCATCAAGGCCAGACCTAAATATTCAGATTATAATTAAGACTTCTTGCATAATGTGAGAACATCCTCCTGAGACACCTGTGAGTGACTGAACGTCTGAAAAAAAGAGATTTTTAATCAAAATGGAACCGGGAGGTTACTCACAGTCATCCCTGGGTAAAGTCTCCAGGCACAGAAGTGACCCCAAAATCCGTGGAGAAGCAGAGGGAATTTCCCTGGCAAGAGTGGCATCTGCAATTCATTTCGAATTGTAATTAATTAGCTCGTTATGAAGAATTAGTTCCTCAAAGGCTTGGAGCCTCTGTAAAATTCTTGCAACTGCTGAGTTCCCTTCTCTGCTGAGTTTTGCTTTCCTCTCTGCCCTGATTCTGGACTGAGCTCATGTGGACCTCGGGGAGCCATTTGAGGTTCCCACAACAATCCAGGCCAGATTCCAGAACTGGGCCAAATTCCTGGTGGGATCTCCCCAGAGCAGAGCAGAGTCAAGGGGGGAGAATCCCCTCTCTGGATTCCTGCGATTGCCCTGACCTGGGTTTGGGACTTTGCCCCTGGGGTTGGCCCAGTCCCACCTCTCCACCTGTCCAGATCTCCCTGGATGGGGAATTGTTTAAACCTGAAGATGTTCCTGTGGTTTAAGGTGTTTAATTCAGCCCCTCTGGCCGTGTCTGCCCGGAATTTTGGGTTTATCGCAGCCACCCCTTGTTCCTGGCTGGAATTTGCTGCCCAACCCAGGCAGATGAAGCTGTGGACGTGTGATCCGAGATGGTTTTTGGGGTAGGCAGAGCCTGGGACTTCACCCCTCCTCAAACAACCCCCCTGAAGGCACAGGGAGATCTGAAATCCTCCAGGTTCACACCTGACTGGAGCTCATTTCGTTGTTAATTTTATTCAAATTCTGTCACGAACAATGTTAAAATCGCTCAGGTTTGAGGTTTGCTTTGGCATCTTCCCGTGGGCTAATAAACTTAAACAATTTCGGTTACGATTTCTGGTTTTGTCCAAAAATAAATCTCACTCACTCCTGGATGGATCTGCAGAGAATTCCTGCAAGGAGCTGAGGTAGTGTGGAATTCTCAGCTGGGAACAGCAGAAAACAACACCAAAAATTAATTCGCACTCGAGGGGAGAAATTATTTACTCACCAGAAGCTCTGCAAAACAACACACCCAAAACGGGAGGGTTTTGTTTGTTTTTCAGACCTGTTTGCGCGAGCTTTCAAATGCAGATTTTAATTATGTTTCAAATTGGATGAGTGCAATTAGCGCTGCCCTGGGTGTCAGCTCCACCTTCCTCGCAGAACCACATTTGGTGCCACCAAGGCTGGTGGATGTGGGATTCTAATCCACCCCCTCGGAGCAAGGATTTGCCCGGAATATTCAGGATAAACCCTGTGCACGAGGCATTGTTCCTTTTCCATGAGATATCCCTCGCCAGCCTTTTGCTGCAATCACATCCCAGATTCCCTGATTTTCCATTTATTTCCTTCACTCTTTCAGGAAGGAAAAGGTCGTGGTCAGCTGCAAAGCCAGGACTGATAGATTCCTGGAACACTTTTCCATCCCAGGGAAATGAGAAAGGATTTCGGGTGAAAATCCAGCCTGTCCTTTAACTCTGGAGATCGTGGAATCATGGAGGGGACATTAAAGATCATCTGGAGCATGGGACACCTTCCACTATCCCAGGTTGCTCCAAAACCTGTCCAACCTTCACCCTGGGCACTTCCAGGAATGGGGAATCCATGGAATCACCTGTGCCAGGGTCTGCACACCCTCACAGGGAAGAATTCCTTCCCAATATCCCACCTAAACCCCCTCTCTGCCATTCCAAACCCATCCCCCCTTGTCCTGTCACTCCTTGCCCTTGCCCAAAGTCCCTCTCCATGTTTTTTGTCGTCTCCCTCAGGTCCTGGAAGGTCACAATTAGGCCACCCCAAATTCTCTTCTCTAGGCTGAATTCCTGCAACCTCTGCCACCTCCTTTCACTGTATAAAACAGAGGAACAATAAGAAAATTTTGCAAAAAAATGAGTTTTTTCCTAAAAGTTTTCCAAGTTTTTCCAATAAACAGCAGGAGACTTGGAGTGTGATGCAGCGGGACTTTAATGAGAGCAAAACAGCAGAATAAAAAAAAGTACAAAGTGTAAGTAAATATTTCTAGGATTCAACAAGAATTGTTCTGGCTTTTCATCCTGGGATTCTTCTCTCGGAGCTGCCGTGGACTGAGACAACACAGCGACAGGAAATAAAAACATTTCATCAGAAATGTGAAATATCAAAGAATAAGACAAGCAAAGGCTTGGTTTGAGGAGCTCCCACAGCTCCATGAACCTCAGGTGGAGCTGTGGCTCTCTCCCATCACATCTGGAGCGGGAGCTCGGTCCTGCATGGGCTCGTGCTCCAACATTCCCGGGTGTTTTATCCCACTTTTCCCTTAGCAGGGCTCCCCGAAGCGGGAGCTGTAGCGGCGGGAGGGCCGGCCGTACCCAAAGCCCCCAAATCCCCCGAATCCTGAGGAGGAACTCCCCGAGTTGATGGGGACCCCCTCGGAGCTGAGGGTGCTCCCGACGGCCGCGGACGCCGAGGATCCCACGGCGGTGTTCTGGGGGAAGGAGCTGAGGATGGGCCCGGGCAGGGTGACCACCACGGGAGGGGGTTGGATCACGTAGGTGGAATCCTGGCACTGCCTGACGCAGGGCTCGTTGCAGCTGTTGGCCAGCGGGGTGGGGCCGCACGAGGTGGGGGCACACAAATCATAGGAAGCCATCTCTTGGGATTGGAGGGAGGTCTGGAAGGCGGGGAAGAAATTAAAAAGCGATTTCAAAGCTGCATCAGTTTGCTAAAATTCATCCAGGAGGGTGAGAGGTATCCAAGAGCTCACACACAAGGTGGAGGGAGAGGTCATCAGTCACCAAATCGAACTGCCCACGACCCCCTGCCAGCCATGAAAAGCCTTTATTTGGGGGTGGATGGGGGTTAATGCCGGTGTTCTCTTTCCCTCTGCTCCCCCCCGAGCTTCTTTTCCCAGGATCTGAGCTTTGTTTCCCCCTGGATGAGGCATTAAACTCATTTTTGCCCTTTTTTCCTGCCTCCAGGAGCAGTGATTAAACGTCCCCTGCCTCCCTGCAGACTCTGAGCTCTCCCAGAGCCCCAGGAACCTTAAACCTGACCTAAATCCTCCTCTTTTGGGAAAGAATTGTTTATATCCCTCCAAACTAAGAGGCAGGCAGGATGCTGATCCAGGTTTCCCTGCTGCCAGCTTCCCCCAGGGTCAGTTTTGAGCCATCCCAACTGGAAAAGGGGCTGGTGACACCCTCCCCTCCCAGAAATTGGGGTGTTTGGAGGCCGGAAAAGGATGCTTGGAGCATTTATTTAGGATTTCTATTCAGAGCAGCTGCTGACTGCCATAAACCTGGACTTTAAAATCCATCACCAGCCTGGAAATCCAGGTGAGTTTGAGTTCCTGGAGCAGGGTAAAGCTGCTTGTTTGGAGAGACAACGTTCCCAGCGTCCTCCCAAGTCGTGTCTCGTCACCCTCTGCTTCACGAGCAAATAAAGCCTTTCTTTTTTGGGAGAAAGAAACCTTCCTAATTTCCCTTCAAGGTAAAAAAAAAAACAACCTAGAAATATTTATAAAGGACTAAGAACACCCAACAACAACAACAACAAAAAAATACAATAAAAGGAGCCATCAAAGTGGCACTTTAGCATTTAAAAAGGCACCGGGGAGGTTCAGACTCACCTGTTCCCGGGGTGAATGAGGCAGGAGAAGTGGATGGGAAAGGCTTCTGTCCTATGGGCTTTTATACCGTGATCCCCGAGCCATCTCCTATGCATGGAATTCCTTAATGATCCATCCTTTTGCATGCAAAATCCCCCCCTCACCCCAAACTGATCGGCTCCTGTCCTTGTTTGTTTCGAAATCTCCCCTTGGGATTGCTCCCTTTTCCTGCTCCCCTTATTACAGTTCCCCGTTCCGAAGCTTTCATCTTCATTCCTGTGCTCCCAATTAATTGCTCGGGAGACTGTGGCGACTCGGGTGAATTACAGCATTAATTAAGTCGCCTCCTGAGGCCAGCGTGTGTTTTAGGCTTGGTTTTAGTCATTAAGGCACTGCTCCAGGGGCGTGTTGTGACGTTTAGCCCTCGTTCAAGACTTCACTCCTTTAGGTGAATAATCCCTTTTCTTTTCTGTTTCGTTCCAAGCTCTACCGCAAGATGCAGAGCAGATATTCCCAAATTTCCTCACTTCCCACACACACACTGCTGAGAGGGGCAGCGCTTTTCCCTGAGCATCGCAAAGTTGGAAGAAAATGAAACCCAGAATTGCTGAGCAACAAAACACGTTCTGAAATTGCTTGGGCCAAGCCGCAGCTCTCCCAGTTTTTTACCTACCCAGCCAATCCAAACACCCACAAACCTGCATTTCTTTACCCAAACGTGAATTTTAATATCATTTCCCTGCCCGAGTCACCACCGTTCCTGCCCGAAATCCCAGGAAGTCGCCGGGACGTGCAGCAATTTTCACGACAAATTAAATGCGAAGGTGGATGTTCGAGATTAATTCAAATTTTGAGGTTTAGAGGCTGTGCTGTGTCTGAACTAAATGACAGCGTCAGGGGAACCTGCACCCGGCCCTTCAACCCGTTTATCATGGTTTGATTTGTCCCTGCTGGAAATTCCTGCACGGAAAGGATGCAAAAAAGCCGGGATCAGGAGCGCTCAGCAAAAGATAGGAATTAACTCCAAATGAAGAGGCTTTGTACAAAGATTGGGCTCGGACTTCAGAGGAACAAAGGACTTCAAAGTTCTCGACATTCTCGCTAATGGCTCAAATATGCAAAGTTTTGGCTCCCCTGAGCTTCACAAGGGACGTGAGGACATCTCAGGGCCCGCATCCCCTGGGTAAGAACTTCAATCAAAGTGTGTGAGTCAGGAGCACTCAAAGGACTTCACCTAATTCATGGTAAACACCTTCAGAAACTTTAATTATTTTATTAAACCTTCCTATAATTTATCTTTTAAAAAAATTAAGCCAAATCTTCATGTCCTCCAAAGCCCTTTAACTCTTCTTATTTTTTTCCACAAGAAAATTCTCTTCTATTGGAGTCTTTTCTACAAAGGGTTTTCTACAAAAGGTTTTTCTCTAAAAGGAGAACCTTTCTCCTCCTTTTCCTCAAAATCTCTACAATCCAACATCCTGTAAATTTTTTAGATATTTCAAAAAATTCAGTCCTTCTAGTAGGAATCACTCCCAAGCAAAATTCACTTCCCTTTCATCCGTACAACTGAGATAACCAAGGAATGCTTCCTTCTCCTCGTCCTCCCCTCCGGGCACAGAAATCGCTGCTCTTGGAGGGGAGATCGCATTTTGGAAAAAGCCTCATTAACAGCCTGGCAATGATCCTCTGCCAGTTCCCTAATTAACACCCGGAGTTCATCCAAAAGGTTGGGAGCCTTTGGATGCTGAACCGGGACACACCAACTCCATGGATGGGCAATGGAGTTCCACCCTCTCCACACTCAATTAAAGCCTTTGTGTGACAACGGAGGAGCTCCCAGGACAGGTGAGGCACCAAAGAGGTGACAAATTACTGCGTGAATTGAAATTTGTAGCGTGGTGTTGACTCCAGAGTCCTGGGTGTGATGGAACAAAGGAGATGAAAGAAGCTTTGAGGGAGGTTTTTCATCTGATGCCAGACTGGTACATAAACCATGAGCAATTTAACTCCTGGGAGCAATTTAACTCCTGGGGACAACGTGCTGCAAGCATTATTTATATAACTGGAGTTATTGGAATGACCCAAACCTTCCCAACATGAGAATTTCTACGTTTTTTTCCTTAAAATTGACTGATTTAGTGCCTTCGGTGGCTGTTGCAAATCTAAATCAGATCCTGGAGGTGCTCTGAGTTCTCCACACTCCAGGCTGAACATTCCCAACATTCCCAACTCCCTCAGACTATCGATGATCTACTCAGTGATAAATTTCACCCTGAGAAAGTTTCAAAGGAAAACAGGAGGAGAAGGGGAAAAAAACCAGCAGGAGACTGGAATTACAATAAAAGCATCACTTTATTAATCCCAACGAGAGGATTAAAGCCCTGCAAAGCACCAGGGGTCGGTGTGGGGGGAAAGGCTCTGTCCAGGGGGATGTGTTCCACAGGTAGAGCTCTTCTTCCAGTGCACCCTGAGAACCAAGCCCCACCCACTTCCTCGATTTAAAATTTTACACCGGGGAGTACCAAATACACTGAGCAGCGGAGCTACGAAACGGATTAGAAACATAAAGGAGTAAAACAGGAGCAGTGGCCTCTTCCAGGGGCTGATCGACTCCGCTCAGGTGGAGCTGTGGGGATCTGACATCGCTTTGGCAAATCGTGAGCTCAGTCCTGCTCCAGGGACGGGTCAGCATTCAGCATTCCTGGTGTTTTCTTCCCCCTTCCCCTCCTGCCTTAGCAGGGCCCGTAGAAGCCGCTGCGGGAGGGGTTGTAGCGCCGGTAGGGCCGGCTGTAGCCACTGCCCAGCCCGGGGTAGCCAAAACCCCCAAGCCCCAAGGAACTCCCCGAGTTGATGGGGACCCCCTCGGCACTCAGAGCGCTCCCGACGGCCGCGGACGCCGAGGATCCCACGGTGGTGTTCTGGGGGAAGGAGCTGAGGATGGGCCCGGGCAGGGTGACCACCACGGGAGAGGGTTGGATGACCACGGTGGAGTCCTGGCACTGCCTCACGCAGGGCTCGTTGCAGCTGTTGGCCAGCGGGGTGGGGCCGCACGAGGTGGGGGGACACCGCTCGTAGCAGGACATGGCTCGGGATGAGGTCTGGAACACAGGACCACACCTGAGTGCAAGGCAGGAGTCGTGTTGTACCTACATTTACTCAGTTCAATTATCAGGACAACAACTTTCCAAGGAGCTGAGAAGGAAACCAAACTCTTAAATATGTTACAAGGAGACAGAGGCTGAAACATCCTCTGTGCTGTCGCTGATCCGGGGAAGAACTGGCAGCAGAACAAAAGAAACAAACCTGTACCATTAATTTAATTGTAGGATTTTGATTGCGTGTCTGGAGAGATCCAGCTCTGCGCACCCAGAGCGTCGTAGGAGCAGCAATTAGGGGTAAAACCCAGCCACAAATGTACCTGTGGAGAGAGTTCCATGGGCAGCTGGAAAAATGAAAGGAAGAATTCATTTCTAGGCTCCAACTTTGCCTACAAAGAGGTACAAATTTCAATGTCATTAAGCAGCCTTGAAGAGGAGGTCTTTGAAATCTTTCCCAGACAACTCGTCCACGGATGTGAGGAAAGGCAGGAATCCCCTGCACGTTCCCCGGGTCTGCTCCCACCACGGCAATAAAACCAAAATTCTCTGATTCCTGCACCTGTCACAGTCTGGCGGGTGCTCAGCTCTGCTCTGGTTTTCTCCTCCTTTCCCTTTATCCCCACAATCCCTGATCCCATTCCTCGACATTCCAGGAGACATCGTTGCGCTCTGGAACAAAATTTCCACGCTTGGTGACCCAGCTGACATTCCAGGATGGAAAAGACCCTCAAAGATACAAAATGCTGCTGAAATATGACTGAGCTCCTGGATTTTCTGTTTTAATAAATAGTTGGAGTTGAAAAGGGACCTTTAAAGATCCCAGAGTTCCAATCCCTTGCGTCGCCATTCCACCCATTCAATTTGTTAATCTTTATTATTTCTAATATTTTCTATGCCACTTAACTTGTCTGAAATCCCATAAATTTCTATCACCAGTTCAAGGATCTCTACAACCAAGTCAGGATTCCAGAAATTCCACGATTCCAACAGCAAACCCCAACTTTTTAAACAGAAAAAGTCTCCCCCCCCAAAACGAATCCAGCAACCAGCAGAACACTGTGGGGAAAAAAAACCAGATTATTAAAAGGCAAGAACTCAGCAAACAGAGAAAGAGAAGTGGATTTGAACTAACCTTGCTCACAAAAGAGGAAAGAGGGAAGAGAAGTGGTAGGAAGGAGTTGGGTTGAGTTGGTTTTTATACCTCAGCCCTGATGGCCTGGGGACCACAGACAGCCTTTGTACCTGGAATTAATTCCCAGCGAGTACGTCCTGAATGTCAAATGTTCCACCTGATTAAATGTCTTTTCCTCACTGCTTATTTACTTTGTTTTTATTTCCTTATCTTCTGACAGACAAATTCCGTCCCGCGGGTTTCTCTCATCTCGGGAATTAGGGACCAAATTTATTTCAGGGCCACTTTTCAGTCACAACAAAATCTAGACTCCGGCGTATGTTTGACTTTAGTCATAAAGAAAAATACCAAGAATGTCTATAATACATAATTCATCATTCCAAGGTGTTCTTTTATTAAGGGTATGAGTGTGAATCCTTAATAAAGCCCTGTCTCCACTGAGGCTCACCAGGCTCTGCCTCCAGCCGAGCGTCGGAACAATCTCAGTCCCAGGCTTGGGGAAGGCCCTGCCAAAACAGCACCTCCAGCCCTGAAATCCCACAGAACCCAGGGAGGAAGCGCCAGAATTGTGGAATTCGGAGACAAATTCCCGCTTTATCACATCGAATTTAGATGGTTGTATCGTATTAAATTTGGGTAACAGAGTCTGAGGCAGAGCTGCAAGAAAAAGGGGGCGTTTAACCCTGATTTATCAGTTCTTTTAGAAAGGGAACCACTGAACCCCTTCTGTATCATCTCAGCTCACAAATATCAATCAGAATCATGGAATGGTTTGGGTGGGAAGGGATCTTAAAGCTCATCCTGTTCCAATCCATGTGCAGGGACACCTTCCCCTATCCCAGGTTGCTCCAAGCCCCATCCAGCCTGGCCTTGGACACTTCCAGGGATGGGGAATCCGTGGAATCACCTCTGCCAGGGCCTCATCACCCCCACAGAGAGGAATTCCACCCCTACACCCAACCTAAATTTCCCCTCCCTCAGTTTTACCCCTTTCCCCCTTGTCCTGTCACTCCAGGCCCTTGGAAATTCTCTCCTCATGTTTCTCGTTGGCTCTTTCAGGTCCTGGAAGGCCACAATTAGGTCACCCCAAAGCTTCTCTTCTCCAGGCTTGGAAAGGTCCTTAGAGATTTTTTTGGAGATGTGAACATTTTAATTGACAATTGTTTGCAACTGGGTCAGACTGGGAATAGCTCACAAAGAGTTCTGGCACCTCTTGGATTTGATCTTGGATCCCAAGGCAGCCACAAGCGAACAAATTGCTGAGGAGCTGGAAAAAAATATTCTTTATTAGACTGTGCTTGGAGTAATTTCGTGTTGACATTATTAGAGCTGGTATGAAAGTACCAGAAATTAAAAGTACCCATAAATTGGGAAGATGAAAGAATTTTTCATGGGTGGATGATGCTTCTCACGCAATGCCAGCCTAAACCTAGACTGGAAAACAAAAGCAGGACAATTTCTTTATCAAGAGAAGGTTCCACCTGCAAAAATACGCCTGGGAACAAATTAAGGCAAAAAAAAAGATGCTTCAATAACCTCATAAATTCATAAATATCTGCGGAGTTATTGCACCCATTTCTCCACCTGAACATCCAAAGGGGACGTGGCTTCCAAATCATCCTCACGTTCTTCAGGAATTCCCTCTCCAGGCATGACAGGAGACGGATCAGACCCTTAGAGGTATAAAATTCTACCTGAAATATAAACGAGCGCCTCCGTTTAATAAAAAATCCGACACCCTGCCCAACCCCCTGCGATGCTGGGCTGGAAAGGCTCCAGGACGCGGTTCCCTTTTCCCCCTTTAGATCAGCAAGGGTAAATTTCGGGGTTTATTTCCATTTACCCCCAAATTCCACCCCTCCGCCCCCTTGAGCTCCGTGCCCATTTGCATCGCGGGACGGCGCCTTCCTGCCACGCGGAACGAAGGCGCCCTTTGATGTCCCTCGGGGAGCGCTCGGCAATTCCTCACGGATCCCGGGGAACAGCTCATCCCGCCAGTCTCGTGGAGGCATTCCAGCCCCTCCGATTATTTGTTTGGAAAATTCACCCACCTCTTTTTTCAAGCCCAGACTCCTCTCAGTCTGGGACATTTCCATTTGCTGTCGTTCTTTGGTGTCGCTGCCTCGAGCCACAGACGAAAAGGGGACCCAGTGGAAGGGGCAGCTCCCATCTCTGCTCTGTGTGGCCGAGGAATGGCTGGAGCTGTGCCAGGGAGGTTTGGGCTGGATATTTATGGAAAAATCTTCCCCCGGAGGGTGCTGGGGCACTGACCAGGCTCCCCAAGGCTGCCAGAGCTCCAGGAGCATTTGGACAACACCCTCAGGGACGTTTTGGGATTCTTGTGGGTCTGTGCAGGACCTGGAGCTGGGTTAGATGATCCTTGAGGGTCCCTTCCAATGAGGATATTCTAGGATTCTGTCCCATCTTTCTGCTAAACCCTTCTCCCCCCAAATTTGTAAATTTGCAAGTAAATCATTCTTAATAAAATTTAAACATGAATGTAAAACATTTGAGAAGAACCCCACCTATTTTCCCTGTTCTGTGGACATTTGGGCTGGCTCCACGCTGAACCTGAATGCCAGGAGCCTTCCCTCGAGCTCCTCAAATATTTATATCTCAGCTCTAGGATAATTTAATTGTCAAATAGAATTTATTTTACAGCTTTATTATTCCTGGATGTCTTTTGGTTGCCACAATGGCAAGTGTTGTTTCTGCCGTATTAATATTCACATTCAGATTCTCGAGAGTTTCAAAGATACCAAATAAGGGACGGGATCAAAAATCTCCCAAGCTGGAATATCCCAGATGAAATTTTACACACAGAGGTGGGATAAAAAAATCGGGGCAAAAAATCCTAGAAAGAGAAATATATTTGTGAACCTGTTCGGTGCTTCTCAAGAGTGTAAAAAATGAGGAAATTGTTTTTATCAGGTGGGTTGTGGTGACTTTTGGATTCACATTTTCCTCTGTGAAATCCTTGCATAGATTTTCACATAATTCTGCCCAGAGGGGAGGTAAAAAGGAGAGAAAAACCACAACGGAACTCAAAATCAGATGCAACATCAGTTTAATGATAAAAAGTCAAGTAGCATTCAGCCAAAAACAAAAGGAAAATATATATTTATGAAGGGAAAAGAAGCCACTGAAACCATTCCAAGTGAGAGACAGCGAGCAAGACTCCACCTTTCCTTAATTCCTGAGGAAAACCCCTCCACTGACTGCTGGCAATTACAGCACTAAACCACGTCAGTGTGAAATGCAAAATCACAGACAAGGAAACTCTTCAAAAGCAGGACTTTCAAGGCTGAGACAGCTTGGCCACGTGCCCACACAGCACCTCCCTTCCCTCCCTCCGTGCCAGGAGGGCTCGTGGGGGCCCAAGGCCTCTGGAAACGCTGGCCAGCAGCTCCATGGGACACCTGGCTTGGGACTTGCTGGGGGAGGCACTCGCTGCACGTCCGGCCCGGCTCTAGCAGGGCAGGCACCTCCGGCCACAGTAGCGGCCACCAAGGCCAGAGATCCCAGACAGCCCAAAGCCCCCCGAGTTGATGGGCACTCCCTCCTCGCTCAGGATGCTTCCCACGGCGGCGGAGGTGGAGGATCCCACGGCGGTGTTCTGGGGGAAGGAGCTGAGGATGGGCCCGGGCAGGGTGACCACCACGGGAGAGGGCTGGATGACCACGCGGGAGTCCTGGCACTGCCTCACGCAGGGCTCGTTGCAGCTGTTGGCCAGCGGGGTGGGGCCGCAGGGCCGGCACAGGTCGTAGCAGGACATGGCTGTGGCTGCAGGGGCACCTGGGAGAGAGGGCAGGGGAAGAACCGGGAGCGGAATGTGAGGCACAGATGGAGATGCTGCTGGGCAGGAGAAAGAGCAGAGACTGGGGAGAAGGGACAGCCTGGATAGGAAGGAAGGGAGGAATTCAACAGCCCCAGCCCCAAAGTGTTCCCAGCAAAGAAAACCCAAGACCTTCTCCCACCTCCCACAGAGGTTACCTGGAGCCAGGACTCAGAGACAATCAAAGAGCAAGAATCTCACTAAAAGCTGAAGCAAGGCCAGAAGAGAAAGAGAAGAGTGAGGCAAAGACCCTTCCTACTCACCTGTTTCACCAAGGAGGAGAAGGCAGGAGAAGTGGATGAGGGATCCTGCACTTGCTCTGCCTTTTATACTGTCCCACACAGCCCCGGGCCCACAGGCACCCTCTGCCCATGGAACGTGTTTACCAAGCTCATCTTGCATGCAAAACATCCCAATTAGAGAAATGGGGACACTGCAACGCTGCTTTTTCATTTCCCTGTGCAGGACATGCCCAGTCAGCCTCCCAGGCTCCTTTCAAGTGCCAGGATTAGAGGCCAAAATGTGTCCAGGGGCAATGCCACGTCAGCAGGGACGGGTGATGCAGCCGGTGCCGAGGAGTGTCCGACATCCCAAATGATTCCAGCCCTTTGCCCTTCAGGCCATGACTTTAAAGTGTTTCCTGATGATGGGTCCAGGCTCCTCAGGGCCCTGAGGCTCCAGCCTGGCCATCCCCCTGAGAAGGTCGGCTCCGTCCCTCACTGATGCTGAATGAGGCATCGCCTCTCCAGGCTGGGCACCGCTGCTCTGGCCTTGGCAGGGGCTGCCCAGGGAGGTTTGGAGTCCCAATCCCTGGAGGTGTCCAAGGAAAAGCTGGAGGTGGCCCTCAGTGCTCTGGGCTGGGTGACAAAGTGGGGATCGGGCACAGGTTGGATTGGATGGTCTGGGAGATCTTTTCCAATCGAATGATTCAGGGATCCCTTCGGATGAGGGATCCATCCTCAGTCCAGTCCCGTGGTGCCAATATCCAGCAGGGAACATGGGTCCACCTCTGCACTTGAAAGTCATGCCCTGGAGGGGCAGGGACTGGCACCAGATGTCAGTGGGACACTTCTCAGCCCTGGCTGCATCACCCACCCCTGCTGACAGATCATTTTCCCTGGAAATGTTTTTGGCCTCTAATCCTGGCACTTGAAAGGAGCCTGGGAGGCTGACTGGGCATGTCCTGCACAGGGAAATGAAAAGGCAGCGTTGCAGGGCAAAAATAAAAACACTAATTCTTGTAATTGGGATGTTTTGCATGCAAGATGAGCTTGGTAAACACATTCCCTGTGCAAAGGCTGTCCCTGAGCCCAGGGCGGTGTGGGACAGTATAAAAGGCAGAGCAAGTGCAGGATCCCTCATCCACTTCTCCTGCCTTCTCCTCCTCGGTGAAACAGGTGAGTGCCTTCCTCAGTTTCTCTTTTCTCTCCTCTGTCTCTTCTGGCTCCCACCGTGGTTTGCCTCAGTTCTGTTTTGCTGGGACAGTTGGCGATCGTCTCCATTCTCTTTGCCACCCTGGAGGGAGGTGGGAGAAGGCCTTGTCTGTGTTTGTAGGGCCCTGTTGGGGACTGCGATTCCTTCTCCTTTCTACCTCCCTACCCAGGCTGTCCCTTCTCCCCAGTCTTTGTTCTCCTGCCCAGCAGCATCTC
>VZTA01018374.1:30113-42268 GCA_013398855.1 Mohoua ochrocephala
ATCTCTGGCCTTGGTGGCCGCTACTGTGGCCGGAGGTGCCTGCCCTGCTAGAGCCGGGCCGGACGTGCAGCGAGTGCCTCCCCCAGCAAGTCCCAAGCCAGGTGCCCGACTGAGGCCGGAGCTGCTGGCCAGCGTTTCCAGAGGCCTCGGGCCCCCTCGTGCCCTCCTGCCAAGGAGGGAGGCAAGCGTGGCCAGCTGAGCCTTCTGCCTGTCCTGCTTTCTTCTGCGCCTCCCGAGGCCCTGCTGTCCCCTGCTCTCCTGGCCCAGGGGCTCAGCCCCGAGCCAGCGCAGCGGGCTCCTGCTGCTCCCGCTGTCCCCGTGCCTGTGCCAGGCACACGTGTGGCCCACTGCTGTCCCTGCTGCTGGGCCAGCCTGGCCCGGGGCCCTGCCCACCCCCCTGCTTTCTTTCTGTCTTTACACTCAATAAAGTTGACTTTGCATCGGAACTGCAGTCTCCTGGAATTCCTTCCATTTTGGGATACCCAGCCCAAGCTGCTCCATGGGGGATGTGATGCCCTGGGGGGGTTTGGGTGGTTGAAGGCCAGTGATGGACCTTTCTCGCTCCTGGATGAGGTGACAACCTCCAGGGGCCGGAGTCATTGGAAGTGCCACGGGGCAGTGGAGGGAGTGTGGCATTGTGTGAGTGTGCACTGGGTGACCAGGAGGTGCCCCAGGGGACAGGCCAGCCAGGACAAAGGTTGGACAACTTCCAGTTGATGAGTCAAGCCACTGAGCTGATGGTTTCTGTGCAAGTTTCACCCACCTGCCCAAGGCCATGGCTGTGTTTTATCCCTTACAACTGGACATTTCCTTTCCTTCCTCCAAGCACTTCTTCCAAACCCTGGATGCGGAGGGATTCCAATGAGTTGAAGGGACATGCTCCAGACAGCGCAACCGCCAAAGTCAATACGATGTTACATTTTCTTCTCCTGCTTTCTGTGGAGTGTTTCTCCCAGGGAATGGGTTGTACCTGGTCCTGCAGTCATCTCATGACAGCCAAAGCCCTCTTTTGGGACTCAATATCTGAAATAAAGCAATCCTTCCAAGTTCCCCTGTCTCTTTATCTGCTGGGAGACCCCGTGGAATTGCCCTCCCATGCCTGTCTGAGCCAGGAGGGGACATTGGAAGCAGCAAGATCAAAATGAAACCAGAGAAGGGAGGAAACCCCCCCCAGGACATGCTCTGAGAGAATGGGGTGGGTCAGGATGCCCGAGGCTTTATGGAAACCCTCGGTGGGGAGGGCTGGGTCAGGGAGAAGGAGAGAGGGCTGGAAATGCCTTTAATGTTTTGCCCATGGAAGGGATTGAAGTGGAAATGCCGTGGATGGAAACCTGGTGTCTGTTTTGAAGGAAATCTTGGTTTCAGATGCGCCCTGTTTCAGTCACACCTGGGGTTTTCTTCTGAATGTGTTTGTTTGGAGAAACATCTCCCGTCAGCCCGAGAGCTCCCTTCATCCTCCTGAATGAGGAATCTGGCTCGGACCTCTGGGATTAAAGAGTTTCCAGTCTCTGGTGGAGTCCCAGCCTCGCTGGGACGGGAGTTTTGCCCTCTTTGCCACGAGGGGTGTCACGGTCACCCAGGCGGTGCCCGAGCAGGGCTGTCACTGCTCCTGGGGACATCAGCTCTTGTCTTGCTCCGGGAAATGCAGCTCCGAGCCCAGAATCCTTCCCTTGCCAGGCATCTCTGGGCACACCCTGACCCCTGCTGCCCCCCAGGCTGGGTTTGCTGGCACTGCCAGCCCTCAGGTGCTCCCAGTGACGGTTGTGTCCTGCTTGGAAACATTCCCAAGTGTTTGGGACCGTGTGTAGGGTCTGGTCAGAGGTTGGGGGGGAGAAAAGAAGTAGAGGGATGGCCGTGAGGAATGGAAGAAGGAAGAGTTTAGAAGTCAGATGTTCTCATTAAGGAGTGTTTTCTGCAAGATAACGACCCTGACTAATATTTGTTGTCGGGAAAGCAGTGTCCTTCCTTCTGGAACATTCCTGTTCTGCTGATTGGAGAACTCCAGGCAATGCTGAAAGAGGTGAAAGGCAGAAGAAACGAGATAATTTCTTCCAAAGGCAAAATGAGATCCCAAAGAAAGTTCAAAACCAACCCATGCAGTCTTTCTGATGAATAAATGGTGCCTACAAAGGCTTGAAAGGCCTTGGAGTCACAGAGAGCAACGTCTACGGCCAGTCCCCGCCAAAGCCAGCCCTTTAATCCTGGGTTTATAATGAAAAAAACTGCATTTATTACTCCAAAGGCTCAGAGGCTGCCTCGGGAGGGGAAGGTGCTGACATCACCTGGAAATACGGCACCACTCCACCCAGCCGGCTGAAACATCAGCCTGGTTCTGGCTGAAAAACACCCTAAAAACATTTTGGCCTCTAATGGTGGCACTTGAAAGGAGCCTGTTTGGCTGAATGGGCATGTCCTGCACAGGGAAATGAAAAGGCAGCGTTGCAGGGAACATAAACAACCTCCAGTTTACTTAATTGGGGTGCTTTGCATAAAATATGAGCTTGTTGGTAAACACGTTCCATGGGCAAAGGCGCGTCTGGGCCCGGGGCGGTGTGGGACGGTATAAAAGTCATTCCAGCTGCAGGATCCCTCATCCACTTCTCCTGCCTTCTCCTCCTGAGAACAAGGTGAGTACCAAAGGCCTTTGCCTCGCTCTTCTCTTTCTCTTGTTCTCCTCTTTTTCTTCGGATCTCAACCAAATCTTTGCCTCCACGAAGATCGAGAGCCGGGATCTTTCTGCCACCTTCTCTGCTGTCCTTCTTCTTCACTGGGGAGAACTGGGAGGTGTTGGGATTTCTTTCTGTGGGAACACTTTGGGATCCAGGCTGTTCCTCCTCCCCAGTCTCTGCTCTTTCTCCTGCCCAGCAGCATCTCCATCTGTGCCTCACATTCCGCTCCCGGTTCTTCCCCTGCCCTCTCTCCCAGGTGCTCCTGCAGCCACAGCCATGTCCTGCTACGACCTGTGCCGGCCCTGCGGCCCCACCCCGCTGGCCAACAGCTGCAACGAGCCCTGCGTGAGGCAGTGCCAGGACTCCCGCGTGGTCATCCAGCCCTCTCCCGTGGTGGTCACCCTGCCCGGGCCCATCCTCAGCTCCTTCCCCCAGAACACCGCCGTGGGATCCTCCACCTCCGCCGCCGTGGGCAGCATCCTGAGCGAGGAGGGAGTGCCCATCAACTCCGGGGGCTTTGGGCTGTCTGGCATCTCTGGCCTTGGTGGCCGCTACTGCGGCCGGAGGTGCCTGCCCTGCTAGAGCCGGGCCGGACGTGCAGCGAGTGCCTCCCCCAGCAAGTCCCAAGCCAGGTGCCCGACTGAGGCCGGAGCTGCTGGCCAGCGTTTCCAGAGGCCTCGGGCCCCCTCGTGCCCTCCTGCCAAGGAGGGAGGCAAGCGTGGCCAGCTGAGCCTTCTGCCTGTCCTGCTTTCTTCTGCGCCTCCCGAGGCCCTGCTGTCCCCTGCTCTCCTGGCCCAGGGGCTCAGCCCCGAGCCAGCGCAGCGGGCTCCTGCTGCTCCCGCTGTCCCCGTGCCTGTGCCAGGCATACGTGTGGCCCACTGCTGCCCAGGGCTGCCTGCCTGTCCCTGCTGCTGGGCCAGCCTGGCCCGGGGCCCTGCCCACCTCCCTGCTTTCCTTCTGTCTTTACACTCAATAAAATTGACTTTGCATTGGAACTGCAGTCTCCTGGAATTCCTTCCCTGCTGGGATGTGCAGCCAAGCTGCTCCATGGTGGATGGGGTGCCCTGGGAGGGAATTGGGTGGGATTGGAGGGAGTGTGTCCTTGTGTGAGTGTGCACGGGGTGACCAGGAGGTGCCCCAGGGGACATTTGAGTCAGAAGGGAGGTTGGCACTGAGTTCCAGTTGATGACGCTAAACATTGACCTTCCAGAAGACATTTCTGCATAGATTTACCGGCACCTTCCCAAAGCCTTTATCGTGCATTTCCACCTACAAGGGGTCGTTTTCCTCGCCTGCATCCAAGCACAGCATCCAAACCCCGGGGCACAGGGACAACCCAAGGTCCTGAGGTGACACGTGGCACCCAGGGCAGCTGTGCAAAGAGAGGTGCAAGTCCTCTGCCAGATATCGGCGCAGTGGGAATGGACTGAGGATGGGTCCCTCTTCTGGAGGAATCCCAGGATCCTCGATGTTGGAAAAGAGCTCGAGAGGACAGACTGCTCAGCAGATTTCTGCAGGGCTGCTCCAGACTCCCGTTCCTTCAGGACACGGTGACACACACGGAGTGACTCCACAGCAATTAACCCCTCTGACCACTGGGCAGTTCTGGTGGGGGAGCAGATGCTTTTCCTGCTCTCTTCTAGGCCTGGACACAGACCCAGGACATGTCACTGTCACTGCTCCCAACACCTGAGCATTGTTTTCCCCCTCCCTGATGTCATGAGCCACTGTGAGCTCCCGAGCTGTGCCCGCAGCTCTGCCAGCACTGCTGACCCCTCCAGAAGGGACAGGAGGGCACGGGGGATGGTGTGGTGGCAGAAGTGAAGGGTGACAACTCCTTGGGATCCTGTCACATGCAGGACATGAGCCATGGAAGGTGTTCCAGGAAACATTTCTCCACCGAGCAATGAAAGGCATGGACCAGAGTGGGTGTGGAGGGTCCATCCTTGGCCAGATTGAGGAGCCATTGGCATCTGGCTCAAGGTTGTCCGACCTGAGAGGAGGATTGGGCCACATGACCTCTGTAAGTGCATTCCAACCCCAATAACTGTGATTTTGTGACCTCCCATTTATCAGCTTGAGCTGGGTATCCCAAAATGGAAGGAATTCCAGGAGACTGCAGTTCCGATGCAAAGTCAACTTTATTGAGTGTAAAGACAGAAAGAAAGCAGGGAGGTGGGCAGGGCCCCGGGCCAGGCTGGCCCAGCAGCAGGGACAGGCAGGCAGCCCTGGGCAGCAGTGGGCCACACGTGTGCCTGGCACAGGCACGGGGACAGCGGGAGCAGCAGGAGCCCGCTGCGCTGGCTCGGGGCTGAGCCCCTGGGCCAGGAGAGCAGGGGACAGCAGGGCCTTGGGAGGCGCAGAAGAAAGCAGGACAGGCAGAAGGCTCAGCTGGCCACGCTTGCCTCCCTCCTTGGCAGGAGGGCACGAGGGGGCCCGAGGCCTCTGGAAACGCTGGCCAGCAGCTCCGGCCTCAGTCGGGCACCTGGCTTGGGACTTGCTGGGGGAGGCACTCGCTGCACGTCCGGCCCGGCTCTAGCAGGGCAGGCACCTCCGGCCACAGTAGCGGCCACCAAGGCCAGAGATGCCAGACAGCCCAAAGCCCCCGGAGTTGATGGGCACTCCCTCCTCGCTCAGGATGCTGCCCACGGCGGCGGAGGTGGAGGATCCCACGGCGGTGTTCTGGGGGAAGGAGCTGAGGATGGGCCCGGGCAGGGTGACCACCACGGGAGAGGGCTGGATGACCACGCGGGAGTCCTGGCACTGCCTCACGCAGGGCTCGTTGCAGCTGTTGGCCAGCGGGGTGGGGCCGCAGGGCCGGCACAGGTCGTAGCAGGACATGGCTGTGGCTGCAGGAGCACCTGGGAGAAGGCACGGGCACAATGTGAGGCACAGCCTCAGCAGGAGAAAGAGCAGAGGCTGGGGAGAAGGGACAGGGAACAGGGAGGAAGAAAGGATCAGGAGCCCCATCCCCACAGTTTCCCTGCAGAGAGCCCAACAGCTGCTCCCAGCTCTGTCCAGTGAGCTGAGGTTGGGAGCAGGACGAAGGAGCAAAGTTCTCAGCAAAAGCTGCACAGCACCAAGGCCAGAGCTGAAGGCAAAGACGGAGAGAAGGAGGAGGACAGGAGGAAGGCAAAGGTGGTTGCAGCTCACCTGTTTCACCGAGGAGGAGAAGGCAGGAGAAGTGGATGAGGGCTCCTGTGCTCGCAGTGGGTTTTATACTGTCCTGGACAGCCCCAGGGCCAGCTTTTGCTCATGGGACATGTTTCCCAAGCTCATCCTACATGGAAAACACTCCCTTCTCCTGCACCAGCCTTTGATTTGGTGCTGCAACTCTCCTTCCCCATTTCCTTGCTGGTGGCATCCCCATTCCACACTGGAACCTCGTTTTATGTGACTTAATTAGAGATCAAACGCTCCTCATGCCCGGCACTGTTGATTCAGGTAATTTAGGCCTTTATGGTGATCTCCTTGGAAAGCAACGTGTTTTTCCTCCCCTGTCTGGCAGTTTAGTCACTGCCTTGTCTGTCTCATGGCCATTTCCAAATTAAAACGATGCCAGACTCATCCCAGATCGCTCCGGATTCACAAAGCATTTGCATGTTTTGCATAAATGTAATTGCAGCTATTTTTCCCCGTGTTTTCGGATTGTGCCACATGTCTGGTTTGAATCTCTCGTTGGGAATGAGACTCTGCTTTAGATGAGAGCCTAATTAGGTCACAAACCCTGTGTGGCACCAAGTTTTTCAGTTTTTCAGCCAACTTTAAGCATTTTGTTGCAGGAACACATCCTGGTTTATGGTTTATTGTGCCACTGCCTTCAGCTTCTGCAGAATCTCCAAGTACATTTAACAACCAAAATCAGAATTTTAAAAAATGTGGGTTTTTCCAAGTCAGCTTCACGCTTGAAGCCCTTTTTTGCGAATAATTCCCCCTTGACCCACAGAACAACTTCTGTAAAGTCTCAAGGAGAGGGTTTTTCCTTCCCTTTTCCCAACAGGGAGCTGAACTCTGTTTCTCAGTGGAAACAAAACATTCGGCAGTTGGTGTTGGGTACCGGGCAAGTTGCTTCCCTGGCCTAATTAGGGCTGGAACGTGCTCTGGTTTCATGTCCTGGCACCACAATTTGGAGGCCAGAATGACCACTGGTAATGTCCAGACAGCCCTGCTGTAGGAAAGGAATGGAAGCAATTGGGAACGCAGCAGTTGGTGGCGTCCCTGCAATTGCTTGGGCACCTAATTTCAGTTTATTTACGGCCAGAACCCCAAATGCTTCTTTCAGGTGGTGCAGCCAACAATCATTTCTGCTCAACTCGGATAATTTGAGCGGGTAATTTTGGCTAACTGAGGGGAGGAAGTCTCCAGCTTCGATTTTTCCCGCCACACAACGTTTCTGAGGAGAGAAATGTTTCATTTTATTCGTTAAAGCAGAGCTTAGCACATCGTGACTGCAGCAAAACAAGAATTAAACTGAGCGTGAAGGGATAAAATGATTTAAGCAGTAATTCAATCCCCAAACTGGGGATTTTATTTTAGAATTATTATGTTAGAATTATTTTAAGGTTTCAGTTCGGAGAAGAACAAAATTACTTGGGAATGTATCCTGTGATAATTGAGACAGAAGAAATGATCAGATCCGGGATGGGATCCATTCCAGGCCAGGCTGGATGGGATATTGAGCAACCTGATCCCAGAGGGAGGTGGCCCTGCCATGGAAGGGGTTGGAACGAGAAGATCTTTAAGATCCCTTCCACCCCAAACCGTTCCGTGATTCCACAACTGATGGGAATTTTTTCGTAAAGTTGTTTTTTTTTTTTTTAATCAAAAATGGACATTTCACTTGAAGCTCCCTCCCAGCAGTATCAGAACCTCCATCTCTCATTTACCTTCATCCCATATTCGGAAGCCTCCAAGGTGTCTGTCTGCAGCTCCCCGGGGCTGCAGAACAATTGAAGCTTTGGCTTCTTTGAAAGGGAAGAACTTCAAAGTCAATCCCAAATATTCATTAATGGTTGAGACACACAAAGCGCATCAGCCATGGAAATATTGCAGCCACCATGCAAAATCGGGATGGTTTTGTCACTCGGGCAATAACGTCACCCCAAAATTTGGTTACTCCCTGGGCAGACAACATTTGACAGCGTCAGAACCCAGGGTTATTAATTTTTTCATTAAAAAGTCATTTTGTGTGTCATAACAACCTCCCACAAAGCCCCTGGAGCGGATCCAAGGCTGCTTGAGATTCTTACGACGCTTTTAATGCAGCAGCACTGGGAACAAAATAAGGTGGGGATGGAAGGGGTTCCAACAGGGCCTTGCTCAGGTGAGACCCCACCTGCAGAGCTGCCCCCAGCCCCAGGGGTCTGCACAGGGAGGACCTGGAGCTGCTGGAGAGAGCCCAGAGGAGGCTCCAGGATGGGATCTGAGGGATGGAGCAACTCTGCTGGGAGGAAAGGCTGGGAGAGTTGGGATTGTTCAGTCTGGAGAAGAGAAGCTTTGGCGTGACGCAGCTGTGGCCTTCCAGGACCTGAAGGGGCTACAAGGAACGTGGGGAGAGACTTTTCCCAAGGGCCTGGAGTGCCAGGACAAGGGGGAATGGGTTCAGACTGACAGAAAGGAAATTCAGATGGGATATTGGGGATAAATTCTTCCCTGTGAGGGTGGGGAGACCCTGGCACAGGATATTCCATGGATTCCCCATCCCAAGGCCATGTTGGAGCAACCTGGGTGAGTGGGAGGTGACCCTGCCCATGGTAGGGCTGGAATGAGATGATCTTTGAGGTCCTTCCAACCCAAACCATTCCATGATTTCCTGTAAATCCCTCCTCGGAGACTGACGGGCAATCCTTGCAATGACACCAAGCCAGGGAATGGATTCTTGAAACCCAGGGCATGGAGTTTATTTGCATCTCCCTGGATCCAGGTTATTCCCTTCATTTCATGGGATTTATTCCATTCAATTTATTCCATCATTGGGATTTAATATGGATGCAGTGTAGGAAATAATTTTTTTTTTTTTAAATAAAAAAGCCTTAAGAGGCCAAGAATCCTGACCTGATTAGGAGCTGATTACTGGAATGACAGCTGAGGCTTTGATCTGTTTATCTTGAAGGGCCTTGATTGCTCAACCCTCGGGTGTCTGAAGCCAATTCCACGCTGGGGATAATGACACAGCGATGTGCAAACCATTAATGAGCACCTGGGACCTGGGACGGGGACATTTGGTGCACGCAGGACGCGATAAGAGTCGCCGCCTCGGGGCTCTCCCCATCACACCTCGTCATTTAGAGGGATTGAAAGAGGGAAAAAAAAAAAATTACTGCCCTATTAAAGGAGCAAACCAGGAGCAGGTAAACAACTGCAGGCAGGAAATCTGGCTGTAGGGAAGGGCAGAGCTCGGGGGACACGGGGCAACTTTCCCTGCCTCGTCCCGTGGGATGAAAGCTGCAGGTTTTTTGGCAAAACGGCCCCAAAATGAGCTTGGGGAGGAGGTTTTTGTGAGCTTTGGGGCAGCTCTTCACCCTGGCAGAGGTTTAATTGGGAGTGATGCCCAAAGAAGGGTTTCAGGGAGCAATCAAAGCTCGAGTGCACAGTGAGGGTGGCCAGAAATGGCCTTTTTGAACGAATGAGGAAGAAAATCCCAATTTCTGTGTGGGCAGAACAATTCCCTCAGCCTTTCCTCCATCCTGATCCTCTCGGAGCCTCCTCTGGGCTGGCTCCACCAGCTCCAGGTCCTCCCTCAGGTCCTCCCGCAGGGCTGGAGGGTCACATCACCCCCATAAATACGGAGAAGGAACTGGGGTTTCTCTGCTCCTTAATTTTAGTGCTCCTTTACTGCAAAAAAATATGGGCAGGAGGTGTCCTTCCACAGCAGAGCCTCATCATTCCTCCTTGGAAAAGGTTTGGAGCAGGGAAAATTCCCTCCCTCCTTCCCCNCCCCCCCACCTCCCCACCGCTGGGGCACCCCAAAATAAGGTGGAATATTGGGAGATTTCAGTAGGAAAAGGGCTCGTGCTCCATCCCCTTTCCTCAAAAATCATGTAATTTCCCCTTTTTATTCCTATTTCCCCTTCCTTAACAATTCATCCCATTTCTGGGGGTTCCTTTGGAATTATTCCTGCAAAAAAGGGTGACTCTGCAAAGTTCCCAAGGCAACGCCAGTCCCCGGGGGAACGGCCCCGGGAAGTTTCAGATTAAAGGATTTCAAAGCCCTCTGCAAACTCTCATTAATGATTTATTCATGTCAAACACTCATTAGCAGCTTTTAAGGATCCAGCAGGATTGCAGGGCTCTGAGAGGGAGTCACAAAGTCACCCTGAAGGACGTGGCAAGGTCGGTAATGGACATTTCTTTGGTCATAAATATGTATTTTAAATATCTATAATAATAAATGTATAATGTTTATAATTATAAATGATAAAGCATTATAAACCTAATCAATTATAAATATTAATGATGTTTCTTATAAATAATGTTATGTTAGAAATACACTAAATTATTATTATTATTATTAATAATAATAATAATAAAAAATATATTAATAATTATAAATATTTTCTCTGGTTTGATTTTGATTTTGAAAATTGTTTTTTTTACTTCTTCCAGATTTCCCAGAACAGGCAAATGCTGGAATTTGTTCCAGAGAAAACCTGAATGTTCTTGGAAAACACGGATTTCTCAGGAATTACACAAACAGGGAATAATTGTTAAACCAAAATATGGAGATCACTCTTGGTTAATTTGGGATTTTTTTTGGGGGAAAGTCTCAGAGCGGAATTTTTCGTATTGATAAAGGAATAACAAATCAACACCTTTGATTAAGATTTATTAAAGAGTTGGGGAAGGATTCGAGGACAGGATTTGGCTCCTCTGTTTAATTCTGTTCCAAAAAGACAATTATTCTGGAATTCTGGGGTAGGAAACATCCCCGAGGAAGGAACACGAGCAGAGTGGGAAGGTCGGAAAAAGCAAACGAGGCCAATGTGACCCACGCAGAGCTCACTCCTGAACAATTAACCTGGAATTAATTAAGACCTCACACACACTCAAAAGGCTTCGTTAATATTTCGATCAATTGAAGAAAATACCCAAAACTTCACCCTCCTGTTTTTATTATTATTATCATTTATTTGCTTTGTTTCCCCCCCCTTTTTAACTGTTAAAAAGCAGATAAACCCACGTTGATACGATTATTCCTTGGGAACCGAGCGTTTCCTAAGGGATGATTTTTGAGGCAGGATTTTCATTAAAAAGGAATTATTTCCTGCCTGAGCATCGTTACCCCATCGCCAGCAATTTGCAGGCCCCAGTAATTGCCGATTTCTTAAGTGGCAGCTTTAGGTTTCGAAAGACATAAACAAAGCCCTGGATTTTAATTAGGGATTGGGCCTTAAAGGCTTTAAGCAGCTTTGGAAAACTCGGCACTGTTGTTTTTTTTTTTTTTGGCCTGGTAATTCAGGGGAAAAATTGAAAGAAATCAAAGTTCCCTGTTCATTTTGAGGGGGATATTAGGAAAAAATTGTTCTGTGTGAGGGTGGGGAGGCCCTGGTGCGAGTTTTCCAGGGAATTGTGGATTGCCCATCCCTGGAAGTGGCCAAGGCCGGGTTGGACAGGGCCTGAAGCCCCCTGGGGTAGTGGAAGGTGTCCCAGGGGTTGGAATAAAATGATTTTGAAGGGACTTCCCACCCAAACCATTCCATCATTCCGTGAAACAACACGTTGGGAGAACATGAATGGGAAAGGGCACTTTTAAAATGGAATCATTTATTAAAACCCAGGAGAATTGGATGAGGGCTCAGGGCCGTGTTTACTCCCCGCGCAGGAGATTTCCGACGTCGAACTGGAAAAGCCATTTCAGGACACGTCCAAAAGCGCTCCCGGCCCCTCCCTTAATCCCCGCGTGGGGTTCCCGAGAGGTTGGAACTCCCACTCCTTTGTTTCCCAGCTCCAATCCGCTGACTCCTGGCTGTGAGGAACTTCTCCTCTGCCCCACGGATCCAACAGAACCGCAGCCAAGGCTTCAAAGAGCTGCTGGAATTCAAATCACCGCGAACGTGATAAATGTCAACGAGGAGGGCCCGGTGCACCCCGGGCTCTTTCAGGTGCTCCCGGGGTGACCTCTGACAATTCATTTGCCTCCCGAGCTTCCCTACTAAACCCAGATAATAACCGGAATTAAAATCTGCCAAAGGCGACAGAAAATTCGGCTGCGAGGGAAGGACGAAGGAGCTTTTCACAGAGGGCCCTAAAAAGCAGAGAGAGAGCAGAAATCCCCAAGAGTCCCAAAATGGGGCTGGAAAAGGGAAATGGAATGAACATCGAGGGCTGGGGGAGTGTTCACAGAATTCCCAGGATCACTTGGCAGCACATGGTGTGAATTTTGTATAAATGCAGTTCATTATTAGCTTTAAAAAGAGTGTTAAGGGGTTCGACGGCGAGAACAAAATCTTAATGTGTGGATTCTGGAAGGAAATAAAATATAAAAAT
>VZTA01018375.1:0-19992 GCA_013398855.1 Mohoua ochrocephala
CACAGAACAAAGACTTACAGAGAATAACACTCAGTTATTGAAGGGAAGCCGAAGAAAGCGTGTCCTGATGGCATCTGGGATTGGTACAAATGTCAGCGTGGTACCTGGAGATCCACTAAGAATAGGTGTGTTGTCTTTCCTGCTTTTTCATGAACCTTATTGATTTATTTTATTAAAATGGAGGGGGCCCCATGGAAAAAGTGAGTGCAATTCCCAAGAGTCCAGGTTTGGTGACCCCCTGGATTTCTTAACTCTGGGGCAGCTCTCAGCTCCCAGGGAGGAAGCCTTAGATTAAGACACACAATCATTTTTTTTTTTTATTCAGCTTTTCAAAAAATAGCTTCCCTTAAGACATTGTGAGGTGACTCACTCTGACACTAAAGCCACATAATCACTCTTTTAGCCTCACTTGAAGAAATAGAAGAGATTCAGCTGGGCTCTAGAATGTTTGTGTTTTTTTCCCGTCTAAATGAATGCCTCTGTTTCCATCCCTGCCTGTGGAGTGAAAATGCAGCAATTTCATCTAATGTGGTTATGACTCCTTTCCCAAACAGATAGAAATTCTTTAATTACACACCTATTTGCATATTGTAGAGTCTGGGATGAAATCTTCATTCCATTTAAATCATTGTTCCCCCCCTTCCACTTTGTTCGTATAGAAGCTAAGTTTATAGGAATTTACTGAAAGGGAAATTATGAAGAAGTGTGGTGAGTGCACATCAGCTTACAGAGCTCATACCCCTCAAGGGCCAGTCAGGATTTTGGGCCATAGCTTGGACTTCAGTGAATTTATGCATATTCTTGTTTTTGTTTGGAATGGTAACGTCCTTCATGTAGAATCACACACTCACACGTACTTGTTCACAAACATTTCAATGTGTCGAGAAAAACCTCCTAAAATGCTGTTGATTTTTAGGTTGCCCGGTGCTGCCCAGTCACAGAAATACAGTCCAGTGGCTCTTTGGAGATAGTCCAATTGAGGAAGTTAAGACCTTGGAATACCAAACCCTGGTTGGGGGTCGTATCCTAGAGGTGAACACCAACTCTGGTCAATTTGCTGGACAATTCCAATGTCGGACTTCAGCTAGCGCGAAACTAATGTCAGTTTGGGTAAATGTCAAGAAGGAAGGTTTGTTGAAAGTTATATGACAAATTCTTGAACTTTAAAATCTCTCCTTTTGCTCTGTAAAGACTTTCCTGATAACTAACCTGCTTTTCTGTGTTGAAAGGAATTCAGAAATACGTGTTTAGCTTCACATGTGGGAACGGTCTTATTTAAGTCAATAGACACTGTCCATGCTCAGAGTTGGATATGGCAATTAATGTGTATCCAGATATCGTGTGGGGGTTCTGATTGCTTGTCTGTGTATCTGAGAAGCTGACAGAATGTGGTTTTCTGCTTTAAGTTTTAAATCAGACAGGTTTTATCAACTTGCCCTTCAACAAACTTCTCCGTGATAGCCCACCATACCGAAACAAAACTCACTTTGAGGTCATCTTTGAGGAAATATCTTCATTATAATAAAAATAATTTTAATGTAATTGTCCTATTCCAGCATCATTACAATTAATATGGCAGTGATCTTACTGCAGACACCCTTAATCACATCAATGTACTGGAGCACACTCATAGATTTCCAAGGGAAATTCTCAAGAATGTCCTGTAACGTTCCCCAGTGTGACACACTTGCACAAAACCACATTTCTATCAGTGGGTTATAAAATGTGCAACTGAATTTCAAAAGCGATGAGTTTGAAAAGAACCTTACATGTGCACCAGCAGGACAATCAGCTGCATCTGCAATCATTTTATCCAGTTTTAAACATTTTAAGTGTTTAGAAAATAATTACGTTCTCTTTTTTAAAATACAAATTATATTTAGGAACTCGGATTTAGACCAAGTATCTGTTGACACTGTAAGTTTTTCTGTATGTTTTATCTCTTCACCTACCAGTTTGATTTGGCTTATGGGCAAGGGGCTCGAGCAGTGGGATCAGATCCCCTTTGCTGTGTGTGAGGGTGTTCTCAGTGACTGAGGATGGTTCTGGTGTGCCTGGGGTTATGGAGGAAGTTACATTTGCAAAGGAATCTTACTGAGACATATCAATGATCAAAAGATTTATTTTTAAAATCAAATATAAATCAGAAAATACCCTAATAGAACTTTTCAAAAACTAGGTCCAGCCCTAGATCCTAATTTAGATCTCATTACAGTTAGAATTTCTGCCAGTTATTGAACTGTCCACCTGCAGTCTTCAGCTGGACTGCCTTTTGGTTGCCCAATCCTCTCTCCAGTCAGGTTGGGCAGTATATTTTGGGGAGATTCCATTTCCTGCTTCTGAGCTGTGACTCTGATTGGCACTTATGTAAGTGTTTCATCACTGCCATGCCCCTGCCTTTGTGAGGCTGTAAAACCTCCCTTGGTGGTTTTTGCACAGTAGGCATTTTGAGGGCACTTCTGAGCAGTGTCATCCTAGTTAAACAAACAATACAGTCTCTCCATCATAGCTGCAGTCAGTAAATTTAACTATTTCTACTTTGAAAAAGGCCCTTTTGTATTATTTTAAGAAATCCAGAAGTAATAAGGAAACACTGAAAAACAATAAGTTAAAGAATTCATTATGTGCTGCAAGAGTGAGCCTGTGGACACAGCTGGTAGCTATCAATTATTCTTGGTTATTATAGAAAAACCTGACTCCTTCTGTGATCACATAAAAATCTGTCAACATTGCATAGTACTTCATCTTTTACCAAGTGTCAAAAAAAAATTGTGGAGGAAGGGGTAAGTGTGGAATTTTGACTAAATATAAAGGTAGTAATTGTTAGAGGTGATCGGTTTTTAATATAAAACGCTCTTTAAAACAAATTCCTTTTTCATCTTGCCAGATGCCTCAGTGGCAAATTATTTCTACATTAAATACTTCTCTTTAGTTTAGTAGAGGATTTTCTTAAATCCTGAAATTATGTGAGGTGTCTGGAGTAAGATGAGTTTTCTTCAGAACAAACTTGCTGTGGAACAGCAGGAGACCTAGAGAGCCTGATTTACAATTTCCTCTTTTTAATGCTCATTGTATAAAAACGTTATGAAAGTTTTAAAGGAAGCTCATCAGTTCCCACTGTGAGCCAGGTTCTGCCCTTCATGTGCTGATCTCATTTGCCTTCTAGAGAGCTTCATGGGTAAGGGCTGAACTTGAGGGGAAGCTGAGTAGAACTAAATTCTGCTTTGGCTCATGGTCCCTTTTCACAGTGCTGAAATATTTGCTTTTCTACAGAGGATGTGGTACCTCTCTCTCCAGCCTACAGAGAGGGCTGCCAGATCAATCAGAATGTGACACAGTTGCAATGTGCAGTGCCTCTCTCACACTGCTTCCGATTGTATTCCTTAGGTTACACCTGGGAATATGCTGAGTGGAGTCCTTGCTCTGCTACCTGTGGGCATTCAGGAACCCGCTCCAGGAGCCTGCAGTGCCTGAACGCAGAGAAGCAGAAAGTGAATGAGTCACAATGCAGAGAGCTGCAAAAGCCAGCGATTATTTTCCAGCCCTGCAACACAGAGGACTGCCCTGCCAGGTAAACTCCCTTCTGCTCTATTTCCAGTACTCTTTGTGCATTAAAATGCATTCACCACCTCCTGAAATTGTTTCTGTGTTTGTGCTCTGAGTGTGAAATGCGGGGGTTATTTCATCATGAACCCTAAAGCTTGAGAGATGTGGAAATGGGGTTATTTCATCACGAACCCTAAAGCATGAGAGATGTGGAAATAGATCACAAGCAAGTAGGGAAACGCTCGATTCAGCTGAATAAATAAGACCTGACCGTGTCTCCATGCTGCTGCAATGAGTCTTGCTGCTTCCACACCACACCTCAAAAGCTCAGCTGCAGGTCTCTCTGAGACGCTGGGATGTGCAGTTTTGTGGAATCTGTGCTGCCCTAGAGGGAAAACTTGTGTTTAGAGTGGCCAGAAAAACTCTGCGTTCACCTGCTCTGTTTTGTGCCAGCAGAGCTCTGAGTAAGATGTTTTCTGGGGAATGCCTCGTTTATCTCTAATGCCCCTCACCACAGTGCTCCTTGTATGTCCTTCCCTGCTGATTTTCTCACTGGTTCAACTGGGGATCAGGGGGCTGAAGGTATTTATATCACAGACAAGTATATCACAGCATCTGATTCCAAAGGCCAAAGCCA
Organism: Mohoua ochrocephala; assembly: GCA_013398855.1. NCBI lineage: Eukaryota > Metazoa > Chordata > Aves > Passeriformes > Acanthizidae > Mohoua > Mohoua ochrocephala. Next base: position 4,184 of record VZTA01018375.1, read on the forward strand.
TACCTCTAGGCTATTTGAGTTGCACTGAGCATTCCAGCTCGACAGGGTGTTTCTCCAGATTTTCAACAGGAAAACCCACAGGATCCTCAAAACAAGTGCTCTTTGTTGCTTCAAAGAATTGGTCATCACTATCAGCAAAAAATCTGTGAGGGATGCATACACTTTGGAGCTGTCCCTCACTGGAAAACGTTGGCAGGGAAGTGTTAAGACCTTAGCTGACATTGCGAGAGTGCATCTTGCCAGTATGTTCCAAATTCTGTTCTAAAGGCAGAAAACATAGCAACAGATACGTATCAGGAGAAGTTGTTTATGCTTCATTATTAGCAGCCAAAAAGCAGATCATCTTCAGTTGTGAGACTGAACTCCAGCCAGCCCAGAGAAAGCAAACATTTTGCCCGTGGAAAAATACTGAAATCAAGTGAATAGTTTGAAACACAGCTTCAGTAGCAGGTTTCCCTCTTCAGCTCCAGCCATTTGGAGCAGATGACAGGAGGGTACAAGAGGTCCTGGAGCTCCTCTGAGCAAGGTCATGCCTTTCAGTGGGTTGCAGGGCATGACTGAATAATCTAATTATCACTGGCCCTGGAGTGTTCACAACATAAACAAATCAGTTATTTCATATGGCTAAAGAGGATGGGAACTGAATTGTCTTTTTAAGTGCTTAGATTTGTTCTGCTTTTAATTTGGCTTTATGTAATCACCAGTGGAAGGCAATTGTGTCTATACAAACGTAATTAACTCTGCCTTTAGCCATATGTGTGTGCTAACATATAAATTGGTTTTCTTTTACGAAATATTCCATGCTTTCTATACAGGAAGAGCATCCCAGATGCCTGGAAAATAGCCCTGTGTCTGGTTCTTGGTGCCTCTAACCTTTCTCCTTCCCTGTGGTTACTGACCTGGGAGGGAAGTGCAAAATGTCCAGACTTCCCTTCCCGTTTTCCCACTTACTGATTTCTGCACAACCTTCTGGTCTCAAGGCAGCTCTTTAGAAAGCATCCATAGAATTATAAAGGCTTTAGATATACAGTCAGTGGCATGGGCCCTTAATTATTTAGAGCATTTTGCATGTGTTTAATCACTTCTCTCCGTCACAGTGGAGAGGTACAGTTAAGAAAATATAAGGGCTTGGGTGTGTACTTAACTGGAACTTTTCTGTGCGTGCACTGCACCAAATGTTTGCAAAAGTACTTGAGCTTTAAAAGGGAGAAAAAGACAAGGGTGCAGGCTGTAAAAGATTAATCTTCCTTGAATGGATATAAGCTGTTTGAGTGTAAGAAAATGAAATAATTGCTGAAGAAAATAGAAATTTTTTCCTGTTATCACTGTTGTGATACGCATAAAGTCCATTTTATGTTTCTAGCCTAGATTTACGCAAAGAGCAACTCAAGTCAATTGTATTACCACCTGCTGCCTCCCCAGTATTGTTCCTAGCTGCCAAGACAGACTAAATATCTGCAACTTCTATCAATAAATAACATGTTCTGCTTGAGCCGTTATCTGGTGAGATCTCGATATAGTAAATTTTGATGAGTTATGGCAGCTGTCACTTTGGAACCAACTGTGTTGGTACCGACCATTTTATAAGGAATGGAGAAGTACACTGTCCTTCCTCCTGGAATGTATATTCCAGCAGAGCCTGTAGGGCTCACCTAGAAACAGCTTCTGGTAACAAGCAGTGTAACCTCTGCTAGCAAATATTGCTCTGCTAGCAAACCTCTGCTGCCACCAGTTAACCACGTTTAGAAGACCTTGCTCAAGAGAAGAAGCTGATTCTGACTGTTCTCGCATCCAAAACTTGCAAGGACGGGTTCTTTTGATTTTTCTTTGCAAACAATTGCTGCCAGCTACCAGCAGGACTGCAGTCACCGCTGTAACTCTGTCTGTGCATCCTGCAGGTGGGTAGCTGGGCCGTGGTCCGAGTGCTCCGCGTCTTGCGGCAGTGGGTTTCGCCATCGGCAGCTGTCGTGTCACCAAGTCCGAGCCAACGGCAGCGTGCTGGCCCTGCTGCCAGGGGCCTGCACACACAGGGACCGGCCCCTGGGAAGGAAACCCTGCACGGGGCACTCCTGTCCAGCGGGGCCAGCACAGGTGAAAGCACAGGTAGGTTACGGCGTTCGTCTGGAATCTCCTTGTGTTATGGAAGTGGGACAGTGTCAATGTGCCACTGGCTGAGCATCTGTCCCCTTGCAAAGAGAGGAGCTCTGTGGCTGTCATTGCCTTTCAGACCAGTCGATTAGAAATCCTGGTTTGTAGGGTTTTTTCATTTTATGCTCTCTGAGCAACTTTTGTTTGTTGAAGACAGGACCTGAAACCAGAGTATTAGCTTCAGTATATTTTATAAGCTAAGCCATTACGATGGATTCCATTTTCCAAGCTAGTTCATTGCCTTTATTGCAGACGTATAAGAACACAGTTTGCATAGCTGTACTTGTGAAGTCCCTAAAAAAGATACACGAGTGTGCTTCAACAGCAGTGTCCAGTGTTTAATGCACTCTGTTTTCCTGTATTTCCTATGTTTCTTCCTTCAAGCAGTAAACTTGTGTTCATATTGGTATGATTTTTATAATTGTTAACATGGCATTTACTGTTCAATGTGCAAAGTAATTAATTAGAATTGCTATTGCTGCATTCACAATACGGGTTTTAGCAAGACAAGTTTGTAATGGTCAGGGCTACAGAAAGAAGGCTGAAGCAGCAGGGATGTGGCACGATGAGAGCAGACAGTGGATTTAGCTTTAGGAACAGGCAGGAAAATCAGTGTCTTGGCAAAATTGCACAGAGAGAACCAAAAATATGTGGGCCTCATCCAAACCGAGGTGAGACAGGGCTGAAGAAGAAGGCAAAATGCAAAAAGTTATGTCTGGGCTGTGTAGCTGGGTAACTGGCTAGGAGGGTAATTCTGTTGTTACTAACTTGGCCATTTCTTTTTCTCTTCCCTCACCCTTTACTGTAAATTTTCAGTGTTCTGGTCGCTGTGTAGGCCGCCCTGCAGGTTCTCAGCACCGTCAGTTTTTATGTCAGCTCCGGAACGGATCTTTGGTGCCAAACTCCTCTTGTGACGAAAGAAAGAGGTAAAGGGTTTGAATAAGTCACAAGTTAGATTCTTTAGATGATCAAATTGAGGTACAGGGTTGTCACTGCAGTACAAGTAGGCAAATTCTTTTGTGTCCAAGGAAAGGAGGTAGAGACAGTCACCCCTTGGTGGACACTGGATGAATTCAGGACCCCAGGAGAGGTTATGCCGGAAGAATTCAGAGCATCCAGTATGCAGTGTTTCAGGGTCAGCGAAGTTTTCCTAAAGATAAAATACCTTTTCTATTCCAGGGTTAAGAAACTGGTTTAAAGAAACTCGTGTTTTCTCATGAGTGAGAAGGCGTGATGAGTGAGCACAAAATTAAACACGGGGAATTCATCTTAAACATGAGAAAAAAATGGAACAGGTTACCTAGAAAGTTGTGGAGTCTTCATCTTTGGAAAGATTCAAAATACGAACAGAGACAGTCTTGAGGATCCTGGTCTAGTTGGCTGTGCTATGAGCAGGGCTGTGGGGGCTGATCGGTTCTGTAGTTGTGTGAACAAGGGTTTAGCACAAAAGCAAACATTTAACTGCACTCATTTCCCTGCACAGCCCTCCTGTCAGAAGGAACTGTTCCTCAGAGCTGTGCGATGTGTACTGGCGGACGGGCCCCTGGAGGCCCTGCAGTGTGGGCTGTGGGAGCGGGTTCCAGTCCAGGCGAGTGTCCTGCGTGCACAGGCAGAGCAACAGACCCGTGGCCGAGCATTTCTGCGGAGGGAGGAAGAGACCAGCGACCTGGCAACACTGCAATGTCACATCCTGTGGCAGTATGTAAATGTTTATTTAAAATATGAGCATAGTAATAGTTTGTAGCAGTTATATTAGAAAGTGACTCACAGTTGTACACTATTGATTCTACAAGCATTTGATTGTACATCCAAGGTAAAACTATCCTCTCCAAGGAGCACTTCGTAATCCTGGGGTTTCTTTTCTCTAAGTAGGCCAGTTTGATATTATAGCCTCAAAAGCACTTTTAGAAACAGGATATTTAGGAAGTTTTTTTGCAAACTTCCCTACATGACTGTGCCAGTTGTGACTCAAAAGTCTCCGAGCGAGCTGTTAATGCCTCCAAGATGGGGTAGTGTTCTGAAACAGACAATGAGTGAATGAATGCAGTGAGATCACACCTCTTACTTGTGACCTTGTTTAGCTTTCAATCCACTGCTGCCAGAAATGCAGGCTAAAATAATTACAAAGCTAGCAGGAATCCATCAGTTATTTACTATTATGGCAAGTTCTGCTGTTTCTCTTTTGCTCATTATAAAGCCTTGTAATGTTTAAATATATTTTTCAGAAGGAGAATGCAAGGATACAACTCACTACTGTACATTTGTAAAGCAGCTAAAGTTATGCTTGATAGACACCTACAAACAAAGATGTTGTCAATCATGTCAAGAAATGTAAGTCCTCTATGGCAAGTTCATGATGCTGCAGTGAAGAGATGAGAAGAGAGGTTCATTAAACTAACCTGCTCGTAATATATCCTTGTAAATGAGACATTAGTTGTGACAGTTAAATGGCAACATGGGGCTAATGAAAAACACAGTATTGTGGCTGGATGTGCTGGATGAAGTATTGTTTCTGGGAGCTTTCACTTGTCATTCTTTGCAATGGAACTTCTATATGTTTTGAACATATCTGGATTAGCAAGATAATATCCTGGCATATCATCTGTAAAATTTTCCATGCCATCGTTTTATAATTTTATCGGAGAAAAAAGCATTACCTAAAAGCAGCAAATAGTCCTTAATTTATGAGGAAGAGTCACAAAAATACTTAAAAAAATTTTTGAAATGCAGCGACTATTGACTCCCAGGATTTTGGCTTGGTTTTTTTCAACATATTTAACACCATTTTAAAAATTTATAGAAGCTGTGGCTTGTAGCTGTAAAATTTTGGCAGCAGCTTCATTTTCATAAACAGCTTGAGCTTAAGGGTTGATCTCACAGGATATGCTTTACAGATACTAGCTCTCAGATGGATACACAGAAGTACATTGAATTCTTCCTGCTTGTATTTATGTGTATGCAGTAACACACCGTAGATCCTAGTACAATTTTCAAAGCAGCAATAGATCTCTTTTGAATAAATGAGGTGTCATTTTTTTATTGTTTCTATTCTATTTCCAGTCTCCGAAGAACAGCCGAAGTTCTGGCATGATTATACTTTTGTAGTGATATTAAATTAGACAGAAGCTTCCTTGTCAGAGCTGTGAACAAACATTTGTGAGCACTGTTCTCTTGCACATCAAGTCAAATGAGGAGCCAGTAACTGGTCAAAACGGCTGTCAGATTTCTTGTCGTGAATAATCATTCTGTTTTTCTCCATTAATGGGGAAAAATGTCCAAGGAAGAATTATTAATTGTGAAGATAGACACGTGCAAGAAATCTATTTTGAGCATTTTTTCCATCAAGATGATTTTTTTCATCACGACCATTGACCATCTGAGTCATTTGCAAGTTGATAAATTCTTATCACGATATTCCTGGGTAAATTATCTTCCGTATTGCAGATTGTCTGACTAGGGCTTTAAGCAGAGAGGAGGCAGAAAATAGATGGTTTTTTTCTTTTGTAGTTTCCAAACTACTGCTCATATTGGAGGCCTGAATGCTTGCTTTGACTTGGCTCTTGTGCTCCACCCCTGACCTGCGTGGTGGGCAGAGGGCTGGGAGTGCTGTGGGGGCGGTTCAGACTCAGCATCCTGCACAGAGGGTTTGCATCACTGAGAATTAGGGTAGCACTACTGTATAGAAAATGTTTAGGGTGGACTGTCGTGTCCAAGGCTGACTGCAAGGAGAGGATATTCCTGATCATTACCTTTTTAATCAGCAATGGGTCTTGATTGTTTAAGCAGTTTTTTAAATTAAACATTTGTAAGATACTTTTGTAGATATTTATTGTCTGATTTTAAAAGTGCAATATTTTTTTTTTGTACAGTGTTTAATAAAGATTTTTGGACATATATTTTTTCTTATTACCAAAATTTCTTATTCATGTTTTCCCTTTATATTTAAAGTTTTCAAATGTTAACACATAGCATTTTTTGTTGCGTTAACTTTGGTTAAATATGCATGCTATACAGAAGCAGTGCTGTAAATGTTTGTGATTGCAATTGGCATGACATTCCTCTGTAGATTATTTTATTGCTTCTCCAGTAACTGAAGGTTTTAGCTTTCTTGAACGTAGTTTTGATATTTCTGAAATAAAGTATAGTTTGATTATTCAACACTGTGATTACCCTGACATTGTTTATTACCACGATTTGCATAGTATCTGTGCTTTCATTCTTTGTTATTTTTTTCAACGTATTTTGTCTGTAATTCTGGGATTTTTTTCAAAGCTTTGGATTAGTTCTTATTTTTAACAGTTTATCAGACATATTGTCAGCTTCGCTGCAGTCTGCTTTGCATTGTTGTTAAGAGACAACATAGAAGTAACCTGACTGAAAAAGTGGGAAGATAATTTGCCAAAATCCAAATGTGTCAACTCTGATTCACTGAAATCTGGAATCGGGATTCCGTAAAAAGTGGAATAAAATTGCATTTCTTTGCTGGGCCTTCACCAAGCAGAGTTCATTTAGATCTGACAGAACAGCTCCATGCTTTATATTTAGTGAGTGATGGGAATAGCTTCATGAAAAAGAAGTTGTTTCAGAATATCCAATATGTGTAAATAGTCTTTAGAAAGAAGAGTCTAAGAAATAGTAGGAACAATAAAAAGCCTTAATAAATTTTATTAAATAGAAAATAAATGTCTAGCAATGGAACGGTGGTGTTTCAGAGTCATCCTAGATGGCAATATTGGCAAAGGTTTAATTTTCCTCCTGCATTCCTTTTGTGCAGTCTTTGAAAGAAGCAGAGGCTCTGTACAGCAGTGCTGTGGAGCCTGCTGCTGGATGGCAGAGTGCACAGAAAGCTCTCTCAGAATAGCAACTGAATCCATGAATAACTTTCCTGCTTTTACATCTCAGGTTTAGCATGACATCATAAAATGCTTTTTTAACAGCTGTTATTTTGGAAAAATATTAGTTTTCCAGCTGTCTCTTCATTTGGTCTGCATTTCAGTAATTTGTTGCTTATGAAAAAGCTGACGTCAGGTATTGAATAGTGTCTGAAGGTTTATAATATCATTTGATGCTTTTCCTGGAAGCACAATCAGTGTGTTGGGGCTTTTTCAATTGTGAAGTAATAAAGGCTTCTCTCTTTCACTATTAAACTTAGGGGAAAACATTAAGGACAAAATGAAAGGGAATATGCCCCTCCACCCTAAAAAAGTCTTCAAACACATCTGCAGAGGAACTGTTAAATGTATCTGAATGTGCCCTCCCCTTCCTCTCAAAATGTTTGTACTGTGCTGGTAGGTGGCAGCAAATGACTTTCCATAACTTAAGGGAGGGAAGTGACTTCAGAACTGAAAAAGCAGCTGTGAAAATTAAAAAAAGCATCTGGGCTCCCTCACAGACCCAGCAGAAGAGCCATTTTGAGCAGAACATGCAGGCACGTGTAAATTCATGGATTCAGACTGCATTTCTCCCTCCCTAGGAAGGAGAGCTGGAGGACATTGGGAGCTTCTGTAAACTGCTCCAGAGGTGCCAGGACTGTGTGTAGGACATGGACCTGGGTAGGTGCGACTGTGCAGAGTTTTGACTTTGTTTCCTCAGTGGTGGCATGACAGAGAATGACTCAAAAGGGTGTTTGCATTTTTCCTTCTGTGGTACAGAAAGATGACAATGAATTGGACTTTTTCCTGCCCTGCTTTTAGGATCTCACAGATTTGCATCGTCCTTGTTCATTCACACTCTGAGGGAGGTGAGGAATTTTCAGACAGAAAAGTAAAACTGATTTGCCATTTCATTAACAGAGTAAGTGATGCTACAAAAACACAGTGCAAAGACAAGAGTTGTGTAAAAGTGACTGATGCTCTAATAATGTCTGGATCCCTCTCATGCAACGCTTTTGTGCACAGCTGATTTGCTCAGTTCAGATCTCTGCCTTTCATATGACCAAGTTCCTGCTTTAAAAATGTTTCCATCGTTGATCTTAGCCCTTTTATGAGTGACTTTGTTTATGAAGCACAGCCACATGATTCTGCAGAACCCAAATACTGTTCTACCCCAATGGGCACAAGATATGCAATACTGAGAAAAAAATCATACTGGAGGAGTGTGACAGAGCATGACAACACAGTTAATTATAGAACTATTAATTGTGACTTGCATAAATCATAACCAGAATAAAACTGAAATTGGTTCATCTGGATTTCTCAAAATCAGATAAAGATACATAGAGAAAGTACTAAATATTTAATAAAGAAGCATAACAATTTAATATAAAAATTTCTGTAAAAACTTTGGTTTCAGTGTGTTTGGAACAAGCAATTCTTTGAAGAGCAGATAGACTGAAGCCAGGCTGCCTACAGACTTCTGCATCTCAGCTGGTATTTCTTTTCTTACCTGAGTTTAGTCTATTTTCTGTTATCTCTACTTACACCTGTGTAGTTTTCTGCCCTTTTTCCCTTCAGACTGCCTCAGCAGGAAACTCTGGCAGTGATAACCGGCTATTAAGCTTTAAAAATCAGATAGCAGGATCAAATTACTAGTGGATGTTAACTTTTTGAGCCTGATTCTCTCTGCTTCCCCACCATCTACCTTAAAAACTAAAAAAAAAAACTTTTTTAAAAAAAATCTATGCAATCTCATCGTGAGGTTTGACTGGATCTGCACACTGGGTTTAAAAATGATTCAGCTGGGGAGGACACATGCACTCAGTGTGTCCAAAGTGCATCAGTTTTGTTTCCTTTGGAAGTAAGGCTGAAAGAGCACGATCACAGAATTTAGGAAACAAGAGTCTAATGACCTGCTTTTGCTGGTTGAGTGGTTTCAGCTATGTGTACAGAAAAAGAGTGAGGTTACCACTTGTTAACTGCCACCAGAAATTACAGTGGGACCTTTATACTCGTTTCAGATCTGAATGAAGTTAAAGTAGTGATGGCTAAAGCTAAAACCGGGTTTTTCGAAATGCCTAGGTGTCCTGGCAGGTGACTTGGGCATAACATATAAAGAAAAAAATCTTACAGATTGCTGAGATTATTACTGATTTCTTAGATTATTATAAAATACCATTATTTGCTTACTGTGTAAAATATGTTATCATCAAAAGACACTTGCTCTTTCACAAAGACAATAATTTGATTGCAGAAAACCTCAAAGAATTAAATATAGGATAAATATGCTTGAGTTGGAGTGTAATGAAATCTGGGAAGTCAAGAAAACTAGAATAATGCACAATCAGAAAAAGGACAGATGCTATGTAGGGAGTAGTGTTCCTTCAGCATTTGGCAAATCTTTATTAGTCTTGTAATAAACTTTGGTTCGGCTTTGGTTTTCTTCAAACTTCTAAAAGCAAAATTTGCAGTATTTAATTTCCTTTCAGTGTTATCTAAAGAAAAAATGAACAGGTTGGTTTCCAATTATTTTACCAAGGTGCTTGAAATATTGCATGTAAGTATTACGACACACCAGCTACTTCCTTTGGAATAGGGTTGCAACTTGACCCAGAGCGTTCTGGAGACAGCTGGCGATAGAATTTGTGACCCTGAGAATCTGTGTTGACGTAGACATAACCCAGAGCAGCTGGATGAAGTCCTGGGCAGACCTCTGGCTTCTTTGGAGTATATTCAGTGTGATACAGAGTTTCATCTTTAAAAGGAACCGCGGTACCTACGGCGTGTGCAGGTTTGAAACTTTGAGGTGGATTGGGCTGATGTGGTATGTAATGGGATCTGAACGTAGTTAAATTAGAGAATCTTCCTGCGGGTTTTTGAATTTGCGGTTCTTTCTTAATAATCCCTCGCGGACAGGCGCTCCAGGGTTGAAAGTCTTCTTTTGTAGTCGTCTTCCCTTGAAAAGGGGCACTGGTTTTTCTTCCAGGAGCTGGTCTTATGGGGGCTCTAGGAGCAGCCTTGTGTGAAATGTAATCAAGGCGGTTTGAGGAGTTGAGATCCATCTTGTCTGTGGGCGGAACGTACTCCCTTGGCTTGTGGAACTCGGGCGTGGTGACCAAATACGGCTGATAGCGATCCTGGAATTCAGTGGTTCCTCTAAAAGGATCAGATCCAAGTTTTCTACCTTCAGGCTTGCAGCTTTTTGCTTGTTCCCCAGGTATCCCTTTAAAATCTCTCTGGTGGGTTGTGAGGTCTTCAAAGGGTTGGTCGCTTGGCTTGTACTCTTCTCTCGGCCTCACGAACACGGGCTCTATCTCATGGACAACGTAGGCGGTGCGATGGATGGTGTTACCATCGAAAGGCCCCTCTGGAGCCTTGGCGTCACAAGGTTTACAGCTTTGGGGGGGATTGGGTTGCCTGGGAATGTAGTCATCCTGGAACGTAGAAGGATTTCCAAACTTCTCCGAAGGTGGCTCATAGGGACGCTCCACCTTACAGGATTCCGTTCTTTGACCTTTCCATAACCTATAGTGATCTGTAAGGCAAAACCAAAGTTCCACCAGACAGGTGTTATTGCTTAAGACCATTCCTTTAAAACAAAGATAAATTCTTCTGGTATTAAATCTTGCAAAACAAAGAAAATGGATGTGAGTGAAAACGATAATTTTATCTGCATGTTTGCAATCTGACAAAACTGTCTTCTATTACAGTGTGTGATAAAAACAGACCCCAAAAAATTGTACCTGATGCCCTATTTTGACTATTTTCTCAACAGAAACCAAACAGAAAATAGCCCTATACAAGTTTTATATACAATATCTTCCATTTCACATAAAAGATTTGGCACCTTTGTGCCGATCATTGTAATAGAATAATTTGTGTCAAGACAGATCACTGCTAGGATGATGGATATGTAAGCTCTACCATACACAAGCAGAAGCCTAAACTCTACTTTTGACCTACTCTGTGGAAAAATAAGTCACATGAACTAAAACTACCCAAAAGATCCATTGCACCTTAATTTCCATCCACTTTTGCTTGAGACAGCCTAACCAAGGGTACGTTAGAATTTCCTTGTAGCCACACAAACTTCAGAGAGGGGTTTTAGTTTAGAAGCAAGAAGTCTCCCCTCAACAACTGGAGCGTGGAATGTTTTAGGGCATTATCCCCTGCTTTCCAGCATGTTTTGCTCCCTGTCCCAAACCAACAAATCCAGTTTCTAATGCAGGTAATTCCAAATACTACCTTCATCTTGGCTATTTCTCTTTCTGTAGGTGGCATACATTATTACCTCGATAGGTTGGGATGGTATCCACTTTTGCTCCTGAAGTGTGTTTCCTCTCTCGAGGCCTGTGTAATATCACTGGTCCTACTTTATGAGGATTATAATCTCTCTGGTATATGGTTCCCAGGTCAATCTTCCCTGACTTTGGTCTATATTCTGCTTGTGGCCGAAAAGGTGTCTTCACATCATATGGTAAATAATCAGATCTGAATTGGGGAAAAGAAAACACTGCTTAAAAAATTCTTTTTTTCCTTATGAAGTCACTTTTGTAATTTTTCCACTTTATGGAAAAATTACAAAATGTTTACATCAGACACCATATGTTGGAGGGATAGCACAAAGGAGAGAAAACCACAGCACATAAATCTAGGGTCTCTGATGCATGATAGAGCTTTTATTCCCAGGAAGATGGTGAAGTAAGTGACTGCATTTTGAGAAGATAGCAATACAATGTTTAGTCCCCGCTTAAAAAACAACGAATGAAAAACTTTACAGAGTAATTCTAAAACATAGTTTTTGAAAATATTTACTTGAATGTTGAGATGCCATCCATTCTCCCCCGATCCTGTTGGAGCTCTGGTTTTGGCTTACAGCTCTCGGGAGGGCAGATGTTGCCATAGCCGGGGTATTTCTCCAAATACTCAGTTTTGTGGCACGGCTGCAGTGAATCATCGTAAATCTTCGTGGGTTTATGGCAGCAGCGATGGCGTCTGCGTCAAACACATCAGAGCAGAGAATTTTGAATGGTTTCATTAAAGAGGAAAACCCATGCTCTGTCTACTGGGAGTGAATAACAAATGGGGAAGACTGAACAAGGTCAGTAGTTTTTGTTGAAAATCGTTTCTGAGTGATAAAACCACAAAATATTGTGCTGATGGCACAGGTCCCAGAGCACATTATCCTAATGCAGTAATAAAAGCAGTATCAGCTGGGAGTTAGTCCTCGGTGCAGAATACAAAGCATGGACAGAGTTGATCTCGGTCCTCTAAACGATGCTACCACCAAGATGCACTTTCTTTTAATGATATTACTCATTTTATTTGTAAAAGGAACTAACTGCTTTGTTTCTTGTCTCGTATGGTCTCTTTTTTACTGTATTACGTCATCACTTGTCTTTTTATTTCTGTACCTCTCACCTATTTTCACCACTACTGATTAACACTTTTTGATTAAAATTTTAGTGCTGTGAAATCTCATGTGCACCTCTAGTGCTCTGCAGGCCATTTATGCATAATCAACCCTTTTTTTTCTCCAAGGACTGACTAAATTCTCTATCCAAAATGCATGCTTATTTATAAGTAATGACATCTCTTTTTCTTAATAGGTTTTATTTCAATTCTACCTGCTTCTCATTGATGCCTCTATCAGTGAGAACATTGTGCAAAAAGGTGTTGGGAGGTGTATAACGACAGCTTATTATTTATACCTTGTTGTTTTTGCATAAATAATTCACGAAATTAAAATTTTCATGTTGTTATTATTTTGAAAATCTTGTTACATTCGTTCTAATTTGCATAATGCACATCTGTGGCTGACCTCAAGGAAATATAGAATGACAGGTCTTCCTCCTACTTATGGCTGACAGCTTGCAGTGCAAAGGGATAAAACAATAAATAATTTTTCAAATAAATATTGTAAAATTCTGTACGTGAAAAGCAAAAATATCTAAAACCCAAGAAGGGTAAAAGTGTACAGCTCTTAGTGAGTACAAATAAATTCAAGTTTCAGGAAGCTAGATATCCAAGGAATATATCAAAGATCTGCAGAGAATTTTAGCTAGCACTGAATACCAAAAGGGAAAACAATAAATTAAAGCAAGGTGAAATAGAATACAGAAACAGACACGAAGGACTCCTGCTGGGAAAATGAAAAAAACACTGAAGGAAGTTCTTGGAGACTGGAGATCCTAAAGCTGGTATTAGTTTGTGCTGCCTGAGTTTGCCAGCTCAGTAGTTCAAAAAATGAGAAATAAAGTAGTGTCTAAGAATCCACATCCTTTCAAAGCTTCGTTTACTCCTTTTCAATCAAATCAATTAACAACTGAGAGACCTTTTCAAAACATAGCAGGGAAAGGAAAAAGGAAGAAGAGGGAAAGAGCAGGAAAGGCAGGAAAACAAGGAGGTAAGTGTGTGCTGTTTCTCACTACAGCGTTCGCCTGTCATTACTTTTGTCACGAAATTCAGTTTCACCTCAGTAATGGTTTTTTTGCAGGAAGTACAAACACCAAGTGCTGTGTCACGTAGCATCTAAAAGTAACAGCTAAGCAGAAACAAAAGACTTGGAATGGATGGTTTGAAAGCTGGTTGAACTATAGGTTATCAAATTATAATGCTCTTCCCTTTTTTTAGTTTTTGCCAGTGCGTGCACTATGGTCTGGAAGACAGAAATGATTAATGGACACTGTATTTTTGAGAGTCGTCTACTTTTCTATGGTTGACAGGAGATTTGGTAGTTTTTACTGGGTTTGTTGGTATTTCCACGTTGTCAGTATGATGGCTTAAGTAACCCGTATTTTAGAGAAATCTTCTTTCCTTTTAACTTACATTTATTCAGGAATATAGATCCTTATGATCTTTTTTATGATCATAAACATTTTTATGATTTTTTATTTTTGTGTCTCAAAACAACTTCTCTGCTTTTGTAGGCTGTGAGTCTCTTTTAAAACAGACAAATACTATTCTTGAGTGCAGAAAGTTCATCCACCACACAGGCTTTATTCTCTGGAAACCAGATTTAACATCCTGTATTTGAGAAAGCAGAATGAAGTTCTGTCTTACTGGCTTTGCTCTCCTGTAAGTTTTTTCAGTGTTTTTTTTTTAAAATTCTGTTAATAGATAAGGAAGATGGTTTCCTTCTATTTTATTTTTTAGAATTCAGCAGTAATTACACCTCCATAAAATTTCCTGCAAATAGCTAAATGATAATGTCTACAAAACATTAGATATTTATCGTTGCTTTGAAGTCTCTGCTGAGCTGTGGATGCCTTCCAATGTCCAGGTAACACTGCCAAGCGACCAAGCAGCCTTCCCCTGAAAACAGAAACACTATACACTGAGGCAAACACAATGTGCTGCCTAAACCAATAATGGCTTAAGATTTTATTGACTGTAAAAACTTCAGTGAGGTTTATTTTAAACCACAAGCTTTATGCATGTTTAATTCAATTATTATTGAACTGGGTTTTGGATTGAGAATTTTTGATTTGAGTTGAACCTCATTTTGTGCTGTCTCATTGTGTTATCTCACTCATCTTTCTACTTGAGCCCGAGCCAGGTTTGTTATCTCATCACGAAAACAATGCGTTCCAACTCTTCATTAATCTAGGACTTTTGAAACAAATTTATGGGGCAAAATTCACCACAGGCTTGGCCAAAAAGAACATGAGAAGCTTTACTCAGTGCCTGCCTCACATCTCTGTCTACAGATGAACAGACAGACAGACAGACTTCCCACACAGAAACAGAGGGTGCCTGCTCTGCAGACCTGGATATGAAACTTGTGGGTCATGGTGCACTTTGCAGGGGGGTCAGAAGTATAGGGTTGGCCCTGAACTTCCAGAACACATTGAGCACACCTCTGTGATCTTATGATGACTATTCTTGTATGTTGTTGTTAGATTTTTTTTTATTAACTGAATCTTTGAATTGTAGGATGATTATTTTTGTGGTTTTTTTTAAAGGAGAGAAGAAATTGAAAATATTAAGAGTTGTGACTTCAACCTGTGAATGTATATGTAAGTTTTCAAAGGCTTAAATCCCTTATTATTTTGGGAAACATGATTTGTTGTTTTTTTTTTTCCAATGGCATCGATAATATTGCTTATAGACCTGTACTAGTAATTTTCCATTAAAAATTGCCTACTGTACCCTCTTGTGCCATCCTCTCTGGGTCAAAGAGGCTGTAGGACAATGATGAACTGTTTGTCTCTCTAGGGGATCGTGGAATGTAAAGCAAAGTGGTGAGTGCTCCTGGGTGTGATGCCAGAAGGGCAGATACATTAAATCTCTTTTAAAGGCTGCAGTGCTTGCACAGGTTTCTGATAAGGTTGCCAGAACTCTTCCCAAGTTTCCTTTGGTGCAGTCCTTCAATGGGAGCCGGCTCTGCTTTCTGGAGAAGCCTGATTCTGATTTAGTCTGGGTGGCTTTCAAAGACTGTCTCCATTCTGTTCTATTTTAGTCCGTTTAAGACCTTCTTTTACCCTTACCTGGTTTAAATGTAAATACACTTCTTCATATTTACTGAGAATGTGCTCATACTTGGGTCCTACTCTCCAGTGGCCCGGGGTGCTGCTTACATTATCAATGAGCTTGGAAAAGGCCTCTCAGATTATCAAGTTCAACCTGTGACCAAACGCCACCGTGACAACCAGACAGACCATGGCACTGAGTGCCACGTCCAGTCTCTCCTTAAACACCCCAAGGGACAGTGACTGCACCCCCTCCCTGGGCAGCCCATTCACCCTTTCTGTGCAGAAATTCTTCCTAATGTCCAACCTAAAGCTC
>VZTA01018375.1:20823-94593 GCA_013398855.1 Mohoua ochrocephala
GACCCTCACCCCGCGGGCGAGCGAGCGGGCAGCGCTGTGCCCCTCCTGGGGCGGCCCCGGGACAGCGCGGCCGTGCGGGAGGGGAAGGCGGGGGTGAACCGTGAGGTTTGTGCCGCTGCGGGCGGCTCCGTGTTCGCTCCCCGGCCCGAGCTGCGCCCACCCGGGCTCCTGAGCCGCGTTCCGAAGTGCGGGCACGGCCCGTGGTCTCTGCTCTCGGGTGTCCCGGGGTGGCGGAGGGCTCGTGACGCGCCCCACGTGTCGCGGGAGGGTTCCCCGATGAGCTGCGCTAATTGCGCTCTGCGTCATTGGAAACCGAAGCCTTTTCTCGAGTTGACTCCTCGGTTAAAACAATGTACCTGCCCTTCTGCTCCCTTCGCAGAATTAGCCAGCCATGGTGCTCACTAGCGTGGAAAAGATGGTTGGCCTGCAGAAGAAGGCGTCCGGCATCAGGAATATCTGTATACTGGCCCACGTGGATCACGGTAAGGCAGGTGGTGGTGTCTGCTCCTCCTGGGGAGGCTCGCGCGTGTTTGAATGATGGTGAGATACTTTTTTTCCGTGTTCTAAAGCAGTAGGTTTTTTGTAGATTTAGCTTTAAACTGTCTTGAACTTGATTCAGAAAAGTAAATCTGCTTTATGCGCCTTTTTCTTGGCCTGACGCAGCTTGTCTTTTACATAAAAGAGCATCACACTATAATAACTTGAAATAGTTGAAATTGAATGTTTTCTACTTGCATGGTGGTGAATGTTGGCATGAATTTAATATGTTTGAGAGGCAGAATGATATTTTTCTATGTTTGCTTAATAGAACAAATTTGTTATGTAGGTGGAAACAATAAGCACTTTTTTTAGAACGCATGTTTTGCTTGTTATGTTGTGGTTCTGATATACTGTTTGTTATTTTAACTGCTTTTCTGGTCATGACAGGTAAGTTTGCACCCACTCTTCAAAAACAAGTTTGTGTGCACCTAACAGATGAAGCTGAATAATTGGATTTGTTTTTCTTTAAAGCTAATTTGTACTTTTGTGATGTTTTATAGCCTTTATTGATGTTGATATCTTAGAATACTGTATGTTGCATCTTTTGCCATTGTTTGTATTCATTTAATCTAAGGAATTTATTTTTCTTTTCAGGCAAAACTACTCTAGCTGATTGCCTTATATCTAGCAATGGAATAATCTCCAGCCGCTTGGCAGGAAAGGTAGAGTTACAGTGTCACTTTTAACAGAATTCTGGTGTGTACGTGCTGGGATTGTAAATTCTTGATCACTAAAAAAATTCCATTTGTAGTCTTGTTGAACCTTGTTTTCTCACCATCGTGCTCTGATAGTTGGTAGGTAAATTGTGAAGATATGTCTACAGACTCATCATCTCTTCTTTTGTTTCTGTGCTCAGCTGAGGTATCTCGACAGTAGGGAGGATGAACAGGTCCGAGGAATAACAATGAAATCGAGTGCGATTTCACTGCACTTTGTGAAAGGTAAGTTGTTGGTGCTGCCACGTATGCATTTTAATACATATTTCTGTTAATTTTCCCTGTCTTTTTGTTGTTGCTGTTGTGATCTTTGTGTGCAAGTTTTACTTTTGTGTTTCTCAGTGTTAGGCCACGATTCTGCAGAGACTTAGGCAACAGTCAGCTGAGGTAACTGAGTTCCATCTCAGGGTCAGGAAAAACGTCTTCAGTCATATCTCTGAGTGGAGGCCGTGAGAGTAGTTGTCTCATCTTTTTATTTTAGATATAAAAATGTGTATTTTGATCTTGAGTCTTGAATTAATGTCACTTAAAGGCAAGACCTTCTTTCAAAAAAACCCAAGTTTTAGTACAGTCTTACTGCTTTGTTGAGGTGCCTGTTACGCTGTGCGGGTTTTTATAGTGTAGTTAAGTGTCAGGACATTAAAAAATAATAGCTGAAGCAGTATAACTGGGTGGCTGGAAGGAATATTTTTGAAAACTGTTCTGAAATGTTAATTTATTGTTTGATCCTAGGTGATCAGGAGTATCTGATTAATTTAATAGACTCCCCAGGGCACGTGGATTTTTCTTCAGAAGTATCTACTGCTGTCCGACTCTGTGATGGTTGCATCATAGTGGTGGATGCTGTTGAAGGAGTCTGTCCACAGGTGAAATAAAGTGTATTAAACAGAGAAAGAGGGGAGTAAGCAAAGTCTGAAGTGGGTTATATAGAAATAAAAGATGAGCTGTTTAAGAAGTTTTACAAAACCTTTAATAAATGACAATGCAGTTGAGGTATGAGAGTGAGTAGGGAAAATCATAGTTGTGCTGAAAAACTGAGCAGTGCTGGTGAGTGGGTGTAGAGATGCAGGGTTGAAACAGTGAGGATGCAATTTTTCAGGTAATGGAATATTTTGATAGAGAAAAGTCTTAAGGGAAATAATTTCATATGTTTACGTGGGCTTCCAGGGTTTGGAAAAGAATATACAAAATGACACTGAGGTTGCTTTTTTCATGGCTTACTTTTCTAAATAGTTTGGTTTTTGTTCTTATGGGTGGTTTTGCCATGAAATCCCACCATTCTGCAGAATTCTCCAATCACTAACACTGTATACTGTGGGAGTCACATTTCTGGTTTGAGTGTTAACCTGTCCTTTACTATATGTTTATTAAATTTTAGAATTTTAATTTTTTTTTAAATGTTCTGTCTTTTCCTGCTGTCAGGCTTTCTGTAATAGTTTTTTTTTAAAACTCTTTCCTTCCCAGACTCAAGCAGTCCTGCGGCAGGCGTGGCTGGAAAATATCCGCCCGGTCCTGGTGATTAACAAAATCGACCGCTTGATTGTGGAGCTGAAGCTCACCCCTCAGGAAGCATACCTGCACCTTAAGAATATCTTAGAACAGGTATTCGTGCTGCAGTGTCCTTTCACACAGCACATTTTGTGGCACTGTGTAACACCCAGTCTGATTTTTAACATTGAGATGCATCTTACTCCCTCGTTGGTTTTGAGGTTGAATGCCCGTGATGGAGAAAAGAGTAGTTAATGCTTCTTGACAGGTCATCAGGAAAGGTCTTCATTTTTAGAAATAACATGCTGAATGTTTTGTTCTTCTGTTAAATTACTTAAAGTTACTGGAGGCAGACAAATGTTAGACTGTTCCCGATATTGATGGATTTGTGTAGGAATAAAGTTGATTCATCTTCTAAATTGTAGTTTAAGTTGGCCTCAAACTCTTTTTTCCCCCACCCTGAGCTCACTTGGGAGCACTTATCTGCCTGACTTCCCTTTGCCCTCTGTTGTTTGTTTTGTTGGCAGGAACAAGTTCCTCTTTCACCATTCCTTGTTCTGAGAGGCAAAGTGTGTTACATGTGATACTCTGTCCGATTCAGTCCTGGGGTGGCTGACTTTCACTTGGAAACTGCATGGTGTTTATGTCAAAATGTCAGCCTCATAAACTCCTGTGGTCTTCAAATGTGTAGAATTAGGGGTGTTTTAGATTGCCAAATGAACCACAGGCATGCTATCTTGTTAATAAAACTTCTCTTTTATGTTTTCGAGGGTGAGGAAGTTGCATTTTATTTGCAAGGGTTGTTAAAGAGTGAATGAGTCTGAGGGTGTTTTTCCATGTCCTTCTCTAGATCAATGCAGTCACTGGAACACTTTTTACCTCCAAAGTGCTAGAAGAAAGAGCTGAAAAAGAAACAGAAAATGAAAGTGTTTCAGACACAGCACCAGGAGATCAAATTTATGACTGGAGTACTGGATTGGAAGATACTGATGACTCACACCTCTATTTTTCGCCAGAGCATGGAAATGTGGTGTTTGCCAGTGCAATTGATGGCTGGGGTTTTGGGTAAGTTTGGGATTTAATTACTGAATTTTTTTTTAAATTGATTACTGCCATTAATCTCAAAGTATTTCAGCTGCTTCATGTTTCTAAATATGTTTCTTAGATTTTTCTGTGATATGCAGCTGTGTATAAATTATTGGAGTGACAGGGATCCTTGTTTACTTACACAGGAGCTTCTGAGCCCACAGTGGGGTCCAGCCTAGCCTGGCAAACAGTATTTTATTACCTGCTGCCATTGGATAGCCTGTGGCAGGGCAGGAGCTGGTTCAGGGTACACTCTTTGGTTCGGAGGGCAGCAGGCGAGTGAGGAGTGCCCGTGTTCTGGTCGCTGGCCACGAGGTGGAGGCGTTGTCTTCATCCTGAAATTGTAATTAGAGGGGATACGCTCGGTGGTGACACAGGGAATGTCTTGAGTGCTGCAGAGCCCTTAAAGAAAATCATCTCCAGGATTTTTAAATCAAAGTCAGACTCTTAAATAAGGTGCCATGCGTAGTTTGTTGTCTCACACAAACAGCTCTTGTCACTTCAGAGGAAAGGGAAAACAAAATGGGCTATTTTAGTTTAATTATCTTTCAAGACTGTTTTGTTTCTTCCCATGAACTGTCAGGCCCGAGCTCTGATAAATCACATAATGCAGGGGGGAAAAGGATCACTTTTCCTAATGACTTTCAAGAGGTTCTTCTGGACTGCCAGCTACAGTACTGTAGTGAAATACACATCAGTGGAGCATTTTCTTAATCATGGAAAGTCTTGACTGCTGTTTCATGGTTGTGGGTTCTTTTCCTGAAGGCATTAGCAGATAAAAATTAACTTATTAGCCTCATCCAATGTGGTAAGTACTTATGGTTTTCTCATAATCCTCAAGTGTTGGAAAATGCCATTAATACACACGCAGGAGCTGCTGGCACAAGAATCTCAAAAGTTCTCCCTGAATTGAGAGTTTAGGTGGTTTCTGGAAAAGAAGTCTCTTTGGGCTTAGTTCAGAACTCACAGCTTATGTGTTGCTGACATGGACAGGTCCTTTTTTTAGCTGTGTAAAAACTTAAGAATTCTGAATTTCAAAGAAAACACTGTCAAATAGCACTGTTCTGTAAATAGGATTGTTGAGGTTGTAACTGTGTATTTTTTTTTTCTGCATGCACAGGGAGCAAAGATGTGAAAATTTTTTTTATTGCTGCTCGTTGAACATTTTCAGCAAGGAGACCATAAAATGTTCAGGACTCCCTCTCTGGGCCTAAGCAGGCTGCTTTTGTTAACTCATGGGGTTTATTGAACAGCACAATTGGCTTTACCACACAGTTTTATATAATTTTCTTGGGTTTACTCATTATTAAAGTAATGATTCAAACAACAAGAAGTTTCATAAGTGGTTAATTAAAAATAATTACCACCATCTGATGGCTCAAGTGTGGCTCAAAATAATGCTTTTAATGGGTTTTAACATCTACTGTTCTGGTCCCAGACCATAGTTAAATGTGGTGTGGGAAGTCTTTCAAAGAATAAATTTCAGAGTCATCACGTAAGTATTTATAAGGTTCGTGTTGTGCTTTTGAGTTTTTGAAGAGTGGATGGTACAAAAATGTTTATTTCAAGTAAAGCCTTGAAGCTGACTTGAAACAAAACAAAGCCATTGAAATACTGTTGATGTTTTTGATCTGTTATGACTAAATATTTTTGCAGGTGTAAATGTTAAGCGGTGTGAACTGAAGTGAAGACAATTGGAAAAGTGGGAGTAAAACAAAGATTTGAGATTTTTGTGTGATTTTCACGTAAGCTGTTGCTGTAAAAAACGTTACA
This sequence comes from Mohoua ochrocephala, assembly GCA_013398855.1. Classification (NCBI taxonomy): domain Eukaryota; kingdom Metazoa; phylum Chordata; class Aves; order Passeriformes; family Acanthizidae; genus Mohoua; species Mohoua ochrocephala. The sequence goes on from VZTA01018375.1 coordinate 26,427, forward strand.
CTTTTATCAAGATATGTTTTCTTTGCTTTCAGAATTGAACATTTTGCCAAGCTGTACAGCCAAAAAATTGGAATCAAGCCTGCAGTACTTCTGAAGACTTTATGGGGAGATTATTATCTAAATACAAAAGCAAAGAAGATAATGAAAGGTGATCAGGTATGGAGGGTGTCAAAAATATAACTTGATTTTTATTTTGGAGTGAGTTTTTTTTTTTTTCTAATTCTGTTCATTGTAGTGTATTCTGAAACTTGACCTCAGGTCCTGTTGACTCAGTGTTACTGGAGGTATAAAGTCACCAGGATAGCCTTGCAACCCCCCTTGGAGCATAGAACATTCCAAAACTGACCACTCAAATGCTGCATGGAGGAAGTCTCATCTAAGAGTGCTCCCTAAATAAGGGACATTGCAGCTCCAGGGTTTCAGCACAGACTGAAACACACAAGATGAAAGGAAGATGAACAGTGTAGAAGCAAGAGTAGTAGTGGGTCTCTGTCCCTCTGGCATTAAGCATTTCCACCAGTAAAGGTTAAGGGAGGAGAAAGCAGTTTCCCTATTTTCATGTAATCAGGATATTTTTGCTGTTTACATAGGTGATGATTAATAGTTATAAAAAGGGTGATAAGGAGGCTCAAGGTAGTCATGTGCCATATTTATCAGGTTATTTTTCTGAAATTGAAACCCTTGTCCTCCACTTTTAAATTTCATGTTTATTTTGTGCCATATACCATTCTTCTAAGGCAGAGTTCTTGATTTTGAGTAAAGGTTTTACATGTTCCTTATGAAAAGTGCAGTCTTAAACCTATTGAAAAAGTGAGGAATTGCTGGTAATGAGCTGTTTTTATCTTCTACCAGTCGAAAGGAAAGAAACCTTTGTTTGTGCAGCTGGTGCTGGACAACATTTGGAGTCTGTATGAGGCTGTTATGAAAAGGTGAGAACATCTATTAAGTTTTCACGGCATCTCTTTCCACGTGCTTTGGTGATTTTTTTTAAATACTCAAGAATTACAGATACTGGTTATATATTGCTTGTGTGGATTTTTAATCTATTTATTATTTTCCTTACAGAGACAAAGAAAAAATAGAGAAGATAGTCACCTCTTTGGGACTGAGAATTGGTGCCCGGGAGTCACGGCACGCAGACCCCAAAGTTCATCTTAATGCCATTTGTAGCCAGTGGCTGCCAATATCTGATGCAGTCCTCTGTATCCTTAAAAAAGATGGGATTTTTCTTTTTTCTATTGGCAGTTCTCAGACTTCAGAGTGTGCTCACGTATTTCAATGTGTGATTTGGTATAATTTTTTTCTTTTTCTATTTCTGTGCCTGTGCTAGCTGGACCTCTTTTCTTGCTTCTAACTTTACAAGTTACATATCTGCCATTATTTTTACATTTCTGCCAACTTTGTGCTTTTGCACATCCTAAATTTAGGAAACTAAGTTATGAAACTGGAGGTAATTTGACCATACACCTTCATTATGTAGTTTATATTCAGATTTTAGTGGTTTTCCTGAAGTAGAAACCAATCTCCTGTTTATAATGGTATCATAGGTCTTGTGTCCATGAGGTTCTGTAGATGTTTGCTGTTATGTTTTAGGCAAAAAATTTCTTAATCCAAAATCAACCTTTGCTGTTTTTCTGTCTATCCTTTATAATATGATCGATATTATATAATGGTAGATGTGCACAAATTATTGATGCATAAATACTAATTACTTCTGTAAATCTTGCCCCAGTTGTGCTGTTCTGAGTTTCCCAGCTGCACTTAGGGTGGGCCTCCCCTCTTTAACTCTGCCACTGATAAATGGCAAAAAATTGTTGCTGACCTGAGAGGGACCCAAATGCACTGTGACAACAGAGCTGGAGTTTGGATCTGCTGCTGCTGGCAGTTAGTGCACGGGGCTCAAGTGAAGAAGCATTGAAAGCATTTGTCTTTGTGTTGTTTGCATTCAGTCAGGAAATACAAATGTGTATCCTTAACGATGCGTTTTAGCCATGGTGTGTAATAAAATTCCCAGTCCTCTGGACATCACGGCAGAGAGGGTGGAAAAGCTGATGTGTGTTGGAGCGAGGACGTTCGATTCTTTGCCACCAGAAACAAGGGAGCTGAAAAGTGGTGAGTAGGTGTTCTCCCATCAACATGAGGGTTGTTTCTGTCCTGGTTGGGTCTGTTTGTCTTTGGATTGTGAGATGGGTGGTAATCTGTACCTAAATTTATTTTATTATTTATTTTATTTTATGTATTTTGTTCCATTTGCAGTAGCTTTGTTGTTGTTTCTCATTGACATGTCATAATTTTATGGCCATACTTCAATCCTGTGTATTCCTGGGTTTTAGGCAACTTAAGCTGTAGGTGATGTAAAGTCCAGGACTCCGAAACTGGGGGTTTTACAAGGATACAAGGTTAACACTCGTTTTTAGTTCTAAACAGTAGGAGTTATTATGTAATTGAGAATTGAATGTTTTGCTAACTTGTGTATTAAAAATCATTAATTTTTAGCCAGTAGTGGTTTGAATTTGAATTTAATTTTTGCAAGTGTATTGATGAGCTTTTAGTAATTAATTATTAATTGTAGTGCAATGTTTTGCGGAGAACTTCAAGAAACCTAAGAGGATGAGACATCAAATGTCAATTAAAAATGAGATGTGAATGTCAAATTGACAGGCTGTTAGGAATGGTTTCCCAGGGGTAACAAAAAAGGCTTTTCATCCTTTATTGAACATTTAAAAACATGATATTCTCCAGACAGTGTTCAACACTGTATTAGAGTAAGTTAATTGGAAGAAATTTGCCTCTGTAAACTTAGATCTTCCTGCTCTGGGTTATGAACAAGTAGTGGACTTCCACTTTTAGTATCTTGCTAATTTTTGGTAGTAGTCTTGTGCTTCTATTTGCCTTTGCTCTGTGGTATTTTCATATTTCAGATAAAAGGGAGAGGTGTAGAAGATGATTCAGTTTCTGTGTTAGAAGTTTTGAATGGTGTTGTGTAGTTTGAATTTTATGTGTTTCAAGTGGGATGAAAAAAACAGTTATGGGAATTTCCCAAGTATTGAATGAGTTTTGTGTGAATCTTTCATCTTTTGAGGAATGCCTGTTCTTGCAGTGAGGTTGTTAGGATTTTGTGAGCATCTGGACATTTGCAGGACTTCCTCTTTTAGTTTGAAAGGAAGGAGAATACTTTGAGGTCCTGAATAAATAATGTTCAGTGTTAATCCTGTGCTTCTCTCTGGTTTCCACTGTGATCCAAATCAGCCTGTAAACTCAACTTGTTTAATTGGAGTATATGTAGTTTTTTATCAAGAATTCTATTTTTGCAGTTTTGCTCATTTTACTGCAAAACACACCTGAGGATCAGGCAGTGCTACCAAATGATTAGGGTAGGAAAATTTTCTAATTTTTCCTGTTGATTTGCCCTAGCATATTATCCATTGAAACAGGAAATAAAGAGTAATGCCTGCAAAATTAATGTGAAGTCATAGCTTTGTCCATACTTCTGGGGGGAAAAAAGTGGAAGTAACTTTCTTTTATGTTTTTTTTCAGCTTTTATGAAATGCAGTAGTGAAGGAACAGCCCCAGTTATTGTCTTTGTTTCCAAAATGTTTCCTGTCGATGCAAAGGCATTGCCACAGAATAAACCAAGGTAAGAAAATGTAACATTTTACTTTCTCATCAATGTTAGTTACTTCTGGCAAAAAAAAATTATGTTGAAGGCATGGATAAGTTGGTTTAGACCTGAGTAAACAATGAATGAACTCTTGAAATGCAGTAAGGTCTTTTCTTCAAGTAACGATTTCCTGAATGAGTTCAGGAGGTAATTGTTTAATCATAGTAGTTTTAGAAGATACAGCAGATCTGTTGGAGAATTATAGTGTTGTCCAAAGGTATCATCCTAATGCATGCAGTGTGAAGCAGTTTCAGGATGTCTGGTGGACATTATGGACTTGGAACACTTCCTTGGCTTTTCAGTCATGTTGTGTTGGCACGATCGTAGCAGCTTGTGTTGGTACCAAGGAACACTTCCCATCAAACTGGGCATAACAGCTCAGTGATCATCCTGCCCATTGCAACAGCAAAATAAAATGGGTTGATTAAAGTAGTCCAGATCTTGACTGACTTTTTGCAGTGATCTGAAGGGCATTGATGCACTTCAAAAGATTTTCTTCTGGGAGGTTTGGAAGATTTTTTTGTTGCAGCCTTTTGTTGTTTAATAGCCATATTCTTTTCTTTGAGGAGCAGCTCCTTCTAGATCTCATGTTCCTGGCACACTTAAGTGTACTACTTTAACCTGAAGCCACCTGCTTTTTCTGCAGAAGAAATGTACTTTTCTGATGAGTTTACAAGAATGAGGTTCATCTTAACCTTTCATCCCTCCAAGCCTCTGGAGCATTTTCAGTAGGCAACTTCTGTGTTGACTGGCCATTTTATGTTATTGGGGGGCATTGTCACTGTACAGCAAAGTAATAGAGAAAATAATAATTTTCCTGCTAAATTAGACTGTGTTTAATCTTTGTACCAAAAATGGTTCTGCTGCTGTAGTAATATTTGAAAGCTTTACAAAACCTTAGGTTTTTCTCCCACTTGTTAGATTTGTTTCAATTTTTTTCCTACCAAGGTTATCTACATATCTTCCACCAGAAATAATCTTTGCACCGTTTGGATTCAGGGGAAGGATGCTCTGTGTGCATGGGCTGAGCAGGCACTAGATGGTGCAGTTCTGCTTCGAGTGCTGTCCTGAAGTGTCTCTGAATCACGAGCTCTGGCTCAGGTGTGGCACAGCAGCGCCATTCCTGCTTTGTCTCCTTTCCTGGGGATGGGCTCCAGTTATCAGAGACAACTACACCGAGGCCATCACTTTTTGGCTGTTCTGTCACTGATAATGACCTGGGTTTTTATTTGTTGGGAGAATCGAGAGTCTTTGAGGTGATGAGGATGTGACGTGGGGCAAAGGTGGCTTTTACATACGCCAGACACAGAAATTATCAAGATTTTAGTTTCTTTCCTTTCTCCCTGTTTATTCAGTACATTGAAAGTTTTAGTGTCTTGCTCTGTCGTTTGTGTGAAAAGTATTTCTTGCTGGCCTTTGTATTAAATTATTCAATTAGTTACTAATTATCTAATACTAAAGTCAAATCACGTGTATGTTTTTCTTTGAGGTAATGGGTCATTATCAGTACTTTGTGATTCTGCTGATTAGGTAATATTGAAGATTCTGTTTTGAGGTGACAATTGGCTTCCATTATTAGAAAAACAGCAATGGAGCTAAATGCATATTTCTCAATACTTGCTTTGTTAAGATTCTACAGGTAAGCAGCTCTTGAAGAAATTGGAAAAGGAGCTTAGTTCTAATGAAGGAAAGTAACCTCCATGAAACAATATCCAAGTGTTTCAAAAACAGTATTGTGTACCTGTGGTTCTTGAGCATATTTTTGATTGTGTTGGTCATTGTGTGCTATTTACAGTTACACAGTGAAGGTTGTGCTTAGCAGAATTGAGTGATGGTTGAGTGGAGCACGTGAGATCTGTATTTAACCTGGCATTCCATGAGGGTGCTCCATGAGAATGTCTGAACATGGGGAGAGACAAAGAATATCTACACTGCCTCTATTACCAATTGTTTCATGTTTTGCTATTAAAGAACAGTAACATGTGTTGTATGTTTCAATTACATGTTAATTTTGAGGAGCCATAACTGTGCTCTTGTGTATCTTTATGTTTGTCTGCTGAACTGACCTGAGATTATTTGCATCCATTGGGAGTGGGGAAGGACTGGTTTTAAGCATGTTAAAAAGCATGTAAAAAAATCTAAGAGTTTTCTCCAGCTTTTTTTTTGCAAGAGTTGTCTTCTACTTCCAGAGGAAAAAAAAATGTAGATCCATGCTAGTGTCTCTTTTTTCCCTTTGTGAGGTAGTATTGGGTAAGGTTACCTTTTTGTAACTTTGTTAGAAGATTCAAATTGACTTTGTAATTTTTTATAGGTTGCCTTATTTCTGCCATCTGCTTGTAATACTTATTAAGCATAAGTTGGGAAAAGCAAAAAGCTCTTCTAAGTCCAGGGTGTACAGTAAATGATAACAAAGGATGGATTTTTAATTAAAACAACCTCCTTTGAGACTGCTGTTGGCAACTAATATCTCCTTGAAGGTCACTTTAAAATTAATAGATTCTATACTAAAACTGGTGTGATTTTTCTGCTGCTGTTTAAATAGTGGAATGCATGGGAAAATCGTTCGTTGTCAAGTTAAAGCAGGTTGTCAGCTTGTATTTATCTTTCCTTGAAAAGATTTGAAAATTGACTTTTTGTATTGTACCAGTATGTCATTAGTTTTTACCAGGTTTTGTAAAGAAATGAGAATGGTGCAAATGTTTTGTCTTCCACTTTCTTCTGAAAGTCTGAGCTTCTGAAATTATTTGCTAATTCCCACCAAGTCAGGCAAAAATTGTAAATTGTTGGTGAGGCAGAGAAGACGAACAGATTAGGGCCCTTCCTCCACTTGCTTTATGTAGTGGTTATTTGATGATGCCTGTGGTTATTTATTCTAAAGTATTGCTGTGTGCAATATGAGGTGTTCATTCAGCAGATGCTGTTTCTTTCTCTCCTTTCTGCTGGTGTGTGACATTGAACCCTAGTCTAAGACAGAGAATGCCCGAGTGTAGGTGTATAAATAAAAGCCAAGCTTGGCATTTAGGTACAGGGTCTATAAATGTACCAGTTTGCTTTTCCTGAGGTTCAGAATTCGTTCTTTATCTAACCCAGTGTAAAAGAGAAATATTTAGTAGTTAATTGCAATTGCTTCCAACTAATTGCTCGGGGTATTTAATGTGAAATGTTAAAATATAAATCAAATATCACGTGTTGGTTATGATGAAGTCATCTACTAACTTAGTAAAGCTTTTTGTGTAAATCTCACAGTGGTGTAATGCCACGTGAGCATAGGAAGCAAACCTTTTATGTTACCTCAAGTCCATCTTATAATCCTGAATAATGTAAATAAATAAAGTGCACTGAAGAAATTCCATTTCTGCTTTCCAGTGGTAATAAAGAAAAGTCTATTGAACAGATAAGCTAGTGCACTAAAATTATATTCCATTACTGCCCTGGGGGATATAAAACCTATAATACCTCTACTATTTTCCCCCAGATAATGTGAAAGGTTCTTCTTTCTCCTCAGTCAGCTTGAAATCAGGACTGCTTTTTTTCTTAGGTGTCACCCTGAAACAGACACTTCCCCATACAATTCTGCATGGAATTACGATGATAGTTGTTTCTTTGTTTTGTGCTACAGCTTGTTAGCATGTCTTAAACAGATTGTAGTGTGCTTCATTTGTTTTCTTCCTAATGTTTTATAAAAAGTGTATTGGGGAAAAAAAATCCTGTGATTTTTGCCAGATCTTCAGCTGAAATGACGTTGATCAAAATGAGAACCTGTATAAAGCTCCGAGCTCTGTAAGAAATTAATGTCTTCTTGCAAGTAAATTAATTTATGTGTTTAAGGCAATATGACTTGCAGCAGCTTCGGTGTGATTAGAACCCATCATCTTTTGTTTTCATTAGTAGTTTGTTCTAAATTGTAGCTGGTGCATTACAAATGAATAGGGCATGTATCATCTGAGTAGGCTGTCAGATTTACAGGTTAGCATCTGAATTTGGCATCCCGTTGCATAATTAATTGGCTAATAAATGCTTTTCAAAAATTAAAACCCCTATTGTGGTTATCATGAAGTAGATTTCAGTAACAGTATACGTTTGAATCTGGCTAAGACCTTGGCAACTGATCCAAGAAAGAAATACATAGTAATGGTTGAAATTGGAATCCCTGGACACACTGTAGTTTGTGTAATGGTGAGCTTAACTGAGTAAAGCTTGTAACATTGTGGAAGAGTTGTGCTTCGAGTTTCTTTTTTCTTTTTTGCACATTTAGCCTGTGAGATAAATCAGAGGCCACTATCAGTCTGGAGTGTTTTTCCAGGCAGAGTGTGACAGCTTGGGATTGATGCCTTATTTCATTACGTGTCTCAGAATGAATGGTAACTGCTGTATAATGTAACACAAACAGTTGTTGAGTACTCTCTGTTGAAAGAGTCCTGTAAGACTGTTGTATGAAATTTTATGTAAGTTCTGATTTGGATAATTTTCAGTTGTTCCTTTCGTGTTAACACATTTATTTCTACTGTGAATTGCGTAACAGTCTCATTGCAATAGAACTGATAGTAAATGATCTTAGTAGATGTACATTAGTTTGTGAATGGAAATTGTTCCATAGACATCAAGTAGTTCAATCCAGAAATTAATGAGCTTCTAAAGGATTAGGATGACCTCTGGATATCCACTGTGCTGAAATGTAGCAAACAAACTGCACTTGACCGAGCTGTCCTTAGAGATGTTGTTGACAGAACTCTTTGAGTGCCAAGTGAGCAGAGCAGCAGCCAATGATTTCACTAGAGCTGAATTCTGAAGAGCAGAGTCACGAATAGGATTCTCTATAAATTACACGGATTTAAAGATGTTATGAGAAATTACCCCCTCCACACCTTGCAAAGTCAAACGTGTGTCCGTGAGCTCATGCAGTTTAACCTGGTAAACACTGTATGGAGAGAAAGCATTCTCAGAACTTGAAAACCATTGTTCATGGCATGAGAGATGCATCACAGACACTCGTTAGCAGTACTGTTAGTCTTTTGGAAATCAGTTGATGTTTTGACTGTGGTGTTTCCTTTTTAAAATGGTCTGGAGGTTAAAAACATAAATATAACACTTCAATAATCAAAGGCAAATTTATCTTTGGGGGTTTTGTTCTGATTATTCGCTCTGAATTTTTGAACTGCTTTGGATTGAAGTCTGTCTTTGATAAAGTGAAAGAGTAGGAAAGCTATCATGTTCAGAGGATTGATTGCATGAGGAAGTGTGGTTGTCATTCAGTTTGAACTATATGTGTTATCCTGCGGGAATCACAGAAGCAGTCAGCAGTAGCTTGCTTACATTACCTGAAATCTAAAGCCTTTAATCAGCAATCTATTCAATGTCAATAGTATGTATATTGTACTCTTTCCCACATTATTATTTCCACAGCATTTGTTTACCACATGTTTGAGTTTGAGATGAGTTGGTAATGATGTGGTCACCCTTCTATGCCAGCTCCGTTACTTGTGCCAGGTTCCCGTGTCTGGATGCTGTAGCATTTCTCTGGAGGCAGGCAATCTCTCTTTCTGCTACAGAATTTTTATATGCTGGTTTTTGTGTGACTGCATGTTGCCTTTTTTTTTTTCCTGCCAATATTATGAGGCAGTTGATCCTTTCTGATGGAACGAAAAAGGGGAAGGGGGGAAGAAGAAGAAGAAACAACCTTTCTTTCGGTGTGGGCAGCTTTTGTTCAAAATTGATTTTGCTTCTGATTGGTTTTGCCAACTGGAGAAATTGCGTAAATCAAAGTGTAATTTGAAACTGGTTTTGTTTCAGATCCAGTGCCTTATGTACATTAATCCTGTTCTGTGTTCTGCTTGACTGTGTTACAACTCTATATAAGGATTTATTTGACAACATTATCTTCTTGTAGTTTCTAATGATGCTACTGGGAGTGACTAATTGTATAGAAATTGATGGTGACAGAAACCAGGATGGAAGTCTAGGTTGTACCTGCTAGTTAAAGTCCCACCTACACTCAACCTGCTTTTTTATCCAAATGAGAATATTGTTAAGTGTGTTTATATATATTGCAACTTAGACCAGTGCATTCAGAATCTTAAGGTACCTCTAATATTTGTGGTTAGGGCTATTTGACACCTAAATATACTGATAATTTGAAAAATATCTTGTAAAGTAGAAAAAAGCAAAGAAACTTTTTTCTTTTACTGTCAGGATTATTTACAAAAATGAAAAGTATTTTTGGACAATCAAATGTGTTGCAATGCATACATAGTCCCTGTATGTATACTATGCCATCATATATAGACTGTGTTTATGACACTCTTGGCTGTCTGATCTGTACTTTCCCTATCAATCTATCTCCTCTAGAAATTTTTCTGACATTCCAAACCTTTAAATAACTTTGAACAGCTGCCTTCAGGGAAAAAAAAAAATCATAAAAAAGTTTTCTTCTCCACCATCTGCTTTGCATTTTGTATTGTTAAGCCTCGCTCTCTTTAGCAGCAAAATAAACAAGCCAAACAGAAATACCACAGTATTTGAAATTTCAGAGATACATATTCTTAATTCTGTCATGATTGTTTTAAGAGACAGTTTCTTCCTTTTTTTTTAAAAACAACCTAAGTTGCTAAGAAGTTTGAAGCGGCAATTTTGTCTTGCATTCTCCTTTTCTATAACATGCAATGTGTCTGCCCCAGATTCTGAGTTCCAAAAGTCTGTGCTTCAAATTCTGACATTTTATCCTGGGGACCTCTTAGGTAATTTTGAGAGAGATTTTTAACTTATGTATAGTTTTCTTACTCTTTCAAATTGAACATTTGGGTTCAAGATAAGCATGATAACTGTTCCAAGTGATTTCTTCAAGTTCTGTGAAGAATTTTGATTAATGAGGTGTGTCTCATTTTTTAAATTAAGTCTCTTGCAGAAGGTGCAGGAAGGTGATTTTCTTGAAGAAAATCACCCTGATTACGAGATAAATAAAAATCTTACTGGCAATGAGTTGGTCTCAGCCATGTAATCTGTTCAAGGCTTCCTGCCCCTAATTAATCCAGTTAAGAGCAGAGTAGGTGTCCAGTGACTCTACTGACTGCACATGAAACCTTTGACCTGTGATTCACAGGGTTTTTCCCTATTTTGAAGTATGCAGTAGTTGATGTGGCAAAAGTGAGTCAATCTTTCTGGGCTTTTTTTTAGTAGAGATCATATTTATATGGCTGTTTTGTAAACAAAAATGACTTTACTGCTGTAGTGCTTCCTGTGGTTTTCTTCCTCCTACCATTCATTACCACTGCTGCTATTCAGGAAATCTTGTCCAGTGTTTGTAAGTGTGGAGGTTGAAGAGGGGAAGTGACTCGTCCAAGGCTGCTAAACAAGCTCAAACTACTAACGGGGCACTTTTTGTTTTAATGCTGTGTGCTTGATGCAGTTGATTGAAAAAATCCTAAACCCTCTGAACACTTAAGGACTGTTGCTTTTGTCTCCGTCATGTGAGCAAATGCAGGACAAATTGTGTAGGTGAGGTTTTGCTGTGGGATTATGTTCACCTTCTTCAGCTGAAGTCAAGGTCTAAGACTTGAAGATTAGTTTGTCCAGTTGTGTTGTAGAAATGCATGTTTTGTGATAGAAAGACTTCTGTTCCTTCTCTTGAGTTAGAATTAAAGCAATATATATATCCATTGCTCCCAATGCAGGGGAAAAAAAAAAAAACCAGAGAAAACCAACATTGAAAGCATTCTGGTTCCATTAAAAAATTTATATCTACACAACTTAATGATTTCTTCTGCTTTTAAGTTACAGCACTAAAGATTATTTTTTTAGTGTAGGCATGTAACAGCACATTACTTGAGAATTTGTTGATACTGAAATTAATAAACAGAATAAATTATTCTTAAAAGTAGCTGTAATGATCAGGTTCCCCTCGTTTACATGGGAAATTAATAGAAACAAGACTAATAACTGAAGAGAGAAGATGACTCGTATCTGAATTTATTTTCTATCTTTGGAATCATTAAATTAGAAGATAACATCATATAACATACTTTTATTTAGGGCCAGATTTAAAAATCAGATGGACAGTTTTGGGCAGGGCTGTTGGATTTCATATGTGTGTAATGAATATCACTTTGCTGTTTAAAATGCTTGCATTGACAAACAAGTCTCTTTATATTGCCTTACATAAGAATATTGATAATATTCTTTATCTTTTATTATTTATTGCTCTAAATCATACTTTGAAGCACTTTGCTTTAAGGCAGGGTGTACCAGTGATGGATGCATCAGGCTATTAAAATTATTTGTTGTTGTTGTCTATTTTAAGTCTTCTGCCTTAATGGGCTTATTCACTTTATGAAAGGGAGCTTTAACAGGCAAAGACTTTTCCCTGCATTTGAGCACTTGCTGTAAAGATTACCTTGAAATAATAAAGATACCACAGGTAATTAAAAATGACAGTATTTGATCTGTATGTGTTTGAAAGAAAAATGAAGGCCTAAATATGGTAGGGGAAGAGTTAGCTAATTTTAGCTAACTTAAAATTATAGTATTGGGGCACAAAAGGCATTCTGCATGAGTTTTTAGTTATGTCAAATGTAGTATTCTAATTACTGTTATTTAATTGATTTTAAAATGAATGACATTACCAAATACTGATGTTTTAAAATACAACGTAGGCCATTAACTCAAGAAGAAATCGCTCATCGTCGCGAACTCGCCAAACGAAGGCATGCAGAAAAATTGGCAGCAAGTCAAGGGAAGGAGCTGTCAGAAAAGCCCCCAAGTGAAAACTCATCTGAAGTGACTGGGAGCACTGGTGATACAAAAGGTGTGTGGTACCTCGACACCTGTTTTTCTAGGAGGATGTTTCATGGTAGCGTCTTGGTGTTGCCAAGGGGCTGTGCACAAACCCACATTGGGAATCATCTACGTGCCAGTCCAAAGTTTAATACGTGGAACTGAACAGAATGAGGAGGGGTTTGTGAGAAAGCTGATAGTTCATAAATGGTGCAATAGTGCCATGGATTCAGAATGTTCCTTAGCCTGAGAACGTGCTCGATCTCGGTACTTTAATTGAAGGGAGATGATGCTTGAAGGAGATGCTCTGCTAAAAACTACGTAACTTTCAATGCCAAACAGGCAATAAATGGGTACAAAAGCAGTGTATGAGCAACAGGACTGGATCATGGGTTACAGTTGTAGGAGTTGGCCTTTCCTCCCAAGTAACAAGTGGTAGGACAAGAGGAAATGTCCTCAGGTTGTGCCAGGGGAGGTTTAGAGGAAAAATTTCTTGACCAAAAGCATTGTAAAGCATTAGAACAGGCTGCCCAGGGAAGTCATTGAGTTACCATCCCTGGGGATGTTTAAAACACGTGACACTGAGGAACCCACCACCACTGGGTTTGTGGTGGACTTGGCAGTGCTGGGTTGGACTTCAGGATCTTGAAGGTCTGTTTTAACAGGAACGATTCTGTGATTCGCCACATGTGACAGTATAATATATAATTGATTTTTTTTCTCCTTCAGATGATGAGGCAGAAAGTGTTTTTATGCTTAATGTATTTTTTCTGACTGGTTAGGTGAAGAGCAACAGCTCACTGGTCAAGGAGACAGCACGACCTCAAAGGCAGTGAAACAGGAAGCAGACAACAAGGACTATTTCATTGCTTTTGCCAGAGTGTTCAGTGGCGTGGTGAAAAGAGGGCAAAAAATCTTTGTTTTAGGACCAAAATATGATCCTGCTGAGTCTTTGCATAAGGTAAGAGGTGGCTGTGAACTGTTGCAATAACTTGGGATTCTTTTGAAACGCTGGTGACTTAACTTTTTACGTGTGTCTCACTCAAAAGAGATAAAAAAAGTTCAAGTGAAAAATTCCAGAAAGTATCAAAATAATTTAGGTAATTGTGCTAATAGCTGATTGTGTCTGTAAACTCATTATAAACCTTAACATTTCCAAAATAGTTTTAAGTACAGTGTTGTATTAACTAATTATAAATCCAGTATGTGTATGTTTTGTTTTCAAAAAAGTGTGAAGGAAAAAGTAATTCTTTTAGGGAACAGAAGGTGCACAATAGTATTGGAAAAACTGGTGTTAAATGTTTTGAGATTCTGATCAAAGAAGTTCATTACTTTGGAATTTACTTCAAAACATTTGTTTTTTCGGTGATAATGAAAAGCGAGGTGGAAGTAGTGCACGCCTAAAATTTGCCAAAGAAAGCATTATTTTTTATCTTCTTGGTAACATTCACGCGTTTGCCTCAAGTCTGGATTTTTGGGAGTGTACGTTGGCTTTTAACATCTAAGGTTTGAGATGAAAATGCTCTAGATTGCATTTTTTAGCTTTGGAATGCAAGGAGGATTTGTGGAAGAAGTTTTTATCAGAGCTAAGCGATAAATATCCACATGCTGGTTTTGTGCTCTGTGTAGCTGTCATCCCAGTGCTGTGCCACAGATGATCTGCCAGCAGTCCCTCACATGACCTGCTGTACGCTGGAGAACCTCTACTTACTGATGGGAAGAGAGCTTGAAGATCTTGAGGAAGTACCTGCAGGAAATGTTCTGGGTAAGAACTAGGATTTCATTTCCTAGAGCCTGAATCCCTACGTCGTCCGAAATACACTGAAATTGGTTTGATGTGATTCATAAATAAGAAAACTTAAATCCGTGAATATTTTTACGTATGTTGTATGTGCAAAAAAGGAAGGCAGTCTAATTAAATTGGGATTTCTGTGCACTTTGAATAGGAGAAAACTAGGGATTACATTAGCCTGTTATCTTCAGGCTGGATTATTGCCAGGTAAGCGTTGCTGCCAGGAATTGCCAAAGGCAGTAATAAATTCTCATATTTCATAGATTGCAAGGATTATTTATAATATTTTCCCAACAGTGGAAATTCCTTAATGTGACTTTTCTAGTGATGTGGATGAGTGTAATTTTATTTATGGGTCTGTTTGAACTCTGGTGCTAAAAATGACTTCTTTTATGGCTGTGGCGATTTTGTCGCTTTCTCCATGGGCAAAGTTGTAAAAGTCAACCTAAATCATTGGGTTATGCTCTTTTGTGCCAGATTCTGAGCTGCTTTGCTCTAGAATGAGTAGCTTTCTTCACTGGTCTTGTCCTTCATTTGTCTTTTTTTTAATAACAAAAGCAGTGTTTAGAATTTAGAAAGTGTAAACTCTAAAAATTATTTTGTTCTTTTTCTTTTCATTGTGTTAATGAAAATGTTTGAACTGCAGCAAAATACAATATTATTTTCATGTGTACTGCCTGATTTTTAGAAATGTATGGTGTATATATAGAGTAAATGAAAAATAGGTGTACTCTGTAAGGGTTGAAATTTTTTAATTTAGGCAGCTAACCGTGCTTTGTCTCCTTTATCTTGGGCCTAGAATTCAGAACATAAGCAGCTGGTGAATCAGTTTTATTTGGAAGCTTAATATTTTAAAATTCTGAATTACACCTTAATGTAGTCTGATTGTAGTTGACGGTTTGCAGTATGAAAATGGTGAGTGAATGTGTAACTGTGTGAGTGAATGTGTGGAAATACGTGAAGTATATTGTCTGTTTACTTCATAAGAGTTTGGAAAAAAACAAAGAAACCCATCCCAAAACACTTTGCAGTAAAAATGAAACGATGTGGTCTTTGTGTTTAGCAAACAGTAAATACTCCTGGAGCTGCCTCCTGCAGAGAAAAAATATATTGTGAGGATTTTGTTATGTCTTTGGTGTTAGGAGTTGGACCAAATTTTAAGAAAGGTTTTTCTAACCATCACATTCTACCAGAAGTTGTTGGCACTCAAGTGCTGGAGGCTGCTCTTCAGTGAGGTCTAACTTTTCCATACAGAAAAGCCATTTACTTGAGTAATACGAGTTCTAAATGGTCATGTTTAGAAGAATTCATTCGAATTTTAAGATCAGAATTCACAGTCAGTCTTAGCCGGACTGTGGCATTTCGTCTTTTATCATCACATCATTGTAAAGTGGTGAAACAAAGCAAGTTTTCATTTTAACCTGAAGCTTCTAAGTTCAAGTCTATATGTTGGGTTTTTACATCTAATGTAATTTTAAAGATTTTTTTTTTTTTTAAAACTAAAAATCCTAAATGCCTTTCCTTTGTTTCTCCCATTTCCCTGTAAGGCTGCACTGTTAATTTACATAAATTCAATACACAATTTAATGATTCGACGATGATTTACCACGCTCAGAAGAAAATGCAGTGCATTTGTATGAAAGGAATGTGGAACAATGGTGATGCAAGACTTTTATTATTCCAGTTAGTAACAGTGATTTCTGTTTGTAAGGCCATTTGTCTTCCAGCTTTAGAGCAGGCAGCAGTGATTTCTCTCCAGCCATATAAGGAAATTGCTTGTGGATTATCTAGTAAATTAAGGAAGCTTTTCTGAAAGCTCTGTGGTTTCACTCTGTATAATTAAGTTATTGCCATAAGGAATACAGTTAATCATGACTGCCTATTTCCACTTTAAGACTCATAATATAGAATTTTTTCAGTTTTTTTCATCAGGGTTTGGGGTTTTTTGCTATTATTTATACGTTGTTTCTTACAAGGCAGGATCTGCTTGTTCCTAGTAAGCGGCCTTTTTATCCTTTCTACTGGCTTATGCAAAGGTTTAATGATCAAAGACAAGGCTTGATACAGGGGTTGTTTTACTGAAGACGGAAAGATTTAATCCCTTGTTCCTTCTGTTCAATTAATATTTCCTTAAAATACTACTCTCCTTTTAATTGATGAAAATCTGAGATTGCAAAATATGCTAAGCAGAAAGGGCAGTGAAGCGTAGTGTGTTTGAACTGCAAAGCTGTGACAAACACAATTCCAGAACATCAGGCTGGAAAGAGATGCTGTGTCCTTGTCTAATGTGTGTAGCCATTCTGGAAAGCTTTGGGAAGTTATTTTCTGGTATTATTTTGAGTTCCTGGAAGTTAGGAGAGACAAAGTATTTTGCATCGGTTAATTTGCGTTGCAAGTTTGCAGCTCGACGTTTTGCCAAAAGTATTTGTCAGAAAGCTTTAAGGAGTATGTCATTTTCAAGTAATATGACAAATACAAAACTGGGCCCCTTCCATATAGCTGTTTGTAATTCAGAATTTTTCTTTGCAAACTTGTGACTGCTGTGCATTTTTGTAGGCCTTGAGTAGGAGGTGAAATATGATTGAAAACAAAAAGTTCTTGGGGACCGAGGGTAATAAAGTCTTTGTAATAAATCTTCTTCTAAAAATTATTTGTCAGAATAGTCTATGAAAAGAATCAAATCCTTGTCTTAGACAGAAACACCCAGTTTGTAGAATCTGTAATTTAGAAGGACTGTTGATTTCTCTGAGAACTAAAAAGGAGTATATCAACAAAGCACCCTCTGAGAAGAGAGTACTCTCTTACTTTTCACCTTTTGATTTGTCACCTTTTTCCCCACCAGCACCTCAGTGAGATGTCCTGTGCCAGCAGACAGGGTATTACACTTGTTAGCTGGCACTGCAAGGCTGTGCTTTGTACTCCTCTGAATGAACAGAGACCTTGCAGGAGGAGAATCTAGTTACTGGAGCAGCAAGATAAGGTTATACCTGATTAGGTGTGTGCCCTCGGGTTCCAAATGGCACTTGTATTGAGTTGAAACTGCTGAATGAAGAACACGATAGTCATTGGAATGGGCCATGAAGGTATCTTCTGGCTTCATTTGGAAAAATGTTGTAGTACTGATTGAAAAATGAATTCTTGGTGCACTGTTTCAGGAATGGCTTATTTGTCCTCTGTCATGTCACGTGCCTCGCCAAGGTGTGCAGCTGCTGAATTCGAACCTCCCCGTGGGCATCAGCTCTGAGAGTTCTGGGAGTGAGATCCGGGTCTTGCCACTGGTCCACCTGCACGTCCTGATGGCAGTGCTGGCTGTCTCCGTGTCACTCTGTCCTGACTTCAGAGCCATATCAGCATCTGCACCAGCTTCCCTTGGGCTGAGGCCTTATTATCTTATCAGAGACAGTGTTCTGCTTTGTAAGTTCTAGCTAGGTATACCAGAACCATGCCTGAATTCCAAATATAGATGTACTCTGTGCTTGCAGACATTAAGTGTGACAATTACGTGTGCCACCCAAATCCCTATCTCAAAATAATTGATTTTTGATTCCAAGACGTCTCAGGCACATTTTGTACTTCCCTTTTGAAAACTGCCTGAATACCCATTGGAAAGAAAAGTCCTGTATCATAGACCTTGGACACAATATGTGCTGTTTGGACAATACTGTCCTTCTGGAGCTTTTAGGAGAGAAATGGTACTTAAATATTATATTCCAAAGACTGCTTGACTGATGTATTTTCTCAGTGACACTAGAATCAACACTGGCCTTTGTTTCCATAATATCATCTATGCAAACAGCAAGCTACTCCAACTGTCCCATGCTCCTTAAAGGCTTGTCCTTCTTTTCTACTGCAAAAATATAACAGAAAAAGGAGCTTGAGGCAGACAATCATCTGGCTGTCCAGTTCTAGTTTCTTTAGTTTAGTGAGAGGTAGAGAAGGTTAGTTTCTTGCTGGGACACTCCCCTTGGAATACCAGTGGCACTGGAGGTTCCTGCTGCCATGCAAACATCTCCAGAGGTGTTGGATTTGACAGGAGGTGAAGCCTGGCTGTGGCATGAAATCCACTGGTCTCTAATTTGATTATCATACCTCTTCTTACTAGTGCCTGGTTTCTCGTCTAAAAAGGAAAATTAGAAATGGTCCAGTTGGAATGTATTAATTGATTTAGTTTGGATGTTGTATGCAAGTTCTTTGGTTTGCTGAGTAGTGTTAGATATTGTTTAACAAGCTGTAGAGACTGATAATGCAGGTACACAAATAGAAAAATTAACACTACCACAAACAATTCTTCTTTTTCATTTTTTTTTTGTTAATGAAAGTTGTGGGGCAGCAGCATTTTTTAGGTTCTTTCCATGAAAGAAAAAAAATGTTGCTTGTTTACCAGGACGCAAAACAATAACTTAAATTGGAACAGTGTTGAAAGCCCCACAAAGGAGATTATTATATGCAAGTTTTAAATTATTTCAATTATGTTTTTATGTTAAGAGTATTTAGTCTAAATTAAAACTGTCTCACACCAGTAAGTGTTTTGAACTGTTAATAAGTCTGTATTACAGAGAATGCAAGAGGAAGAGGGGACGGTTGATTTGCTTGTTCCCACACAAGAATCTCTCTCCCCTTATGTATATAAATGCATTTATTTATTTATTTATTTACTCTATTTGTTTACTTGAACCTGCCAAAGGAAAAATACAATTACAGGAAAAGCATCACTTTGTAGCAATTGTTGTGAAATTCTTGTGGTCGAAGAGTATAAAAAGAACTGAGTGATCCCCAAAGTGACAAAGGAAAAATCATGAGGCAATATGTGAGGAGAAGAAGTAATCTGGGCTCATAAGTAAAGATTTAACAAGTGCATGCCCTCCAGATGCACAGAATAATGCCTTCCTTTTCTTTCCCTCCCTTTTTCTTTATTTTTCTTGTTGCTGTCCTGTAATGGAAGACAAAATGCCTTTTTTGTTCTCTGCAAAGAAATGGTTGTTGAAGGTAGTGTAAAAAAATGTTTTAAAAATAGGAGAAAAGAGGTAGGGTTCTTTTGTGATCATATCATGCACAGATGAAGGGCTCAGGATTCCCATACTGGATATTGATTAACGTTTCTAAGTAATATAAGCAAGTGCTGATGTAAAAACCAACACACGTTTTTGAAAACACTGGTTTAGGTACTTGTGTAAGTGAATAATCATGTGGGATTTTCTAAAAATTGGCTCAGTCTCATGTTTTTCCTGAATGAATAATTGAAGGATCATTCAGTGATACCGTTTTGTTAATTGGAATGAAATTTATCTCGAGGCGTGTTGTGCATGCACACACACGAGTTGAGAATGACATGCATCTTAAAGTTATTGATCTGTGTGCTGCTTTTTATCCACAAGTACCATAACAATGGACTTGTGTTTGCTAGTGTACAAAACCTGGATTTTTCTTTGAGCTGCCTATACGACTATTGAAGTGCTTTTTGTGTCTCGTTGAATACTGTTAAAAGTGAAGCTTTTCCCTTGCCACTAGATCTGTAGTGCTTTAGTGTAGGGCTCCTAGGAGGCTAGATGATTTCCTGAATGTTTTCAAATGCAGTTTGCTGTGTGAATATCAAGTGTTCTACCAAATTAGGAGCATTTGGTTTTTTAACTTACCAAATTACATTGTTAAAAGCAGGAATCAAGAAGTCCCTCCCGTTGCCAGCTCACTGTCAGACTTCCTACATGACACACTGTTGTGTACCTTGGTGTTTCCATTTCTGAAATGCTTGTTTTCCCGTGCAGTGTTCTTTCATGATTTAATTATTTATAAAGCACGTATAGGATGCTTGACATGGGAACAGCGTGGCGTAGGAAACGTGGGTGAGGATGGATTCATCCCTCTGGATTTTTCGGTACCTTTCCAAAGATAGGTGCCATAGACCTGCAGTAGCTTGAAGAGCTGGTGGGAAGGAGTACAGCTAACCTCATTACAAGGTGTCTAACAAGCATTTTATTCCTTTAGGACTTCATTGAACGATTTAGGAGCTTTTAATAAGCAGCCTCTGTTAAGAGCAAAGAGCAGCTGCAAGCAGCAGTGCCATTTTAAAGGCCCAGAATGGCTTTCTAGGCCTGATGCCAGCTAGCAGGCATTACCACCTTCTGTGAGAGCACTAGGAACAGGCCTGCTGTTCACCAGCCTTGTATTTCTGTGCAAACATTTGGTGGGCTAATTTCTCTCTCTGAATCAGTAATGTGATTATTTTTTTTAAAAAAAAATATATAATAAATAAAATCGCCAGCTTGAAGTGATTCCAGCTGCATGGGCTGTCTCATCCCAGCCTGCTGTGGTTGGTGAACACAGGAGGGCAGTCTTCCTCCAGAATATTACTGAAATTAGCCCAAAATACTGAATGAAACAAAGAAAACTCAAACCTTTGTCTTCAGTTTTGGAATGCTTACAGGTTTTTTATCTATAACTGCCATCTTACAACGCCTATAAAATAACCTTGCCTTTTTAACTAGTTTTTGGTAATCTGTTGAGGAAAAGGTGTATAATTGAATGGATTTTGTTGTTGAATGACATTTAATCTCCGTGGACTGTTGCATTTACCTGACACCATAGTATTTATATTATTTTCCTACCCAGATAGTGTTTTATTAATAGTTAAATTGTTGAAAAAATGGAATATGTTCAAGTTGTTTCTTTGAGCTAAGGACATAATAGTTAATCTGTTGTTTGGCCTGTTTCAGAGCTGGAAACTGAAACCATTTTCTTTAACTCTATTTTTGCCATAGTGGATTCAGTCCCTTTGCAGTTCCTGCTCTTTGCTGGGTGTGCTTCTAACAAGGCAGGCTGAGAAATTAGTATTGCTTAGAGGACAGCGTAACGTGACATGGTGCACGGCTAATGAACTAGCACCAAATGAAATTAGAAGTATATTTTGCTGATCATCTGCTGAGTTTCCTTTGCCCTGTTTGCCTTACCATTTCATGTGGTTTATTTCGGGGGCTTTGACTTGGCAAACTTTATTCCAAAAGAAATAAGTGATTCATTACCTTGTTTTCAAATCAATATCAAGATACCACTAGAGAGGAAGAAAATATGCCATGTCTTAGGTCAGAGTTATAGCACTGACATGTGTCTTTATTAGCTCAGCTAAATTTTTTTTTTTGGAAGGATACTTTGAATGGTTAATAGTTTCCTTATAAAGCCTTTTTTGTTTTGTGGTTTTTTTGGTGGGTCTTTTTGGTTGGGGGTGTTTTTTTGAGAATTTAAATTGCTTTTTGAGTAGCTGTATTTTTTCTGTTTTTCTGACTGTAGCTTATTAAGACTATAAAAGGAAATCATAAGTGTAGTAATTCTTTCTGAAGAAAAACACTTCTAAATTCTCTAGTGCTTCTGGAATGTTCTCTGCTCTAATTTTCAGGAGTTGATGATGAGATCTTAAAAATGTGTTTAGTCTTGCCACTGAAATACAAGGGGTTTTTTAATCATATTTAAAAATTTGAGCTGTATAAGACTATTTAAGCTAAAGTCATAATACATTCATCTACCCAAAAATGCCTGTCAATTTGCTCTTGACCCCTGCTGGATTATGATGTCAAAAAAAATGCGAATGATGAAGTTTTTGAGGAAAGGAGAGAATGCAATGAAACATTCTATGTCGGTTTTATAGCAACTTTTAGTTTTTATAATCTGTAAAAACTGAGCTTTTGTGTGAATGGAAATTAGATTTCTATATAATCTCCCGAATGCGAGGCAAGCACTCCTGATTTCTGTGGGGTTTGTCTGCAGACAGCTACTTGCTGATGCTTGAGGTTTCCCAAATAATACCATAAGGAAAACTGCCCAGACTTGTCGGTGTTGGTTGTTGCTACTTGTGTGCCTGTGGGCAGCAGTGGGACTAACAAGAATCAAGACAATTTCATACCACTGCTGCTTGAAGGAGCTCAGAGCACAGCAGCAGGCACATGCTTTGCAGCTTCTTAATATAAACATCTAGAAATAGAGTGGGCAGAGGGTCTGAGGTGGAGGCAGTTGTCTGTTTATCACCCCAGTGTTTGTTGTAAAAAGAAGTGATCCATGAGACTTCAAATTTGTCCAGTGCCTTTTACCACACTGCTGTTCATTGTTCAGAATTCAGGGCCACTGTTAGAGGGGCCTCACTCCTCTTGTGTCAGAGTGGACAATTGATTTCTGTGGTCATTGCCCCTGGGCAGGTGTTACTCAGCCTTTCAGTAGCTAACTGGGAGTTTAGGTCTCAGATACTACCTGGTTTATCTCCAAAATCTCCAACTCTTCTGTGAGTGGTTGGATGGGTGTAATTTTGCAAGTCTCTTTAAAACAAAAAGACAGGGATTTCCCCCAGTATTTCACACTTACTGTCTTTAAGTCAGCATCAGTGTACTATTTTTAGTCTCTCCCTATATGAAAGTGCATGTATAAACAAAGGGAGAACAGTTATCTACAGAAATAGCCATATTTATTACTTGGCTAATGAACCTCTTTTCCAATACTGTGTGAATAGAAGAAGTTAAAACAGTTAATATCATTAATATAAAATGGGAAGAGAAATCTTGAGGTGAAGTTTTGAGATTATTTGCTGAGCTCACATCTGTAATGTTGCATTTGGGATTTTTTACAGCATACTGAGACGCCTCGGTGATCATTTGGGGAAATGACCTCATGTTTTCATTTGAAGAGCCTGAATGCTATACCCTCCCTCAGTCTGCTTATAAAAATTACTTGGAGCATGCTTTTTTTTTTCTTTGGTGTGTTGTATTTTTTTTAAAGCCAGTATCCTCTTTAAAACTAGAATGTCAGCATTCTTTAGTAGGTGTCTGTAGTGTAGCTGTTTGTTCCCTCCTTTTCTCTGATGTGGTTCTAAAGGGAATCATCTAACTTGCCTTGATTGGTGGAAAATTCTCTAGAGACCTCAGTGTCCACTATTAAATGAGGATCTATAACAGAGGAACCACAGCGAGTTCAGTTTTGTGCTCAAAGTTATTAGCATTCCATTTCTAAGAAAATCCTGCCTGTTAGTGCAGCTGTAAAATGCTGTGTTGAGGAAGTGGGGAACAACAGTCCAGGGATGAACTCGGGACACCAGGGCATAAATGTCCAAGAGATTCAGCAAACAGGCCTCATTTGAGGAGTTAGTGTTTGAGGTTCACTTTTCAGCAGAGGTGTAAATGATCTGATTTAACAAGGCTCTGTATTTAGACTATATAACTGAACCTTTTATCCCCCTGTCCAAAATGGCATTAGGCTTTTCTTCCTTCTGAATTACACGTGCTAGAGAATTGCCTTTGCACAAGTTGTTGCTGTAGAACTCAAACTTTCAGAAGCCTGTTGTAAAGGAACATTTCCTTTATTTAACGTGACCGTGGGTTTTTTAAAATTCAAACTGAGAACATTCAGTGTCATTTCAGAAATAGGTGCAAAATAATCGCTTTAAGCGCAAATGAGTTTGAAAATGTATGCCTTTCTGCATGTGAATTCATGTATAGTAATTCAGACATGGAAAAGACACCATAAATCAAATCTGTTTAGGAATGTGTCCAATTAACAATGGGGAAAAGGAGTTCTGTTCTAAAAGGATATTGGGTTTTGCAGTGTTATTTATGGAAAATACATCTCTCTTGCTACTGTGATGGTGTGCATGAATCGAATACTGACATCTTTGAAAAAGTGTGTGTACTTTTAATCATCTGGCTATTCCTTTTGCTGTTTTTCCTCAGATAAATTTCAATTTCCATCAGATGAATTAAGTTGCAGCTTCATTGCAAAGGTAGTCAATTCATGTACTAAAAGGTGTGAAATGTAGGCATTTATCAGAGTATCAAGTTATAGTGTACTTGGGGGCAGGTAACTAAATAAAATTATAACTGGAATGCTGCCTCATAGGTGTCGTTTAGGCTGGATTTTTACTCAAGTGTGCAATTGCAAAGACACTGAAGGGTGTAAAAAAACGACATTAAATCATAAAGTTATCCATGTGGATAATCATTGTTTTCTGTATCATAGAGATGTATTCCACATGTGTGTGCACCTCTGTTGCTAACACAGCTCCTCTCTTGCCAGGCCTCGGAATACAGTCCTGCCTCTTTATCCTTCTGCACTCTCAAACTTTTTTTTTCACTGTGCTTTTCCCAACACAACCTAAGTAACACAAATAATGGTATTAATGATAGAAAATACTTTCATTCCTGATGTTTATCAGTGCTGAAATACACCATGCAAAACACTTGGGGCAGGGGAGGAGAAACCTGGATCTAGAAATTAGTTTAGTTGTCTCAAAATGTCATCCTCTCTGTGCCCTGATGGAGGCAGTGAATAAGTGATGGTTAAACGTGGTTTTTCTAGGCAATGTAGGCTTTGTTGGTTAAATCTAGTTTGTCACTACTTTTGCATAGTTCTTCACTTCTGAGTATTTTCTCTTAAATCTTTCCTTTTTCAGCTTTAGTACCTCAGCAAGTTGTTCTCTGTATATGTGTTTTTTAGCAATAAAAAATTTACAATTCTCTTGAATATCTGATCCTCTCTGTTTCTGTATAAACTCTTCTCTCTAAGGTTCTGCAGAATTGAAACACTTTTATGTGGCTTTGATTGAATAAGGCTTTTTCCCATCTTTAAACAAGTACCCTGTGAACAAAACAGTTCTGAAGAACGAATTTAGTGGTTTTCTGTTTTGCACTGAGTTTCAGTTTCTTACAACACATGAATATATACAACAATATATATATACAAATCTGATAAGGATTATATTTTAAGTTGAATATCAAATATCTCAATATTCAGAGCCTCTGAGTTACGATGATGGTTCCTTGAAAAATAAGGGTAGTTAGAGAATTGTCATGTAATTGTCCATGTTTCTTTACAAGAACTGGCTATAGGAACCAGTTAACTTGTTTTATCCTCAAACTGTGTTCTTAGTCCCATTTAATGTGAAGCCAGAGGGCACTGTTTTTCGTACAATACAAAAAAGTGCTGCTATTTCAACTTCGGGCGAAGGTCTCGTACGGATTCACAGCACTGTCAGCGTAGTGAAAACTTTGGATTATGGTTTTTAATGTGCATTTCTTCATGCAGAAAATCTACAAATGTTTTGACTCTAAATTAAATTAATCTCACAGAATAGTCTGACAGCCAAAAATCTGCAATCAGCATGGTTCCTACTTATTAGCTCAACTTGGAAATTTGCAGGCTCCAGAGGCAGTGTAGTGTTAAGTAAAGCCACTGCCATGAAAACATCTTGTTCAGCTTCTTTTTTTTTTTGACACTTTCTTTGTCCTGAGAAAAGCTACTGTTTTATATGAAAAAGAGCTTCTCTCTGAATGTTTCTTTAACTTTCATGGCTACACTAATTGCCTTCTGCTCAGAGTAATAGCCGGACTGTAGAAATTAGGCCCGACCTCCCTCAGCTGTCTTTGGAGTGTTGAAGTGGCTCTGAAATCGACCCTTTTCCCCCTAAGCTCCCCAGCCCAAATCTTAGTGTTAACCTCTTGTTTTCCCTTCCTTTTCCACCTTTCTCTCTGTATTTCTGTAATTCTACCTATACTTTTAATTTGTATTACCTTAGTTATCCCATGTCAATCAAGTAAGACGATATGAGAATATTTTAGTTAACCGCAGCCTAAGCAAACGCAAAAGCTCTTCTTTTAACTGGCACTGTTTATGCAAAACCACTAATCTGTGAGGGCAATTTACTTGAATGTGTTCGAAATTCCTGCTGGAGCACTTTCTAATGTCAGGCAGGCCCCTGTGTGAGGGGGAGAGGAGCAGGATACCTCCATTCACACCTGCCTGTGGAGAAATGCTCCTCTTATTGTGCAGTAGACCTGGTGCCTGTAATACACGGCAGCCTTACAATGACTGCTATCTGTGGCTGTGAAATTCCTCTACTTCTACATTCGAACTAGCCACAGAAGCCTTCATTTATTCCTTTGGATGTTTCTCCTTTGCTTCCACTGTCGTTACCAACGCTTCTTCAAGGAGTTCAGAAAAAGCAGCGAGGAGTTGCTCTGAGGGCACGGGAGTCTGAGGGGGGAAGACCGGTTTGGAACCGTTTTTGCACATGATCCCACTGAAGGAACATGATTCACAGAGAATCACAGTCCTGTGTGACAAACGGGAAGGTTGAAAAGTCAAGAGACTGTTAATAAAGGCCGTGTTTTAATGACTTATTTTCTAAATATTTTCCCGAAATTTTGATGTTGTTTCGTGTCTGGGATCAGATTTCAGAAGTGTTGTGAGGGTTGTTTGGCCTGTGTCAGGCTGTGAGTCATGGAGCTGGCTTTGTCTGGGTTGTGAACTGTGGGGGGGACTTAAGGCAGAGCTATATTTAGGAGCATCAACCGATGTGGAACTGTGGAGCACTGCTAAACAACAGTGTTAAAGGGGCAGCATTGGATAGTTCAGGCTCAAAGTTCAGATTGTTTGTAGTGCTTTTGTATTTTTGTCAATAATTGGAAAAGCTGGTAATAACTAGAAGTATTCCTGCAGTTTGCAAACCAAGCAGTGTGAGTTTCGGCTCCGTTTGTATTTAGCTAGCAAAAAAATTATTGTAATTTCATTGTCAAAATGGCATTATTTGAAAATAGCAAGCCTAGATAGTAGTTCTAGTTTTACATGTTTTAGAATCCGAATGGGTAAGAATGTTATTTATAAAGAATTAATTCCAGTCATAGATAGACAAGAAATAATGTTTGAGGGGCTGTTAACATTGAGTTTATGTCTTAAGATGCAGAACACCTGCTCACCTTACTTGACTGTATTTTAAAATTTTGTCATTAAGGCCTGGAACCAAATTTAGATACCTTTTTGCATCTAATTAAGACTAAAAAAAGTAGGGTTCTTTTCTAAACTTTCTTGCTCCCTACTACCTAATTCCCTCCAGTGAGGTCTGTTATGTATAGGGGCAAAATTCAAGAGTGATTTTTAAAAATGAAAAGCTCCATTTTCCAAGGCTGCTCCTCTGTCATGACTGTTATGGACTGTAGCTAATGTTTTTTGTGGGGTTTTACATCTGGTAACCTTCCTTTGAGCATGCATGTTTTGGTAGATAATTCACCTAATTTGGTAGTGAGAATTTTATATTGCAATCTTTGCTTCTGGTCCGCTCTGTGTGAAAACAATGAGGTTGCAGTAGGAAAACTGCATTGAGTGCAAGGACCCCAGCTGTGATGTGAGTCAAAGTTTTTCCGGACAGAAAAGAGGTAATTTCTGTCATCCCAATAAATTTGAAGTCGGGAAGTTTTTCTAAGACACTTGATGTTGATTTAAGTGCATTATTATTGTCTTGAATGCGGGCAGACCTGTGCCAAGACAATGTGCTGGTGGGAAGATAGAAAAACTCCACTCTGAATGTGTAAGTTTTACAGTTGTTCAAGTTAATGTATGGAGCATAATGTCAGTCTATCTGTTACTGACATTTTAAGCTTCAGTGGAATGCCAGTTTTGATACAAGTCTGTTTCAGTGACTAATTGGATTTCTGAAACATGATATTGAGCAACAAATACTCATCCAAAGAGTCGATGTTTTCCAAGTGTCATATGTTAGATTTGTACAAATCATGCTTTATGCAATATTGAAGTATTGGGTCACCAACTGGTGTGAGGTGCGTGGCTGTGAACCCGTTACTGTAAATGAAAATGCAACCTGCTGGTAGTTCTTCTCTTACATCAGTTGTTGCACTTACACAAAGATATTTAGACCCATTTCCCACTCTTTAGCCTGCTGGAGCTGATGAGGACTAGGTAGTTGAAAGCACACGTGATGGAGAAGCTCTCAAAATGGGACATAAAATGTCTGGAATCCTGATGGTTCTATTTTTCGGAGCTTTTGCACAAAAGGCTAATTGTTTTGTGATGTTCAAAAAGCAAGTCCTCTGAGCAGTGTTACTAACAAAGCCTGGATTCCTGTGGACTGATGTCCTTAAAATCCTCAGCTCCCCTCTCCCGCAGTTGTGTCCCAGTTGGCCGGCCGGGATGCGCGTGCTGGTCGCCAGGCAGCTGCTTCCAGGCGGGATGTATAATGATCCTGTTTTGCCTGCCCTTTCTTCAGTGAGCTCACCAATTTTGGTCTCCCTTCAGCACTTAGCCATTGATTTTACATAACTTGTGGAAACTTAATTACACCTGAACCCTCCCCTCTCTCTTGCTGGTGAACTTAGTGGAAGTTGACAACATGTTTAA
This sequence comes from Mohoua ochrocephala, assembly GCA_013398855.1. Classification (NCBI taxonomy): domain Eukaryota; kingdom Metazoa; phylum Chordata; class Aves; order Passeriformes; family Acanthizidae; genus Mohoua; species Mohoua ochrocephala. The sequence continues at coordinate 54,803 of VZTA01018375.1, forward strand.
AAGTTGTTGAGGGGAGCCTGTGTGATTACAGGAGTTGCGTTTACTTTGGAAATGGGACTAAAAACATACTCCATTTTTAACAGATTCTTTTGTGTCCGCTGTCCCATCAGGAAGTATGACATACTGTGTTGAAAGCCTTGCCTCTCAACCAAAGAGAGTCATTTCGGTGCTCAGGCATTTTTAGCAGAAATGCCTCTCATTTTTAGTAAAAAAGGTTTATCTATCTGGAACTCTTCCAGAACATTTAAAGCCGATACAGAGCAGTGGCAAATGGCCACGTTACTTCTGTTCAGAAAAGCAGCTGACTTTTTTTTTTTGGGTGTGTTTTAAGGTTTTGCTTTGTCTTGAAGCAGCAGCCGAGCCACTGCTGCTGCCTGTGGGTGACACTTGATACCTCATCTGTGGGCTCTGCTGCTTAGGCAGCACCCTGTCCGCCAGCCTGGCCCCCTTTGGGAGGGCACAGAGGTGGGGCATGGAGGCAAATTAACTTTTTTCACAACCTAGAGGTGTCAGCTGCTCCCTCTACATGGATGGGAAAGGGGGAAAGGGTCTCTTTACTAGTTTTAGGAGATGCTGGTTGTTAAACCTGGTCTTCTGGTTGGTGTCATCGTGCCATTGGGGTTTCACTAGGATTAATGTGGTGAATTGCCCGTTCTTGGACAAAATGTCTGAGGCAGCCTCTTAACGCGTTGATAGCTGAGGGAGTGAAAATTGGGTGAGAGGGAAAATTGCTTTTTATTAGATTAGTTTTACTCTGTCTATTTAGTTTCCTGAATTGTCTCGCCCAGAGTCTGACAAATGCTGGTGCTGGGGAGCCAGAAGTGGGGACAAGCTTGTTCTTTTTGGGGGCAGCTGGCTATAGATCAGCCCAGCTGTATTTGAGATGGTGTTCTCAGACTGCCTTTTGGGGTGGGGTCTCTTTTCCTTTTATCCTCTAATGCAAACGAAGCAGTCATTGACTGGTGTTATTCCTATAGAAAAGGGAATTAAAACACAGGGTTTTCCAGATGTGGAGGTGTTAAAGCTCCAAGCTCCCTCCCTGGTATCTTTTGTCAGTGTGAGGCTCGTGCCTGTTTGTAGCAAAGGAAGAGAGTGGTGTTGGGGATGTTCTCAGTGCATATAGACTCATGTGATGTCAATAAAATTAAATCTTTTTCATTATTTTGTTGGGTTTTGGGTTTTTTTTGCAACAAAGCGTTAAAAATCAACATTAGTTCTATTTAATGTTTTCATTTTGAAGTAGAGGAATGTTTTAAAGCCCAGTTTAATTATGTGGTCCTCTGCACTAGTCTTAAGAATTCTCCTACCTTAGGAATCATCTGTGTATTTTTTTCCCATTTTTTTCTTGTCCTACAGCTAATGGAAGTTAATATGTTGCAATATTTTAGGAAGTCAAAATTATGCAGAGTGCAAATTACAGTAATAACTCTCGATGATACATTAACTGAAGTAATCAGAAATTAGGGTGAAAATTACAGTCTTCTTTCCTTTGGGGAAAAAGGTTTGGGGGGATAAGGAGGATAAATAGCATTCCTAACTTTTAGGGGTTTTTTACGTTTTAAATATACTTGATTTTGGTATGCTTAGTTTACACAGAGGCAGACTGGCAGAATTACTTAAAGTGAAGCTGACTTTTAAAATCCATTACTTAAATATAATTTTGTGAAAAAATAAGAATTATTTTCAATCTGAGGTCAGTATTAATGGCCCCATAATAGGTTTTCATGTGGCAGCAACTTCTTTCATATTTTTTTTTTAATTTGAGTGCATTTTCTGTTTAGTTTTTAATTAATTTAGCTATTAAACTGGAGCATGTGATAAATAACTCATTATCAATAACTTCCTAGGCTGCTGATATAACAAGTGTATTTAAGACATCCCTGTTCCCTCTCATGCCATCTGTTTTACACCCATTATGTCAAATAGTCCTAATCTGAGACATTTGAAAGGTGCTTTATTTGGTTAGAATCCTTCTGATTAATTATTTCCCAAAATATTATCGCTTGTGTAACTACAAATGAGCTACTTAAAGGTTTCTTTTAGCTTGAAGTGAAATTCTATATTCTTCTTTATTCATCTTCAAAATTATTGTATTTTAAAGTAAACATCAATTCCTGCATAATGCAGACTGAAGGGGTCCATTATTCATGGTGCTTTGGAAGACTCTAAGCCATATTTCCCAAGGCAGCAAAATCAGCCAGCATAAATCACTTATAGACAGATGTGTTGGGGGGGTGGGGAGGTTGCCTTTAAAAGAGAGCATTAGGCATTGGGGTCAGATCTTGGAAAATTGAATTTTAATTAGTTACTTGCATGTCTTACAAGTTAACAGGATAAATGGTCAATGGCTCGGGCATTTCCCACAGGATATCATACACATTTGGCAATCAGTGGGCTGCTTCTGCCTGGGATGTCTGAAATATCCTCACAACTGATTAGTCTGTATTTGCATTTACCTGATGTATTGAATGATAAAGGCCTTATGTTCCTTTTTTTAAGCAATGAAATATAAATCAACTATATTTGGGTTCTACAGTTAAACATAAATCAGCGCACGGATGGACAAAATTTAATGAGCTTTTAAACTAACTGCCATTGTCTTTTGTAATTGACACTTCTAGTAGCAGATTCTAAATTCCCCGTGTACCTGGGATATATAATGCAGAATTTGTAGGAGTATGCTCATGTAGCTTTTTTTTCTAGGCCAACATGACAAAACCTCCAAGACTTCTACAGATTAAAATTAATTCTTTGCAAGATCAGTGCCTGAAGGCCTCATTAATTTCAACACCACTTATAATTGATTCTGGGAAGTAACAGATGTTACTTATGTTTTGCAATCTTCAGTTTAAGAAAACAGTATATACATGGAAGTCTGCCCATTTTCAGGAGACATTACTAAGACTGAATAAAGCCTAAAATGGCATTTTCTCTTTGGCTGGCTTTTAGACTATGCTATAACTAGTCTGATTTATGAAGAAATCATTTGATATTATTGATCTATTAGCTGAGATTAGTTATTTTGATTTGTCGTGGGAAGCATTTGGTCAAGAAATTAGAAGAATTAAATCTTTTATGGTGCTGAAAACCTTAATGAACTTTAGATCTTTGCTCCTCTGCATTTTGGCCTCCAATAATCTCATAAAAATACTAAAATATTGTGTGGGGGTTTATGTCTTCCCATTGTCTACTTATGAATAAATATTGAACTTTGCTACATGTTCAAGTAGAAAGGCTTTGCCTCCATCTCCTTTCTTTTAATGTTAAACAGTTTTCATGCTCAATCTGATGGAGCACAACTGATTCCATGCTTCCCTTCTCAGCCTCAGGCTGCTGCCTGCCCCTCCTCTGCCTTCTGAACATCTATACCTTTAAATGAAGGTGAAATATTTAAAAAAACATTGAAATAAAGTGAGAAGTGATTGTTTTGATTAATCCTTCTGATACCTAATCCTTTCATGATCCTGTAACACACAGTCCTATTTTAATAGATTTCCAGAACCGAGTATGTGTGCACAGCTGATGTTTTAATGGTGGTCCTGCAAAAGTGTGGAATAACAATTGCTCTACTTTTTTCTAATGTAACTAGCCACAGAAGTTGGTTTTAAGTAACTATCCTTTTCAAAATCCAAAATAGCAACGTCAAATGTGTCTTTGCTGGATGACTGCTGGAGATTTGTCTTTTTCTTCTGCTACCTTGAGGGAAGAAATTTAGATCTTTTGGTATATGTTCCTTTTGCACACTTAGGTATTCGCATTAAGCCTAAGTCTAAAGTATTTTACCAAACACTTCAGTGTTTTCTTGAGTTTTGTTGATGGATGAGGGATTTTTTTGTTGTTGGGTGTTTTTTGGTTTGGTTTTTTTTGGGAGGGTGGTTTATTTTTGTTTTAATAGTGTTCTCATTTTACCAGTAGGAACCAGCAGTAGATGGCCAGCATGTGTGAACAGTGCAGGGAGGCCTCTACAGCTACACCTGAAATGTTTCTCATCTTCACAAAAAGATATATTGAGTCTTCAGAGAGTGTAACTAAAGCTCTGTTACAGTCTAGAAGACTTTCTTTTTCCTTAGAGGATTTCTGGGCAAACTTTTTCCTTGCATAGGATGCTCCATAAGGATTCAGCTGATCTGTTTCCAGTGCAATATGCAATTTCATCAGTTTATTTATAAAAGCACATTTACTATTACTAAATAAAAACCCTCAACAACAACAAATCAGCATTTCAAAAGACTCGTAGATTATCAAAGTAAATATGTTGAAACAATTATTCCTAAATTCCATTTGTTTGGGACAACAACCATTCTCAACTGGCGCTGAAGTTCTGGTAATAATTTTTTAAAAAAAATTAAGTAAATTCAGATGTGTTGCTGTCGGGTCGAATTAAAATAATTTATTTAAAGTAATTATAAATCTAAAATTTGGTTTGTGTTTCAGAAACCCTTGGAGAGTTTTGTATGGCGCTGAATGCTTTCCACATGCAGTAATGGAAGCATTAATTTGACATACAGGCAATAACTGAAGTGAGTGCCAGTGCCTATGTGGTCACATTGTGCAAAGATCTGTCCACATTTTTACTGTTGCTCACTATTGCTGCTTTCAAGTGATGTCGAGTTGAGCTGGTGTGTGGAAAGGAATTTTAATGTGTGAGCTCAGGCAAAATATATTACCTGTATGCTGCTGAGGATGGCTGCTGCCCATTTTATAAAACCACAAAAGGTGCTGTTCAGTGCCTTTATCAAGAATGTTTTACAGTTAAAAGATTAAAGTAGCTTTAATTTAAAGTATCAAAGGTTTTTTTCCTGTTTTTTTTGGGTTTTTTGTGGGGCTACAAGTGCATTGATTTCATAATACGTAAAGATGGATGGGGGCCTGTTACAGATCTAAGCATGAAATTCCTAGGTTTCTGTGCTAATTATTTATTTAAACATAAATGTTGAAAAATCGGGATCATTTTCTTTAGTCTTGAGCTCCGAAAATTAGTATGGCATGATAAATGAAATAATTGTGTAGCATAAGAAAAACATGATTATTTGAAATACTTTCATCTTCTGTAGTTATTGGTCTCATTAAGCAGCTTAAGGAAATCAATATTTCATCTTGACTACAACAGTTTGTAAATCCAGAAGCCAGATTTGGAGTGTTAACTGATTTTGGTTTATTTCCATTTACTTTAACTTAAATTTGTATTGTAGCAAGCAGATTTCTGACTCAGCTTTGATGTCGGCTTTTTCACACAGACAGAGTGCAGGTAGCTCTCAAGCCATTCACTGTAACATTTTAAAGATGTTACTGTTTAATGTAAAAGGGGTTTTTTTTTACAGTTTCCTTGAAATTGTTCCTGAGAAAGTATAGGAATGTTCATAATTAGAATTGTCAGCTCAGTCAACGCTTAGGAAATGTGTGTTATCATGCAGCCTAATGAAGTATATGGTATTTTTTCCCAAAGACACTCAGCAGAAGAGAAATGATGCTTGTTTACTCATTATATGTGTTTGCAATCCTTCTAGAAACTATAATCTCCTAATGGGGTATTTTAGTGGAACATGCTCTTAGACCCTGTTCTTGCTCTCCTTGCAGCTCTGAAAGCAGACAGCTTTGTTCTTTGAACTGCTAGGTTTTTTTCCCTGAAACAACTCAGTGGGGGTGCTCCAGCACTTTTTCATCTTTCACTACTCAAAGATTCAGTAGTAAAGCACTGAGTTGCTTCTTGTGTCAAAAGCTGCTTATTGCCTTCAGTGTCTTACCACAGTTGTGCCCCTTGGGGAGAGGGAGTCTTGTCGTAGCATTATTGATAATATGGCTGAGTTTACTCTCATCTGATCAGAAGGTTAGGCCCAATTTCCCCTCCAACTGCTAAAGTGAAAAGTAAAATTTTATAATAAAATTACAGCTGAGCACCTTTGTATTGAGAAACGGAATTCATGTTAATCTCTAGCACACACTCAGGTAGAACTTGTGTTTTTGAAACTCGGGCAGAAACTGGGTCAAATAGCTCTACAGTTGGATACTGGTGATTTTTAGAGATCCAGCTCAAAAGAAAAAACACATTGGGAAAAAGGAAAAAGAAAATGCTCAATGAACTTTTCTGTAAAATGATTGGAAAGTACTGAGAGCAGCTGAAACCATGCAGATACTTTACAATATTCTGTTGTCCATACAAGCGATTTCACTTGCCTCAGAAGCAAGTAAGGATTGAGGGGGAAGTGCACAATTGGAGATGAGGACGCTCACCAGCAATCTGTGCTAACATGTGGTGTGTATTATGGAAAAAGTTGATGAAATCTCCACTAGAATGTGGTCTGTGTCTTGATTTACATTCCCTTCCCTTCTAGAAACAGTTTCTAATATAGGAAGGTCAAGTTCTGCCCTCAGATGTCTCTCTGCAGTGCCCATGAGACGCAAGAGAAACATGCTTAAAATCTGAGGTGATGAAGGTATAATACAAGGTATTCTTAAGCCATAGTAGCTGCTTGTCCCTACAGTTACCATCATTTAATCCCAGTGATGAGTAAAACCTTTTCAGATTCCTCAAATATAAAAGGCATACTGTTGTAACTGAGTTTAATCCTACCAAAAACCACTTTTCCCTTTCAAAATGCCTCCTTTCCTTTTTTTTTTTTTTTTAAACTAGGGACAATAATGAAAGGCTGGAGGCTGATGCTTAAAGTTTATCTGGCTACAGTGAACCAATATTAGTCGCCCTAACAGGTAACTGTGTGCTAATGGTGTAACCTTTTGTAGTCTTATGCTAGATACTGGGAAGAGGAGAATTATTTGCATAGATTTGAGGAAGAATGATGATTGCTATGAAGGCATTTTCCTTATTTTTTTTTATTATTTTAATATTATTTAGCAAATAGTGTTTGTTCTTCTGTTTGTTTCAGTCGGCCTTTAGCCTATTTACTTTAAGAATAAACTGGTAACATCTAGAGCCAATCATACTTTTAAGGTGGATTTGTGACTTTTTCTCATACGTATTTTAAAATGTCTCTGTCAGGGAGCAGTAAAAGCATTTGTATAACAGGTCAAAGAAAAGTATAGAAGTGTCGTTGTGTTTGTACAGTCCCGTTGAAACAAAAGGCACCTGCTCACTTTGAGGTTTGAGATTGTGTAGATTTACAAAAGTTTGCATCACACCTGCATCATTCACAGGAATGGTCTGTCTCCACTGATACACAGTGAAGTGCATGGTGCATTTAAACCGGGCAGCTTTACATACTGTAAGGTCTTAATCTTTCTAAAGAGGTATCATTGATAAGAAATGATAGATTTCAGCGGAGACAGAGCCTTGCTGGGCAGATTAACATTAGCTTTCTGCTTTACTTAGCTCCTTACTGTGTTAGTCCAAAGCTTGACAGGCTCCATTCCAAAGCAGCCCGGGATTCTTAAGTGGTGATATCATCAGTGAGAGAAGATAAAGATCGACTGAACTAATGTGCTGAGGCTAGTAACAATGTGGCAGAAGTTAAAATTTAAACAGCTTTCATTCTTCTTTGTTTGATTTTTCACACTGCAAACTAAATTATTCCCTTATCTGATCGAAAAACTTTATCATGGTGGTGGTGTCTGCTTCATTTTTTTGCAACTTGAAAGAACATTAAATGCCTAAATCTTTCTACATCAAGGGAAACTAATTACATATACCTTGAAGTTGATCTGTTTTGTGTTCAGATCTTTATAGCTGGATTGAGCTGGAAAAACATAATTTATCAAAGGCAGCAAAATTATTGTGTGAGGAGTAGTGGTTACCAGCAAGACATAGAAGTGAAAAGTAAATTGAGACTTGTCTTAAAACTCCTACTCCTTCTGAAATTTTCAGTCATGATGTTCTTATCTCTTTTTACCATTTAGCTTCTATCATATGTTAACATCTGGTGATACAGGTTGGTATATACACTTGATTTAGTATTCTTATCTTCTAGGGCAAGTCAGAGAAGGGACTCACCAGAAGAAGAACCTTTGTAAATCTCATATTTCACCACCTGTGTAATAATTCTCCCTGACCCATTATTTTACTACTACTTTTAAAAGCACAAGCCACCAACCTCTGAAGGTCTTACTTATCATTATCTCACAGGCTTTTATTAAGGCTTTATTTTGGAGTGACTTTTCTAAGACCTTTCAAGTAACATATTGATACAAATTTGAGATCTGTGATATCAAGAAGTTTGTGCAAATTTCAGTGGGCTGGACAATAACTAAGTTTAAGATTTATGTGTAATCATAATTAGTAGAATTCTTCCATTGTCATGTGGTACTTTGGAATTAGTTGTGTTACATCTTCCTCTAATATTATTCAGAAAACACGTTAGCAGTTACTTGGTAATCATATTATGCAAAAAGAGTGTCCAAGAATCTTTATGGATTTTTTCCAACATTTGTTACTAAGAATTTGTAAATTAAATAAATTCAACATGGCTGGACACTGCTCCCTGCTAGCTCACACACTTCAGCAATTAAAACACTTGGGTTGTAAGCCTAACAGATATTCATGAAAACTGACAGAGTTTTTTATTTTTAGTGTTTTATTGGTGCCAGACACTTATATTTCATGTAGTTTTACCTTCAAACGTGAAACAAGAGAGCAAAAGCTTCAGTTTTTCTTTATGACAGTAAGAGTAGAGGAACGTGTTAAGAAAAGAGTGAGTCTATCTGAAGTAAGATTTGGTAACTTTATTTCTCTGGTTCACATTACACTGTGCAAAGAAGCTGTTCACCTCCCATTCTAAATCATTTTCATTTTACCAGCTGGAGAAGATCAGAATAAAATGGACCCATCCCTTTTCTCAGTCCCTGGTGGTGATGATGATCTAGCATTTGTTTTTCATTCAAACCACATGTTGAATAAGTGAAAAAGAGGAAATACATGCTGGTCATAGGTCAGGTGCAACACAGAGTTTATACAGATTTATTTTCTTTGTAGCATCTGCAATCCTGCATTTAAAGCCATCGAATGTTGTTCTGCTTCCAGTTATTTGGAGGCAGGTTTTCTTATATAATGACATTTTGGGTTTTGGATTACCGTGCTGGCCAGGCATCCAGCTCTGGAGGCTGATTCTGCAGATGAAACTCTGCAGCAGAGTGGCTCTCCAGAACTCCAACTCCTGCATGATCTCATAGGGTGGAAGCTGACCCTCTTTGTTTCTGGCCTCAAATGAAGAAAGCTAAGCCAGAAAAAGAACCTGGAAAAGTATTAGGGCGATAATGGGGAGCTGGGGTGAAGAACTCCTTGGGCATGTAGGAGAGAATGAGGAGGAAGGAGCACGGATGTACTGCAGTCTGCGATGTGAATTTAATTTTTAAGCAGGTATAGATTATGAGCTGAAGGTTTCAGTTTTCTCACGGTATTACAAGTTACATGCTCATTTAATTTATGCTCCGTTAGAACTGCAACGCTCATTGCTTATGATTGAAGGAGCATCAGGAAAAGTGATTGTATAAATTGATATCAGCTCTATTTGTTGTCTTTATTATTCAAACACTTCTAGTCGTGTTTTAATAGCTTTGACTAAATTATGAATGATGTGCAGTTGGTTAGGAATTTGAAGGCGATAATTTCAAATTCTCTTAAATGTGCCAGCCAGCCAAAACTCAGTATGCATTTACAGCAGCTATTTTGCAGATTTATAGCTAATATTTTTTCCTATATTTTTCCTTATCACTACAATTCAAGCTCACTTTCCTTCAACTTGTCAGCATTATAAAGTGTATAGAATGAGAATTAATAGCTTACAATGGGATGAATTCATTTTTACAAGAATCAAGGTGGGAAAAAAGTGAATCCGAAATGGGCATGAGGGGGTGGGAAGAAGAAAAAGAGCATTCTTCACAATAATAATAATGAAGCACTGGAGGAGGTTGCTGACAGAGGCTGTGCAGTCTCCACTGTGAAAAGTTTTTAAACCTCGAGTGCAGAAGGTCCCGAGCAACTTGATCTAACTGTGAATTTCACCCTGCTTTGGCCTGGAGGTTGGACTAGATGACCATTGCAGGCCTCTTGCAGTCTAAATTTTTCTAAATTTAAACCACCAGAATTAAGTCTGAGCTGTACAAAGGCTTGGACATACTAGAAGGGAAAAAAATCCTCATGTCCTTTCTGTTCTTCAGAGCTATAAACATGCCTTTTAAAATACTGAGGGAATGCAATGGGAACTGTGAGACTAAATATCAAATGTCACACCAGAGACTTAAGAACCCAGTTTATGCACAAGTATCTTAACAGATACTTTATATGAACAGTGAGGAATTTTTGAATCTTACATTTGTAGTGAGAATGATATCACTTTTTTTTAACTCGACGATCATGTTTTTAGTCTCATTTAATATGACAGTTGATGATTTCTTTTTTGTTGTTTTGTCTTTTTTTTTGTCTCCAATTTCTAATAGGAATAGGAGGCCTGCAAGATTTTGTGCTGAAGTCTGCAACCCTGTCCACATCCCCTGCTTGCCCACCGTTTACACCTCTCAACTTCGAGGCTACCCCGATTGTGCGAGTAGCTGTTGAACCGAAACATCCAAGTAAGCTTGCAGGACAATGGGGATGGGAGCACCAACTCAGCCTGGCAGCAGGGCAGCTTCCAGCCCTCAGTGATTTGGCTAGGTTATGATCTGAATCAGAGACTTGCCCAATATAAAATAAATTTATAGATTGCCTGGAGGGCCGTGTGTGAGTGGTTCCAGCTGCCTCGCTCGTGTCTCAGTAGCTGAGGAGACACAGGAGAACTTGCTGTGCCCTTTTGTGACAGCTGTTCCACGAGGCAGACACTGCATGGTGCCAACAGTTCAGTGTTCCTTTGCTGTGAAGGTGAGCAGGTCTGTGGGTTCTCCACATCTGCTGCCATTCTTGGGTGTGTGTGTCGAGGTGCAGATTTGCAGTACTGCTTCTCCTTGGTGCCCCCACCCCACTTCTTCCAAACCTGAGGGTGGGATATCTCTGGCTTTGTTTGAATTTCGGCCCAATTGCCATTTGTTGTTGTAGTGTTGGTAGAACCAAAATAGCTGGATTTATGTTCATTTGTAAAATACTCTGAGGCTAAGATTACATGTTTTTTTAGAGAGCTATTGGACAGCTTGGCAGCTATTTGTTTCGTGTGTTTGAGTAACAGATAATCATATATTGTACATCCTACATTTGTTAAAGCAGTTTTGAAAGGATTGGAAATTACTGGTTCTGCTGAGTGTAGTATTAAGTTCAAAATGTTACAGGAATGTAATTCTAAAACTACTGACCAATTTGGGGGTAATTTCTGTTCCTTAAGAAACGAAGCTGGATCGTTCTTGTACCATTACTTAGTTTCTCCTCCTCGGTAACTTCTGAGTTTATGATCTGAACTAAATTTGTTAGGGGGCCAGAAGCCTGAAAGGTGGTTATACTTGCAGAAGTTTCCTGAAAATCCACTTGCAGTAAGTGCAAGACAAGCAAAATGTGGCCATTGCAGTTGCCCAGAGAGCTGTGTGTAGTCTTGAGGTGGCCTTCACACATTGTCACGCGTGTGCGTTGGGCTGCCACATCAGACCTGCTCCAAAACTGCATCTGCTTGTGTGGAAAAATGACTCATATAAATATAAATTATTTCCCTATGTACATTTTGCAAAATTACTGCATGTCTTCACACTCCTGTCAAAATCTTCCTATATGGTTGCCATAAGCTCTAACAGGGAAAAAAAAAAAGTACTCATCACTCTGTGAGCTTAAATGCAGAGACAAAGTTGAAATTCCCTGTTCAGCTGTGTTGGCCATGTGAATTAACACTGCATTTTTTCCACTTTTCGTTCATTTTTATGTTTGTTTTTCAAAGGTGCTTTTCTATTCCAGCAGTAAATAAACAATGTCATAATTCTTTTAATAGTCTCCCAGTGAATGACAAGTTTAATGCCACTCTTCCTTCTGAATATGAATATACATTCCTGGGAAGCCCTGGGGTATTCTCTAGTGCGTATGTAAAATAAAAAAAGAATTCATAATTAATTTCTTTAAATTGTGTTCATTATGAAAGGCTGCTGACATGAGGTGTTTATGCATAGCTTTGATGTAATCTAGCCAAATTTGACTCAGCTGTGCTTGTTCATTCTCCATTAACTTTAAGACAGCTCTTTTTAAACACCTTCATTTTAGGGACAGCTGTGATTTGTTTCACTGAAAAGCTCTCACATTCCTGATTTTTCCCCTTTTCAGATTTTAATTGCTTTAAAGCTTTTTAGTGGCTTCCAGCTACTTTAAAACCCTTCCTGTGCTTTACTTGCTGTTATACCTTCTAAGTAATCCATATGGAATACTTTTTACTTTTATTTTAGTAAAGTTAATGTTATTATTTATGTATATGGAGCATTTTAAGCATTAGCAATTTAGAAGTGGCTACACTTAGTTATGAAAGATTGCAAGGAAATGCAATTATTTACTGAAAGATGACTTTGAAAAGTTGTAATAGATAAGAAAGGTTATAATTTGATAATTTGTGAAAATGAGGAGTGAAGTCCTGAATTTTTTAATCCCTTCATTTCGATAAAAATTCAGGGGTTTTATTGGTTGTGAGCTGTTCATGAGCTGTATCTGAAGTTAATTGTGTATAGGAAGCAACGTAGCATAGTGATAGTCAATAGCTGACTTGTTCTACTAAACCTGTTGTAAAGCTGTGTAAACAAAACATGTGCAATCCATTCAAGTGTGGTGTGTACCGTGGTTATAATTGTATGATGTGAATTTTGTCATCGGTACATAAATTGTTGGTGACAAATTCCGAGTACAACTTATGTTTTCAGTTGCTGCTCTTAAACCCCACGCTGCTCTGTGTGACTCATAAGCAGAAAATTGCCTGCTGAAAGTTTTTGCATATTCCTAAAATACCTATTTGTGTTTAGGCTTCCATAAAAATGAGTGTTACTATTTCTCAGTTTAAGTCCTACCCTATTTGGAGTCTTTCTTTTCCAGTATTCCTTTGTTAATAATACCCTGTTTTGCCAGGTGATATGCCTCAGCTGGTCAGAGGGATGAAGCTTTTAAACCAAGCTGATCCATGTGTGCAAGTTTTAATCCAAGAGACAGGAGAACATGTGCTGGTGACAGCAGGAGAAGTTCATCTTCAGCGTTGCTTGGATGACCTGAAAGAAAGGTTAGAGGGGCAAGGAGGAAGAAATATTTTTAGTTCAGTAGGTGTCTGCTGTATTTCTCTGTCAGATGGATATCTTTGATTAATATTTTGGTGAAATAGAGCTTTATCCACAAACAGTTTTTACCATTGAGTCATAAATGTAGCTTTTTGTAGCTATAAAATTATCTGCAGCGGGGCAGAAGCCAGCAGCTTATCACTCCTGTACATCTAACACACACTTGGGGCACTTTCTAGAAATTAGACATTGCAGTAGGTTCAGGAGTCCAGTTAAGAATGTAACGTGACATTTGTACAAAATAAAAACTGAGGGGAATCACGTCTGATAAATGAACTCTGAAAAATTGTAAAGCACCAAGACCAGAATTGTCTGTGCACGCTCTATCCTGTGCCTTTTCTCATTGATTATTTTTTTCAAATGTTAATCTGTTCTCATTCATGAGCAGTATTTTTTGCAAGCACACATGCATATATTTAGTATCTTCTAATGTTTCTTCAAATGGTAGAAGAACAGATGTCTGAAACAATCCCTTCCTGTAAGTTCATTTACTCAAACATTTCTGGTACTTCTGCAACATACATTTACTGTCATTTTCTTTCTAAACCAAAGAGCAAAGCTGATGAGTGGTTGAATGTTTGTCTTACTGTACCCATACTCATTTCAGTTAATATCAGAGAGCAGTAATTTCTTACGAAAAAGTCTTATGACTTTAAAGCATCACTTTAGAGCATGAAGCTTTTATAATAGTGGTTATCAGCCCAAGAGGGCAAAGCTCTGTTCAGATTTCCCCGTGCTTCATCGTCTCAGGGCATCTCCCTCTGTGAGCAGATGTGCTGGCTCACACCAAGTGTCCATCTCAGTCTGAGCAGTGTGGCCAACAACAGGAATAGGAGGAGTAAAACTGGAGTGACTGCGATGCTTTCCCAGGCCTGTGTCATTTTCAGTCCAGGGCCCTTTGTGGTTTGGTTGTCAGTTAATCCTGGTCAGACTTTCCCATGCCCCACTTGATTTCGTAGATCTCTGTTGCACCCTTGGAACATCTGAAGGCTTCTTGTGCTTGCATTCCTTTGATCATCTTTGCTCTCAGTTTTTTTCTAGTTCTGTCTCGTTTGAGGGCAGAGCACAGCAGCACGTAGTTTCCAAGATGTGGGTGAACCAGTGATTTATGCAGAGGCATAGCAGTGCTTTTGCTTTTATTTTCTTGAGTTCCTTTCCAAATATTTCTGAAGACATAAAAGACAGTGCTGCTTTTTTTGAAGTACATAAAATTTGAGTTTGAAATGCATTACCTAGTAATCTGTGTTGCAATCAGATTTCTTCGTGAACATCTGTTCCATGTTAAGGGCCATTGCCCTACCTCCCACCCCCAAGTTTAAAACCAGTTTCAAGGTTTTAAACTAATTCTTAAATGTTGTTTTGCAGGTTTGCAAAGGTGCAGATTAGTGTATCTGCTCCTATTATACCCTTCCGAGAGACGATAACGAGACCTCCCAAAGTTGATATGGTGAATGAAGAAATTGGAAAACAGCAGAAAGTTGCTGTCATACACCAAACAAAAGAAGACCAAAATAAAATTCCTGAAGGAATTCAGGTTGATTCAGACGGGCTCGTTACAATTAATACTCCAAATAAACAAGCTACTCTCAGTGTAAGAGCAATGCCACTTCCTGAGGAGGTCACTCGACTTCTTGAAGAAAACAGTGACTTAATTCGAACTATGGAACAACTCAACACGTCTCTAAATGAAGATAAAAAAGCACATGAGATAAATCAGAAGACTCTTGATAGAATCAAAGAATTCAAACAAAAGTTGGAGAAAAGTCTTCAGGGAAGGAAGTGGAGGAATGCCGTTGATCAGATCTGGTCATTTGGACCACGGAAGTGTGGGCCTAATATTTTGTTACATAATTTTGGGGGCTATAAGAAATCTGTGTGGCAGTGCCTTGGGAACTCTGTGAAAGAAGTAGGTAAATACAGAGACTTTGACAACAGCATAGTAAGCGGATTTCAGCTGGCCGCGCTTTCAGGTCCCATGTGTGAAGAGCCTCTCATGGGTGTTTGTTTTACAGTGGAAAAATGGGAAATAAATAAAGCTGGGGATGCGCTGCCAAATAACAGGCAGGATTCAGGGGAAACTGATGCTGCAGAACATGAGCAAAATGAAGACAATACTCTAGCAAGCAGTTGCACTGATGAAGGTCCCAGTGCAAATGAACACCAGGAGA
Source organism: Mohoua ochrocephala (assembly GCA_013398855.1). Classification (NCBI taxonomy): domain Eukaryota; kingdom Metazoa; phylum Chordata; class Aves; order Passeriformes; family Acanthizidae; genus Mohoua; species Mohoua ochrocephala. Next base: position 70,135 of record VZTA01018375.1, read on the forward strand.
GGAACCAAGGTGGCACAGACTCACCTGAGAAAATGAGTAAACACAAAGGAGAGTTATTACTTGCGGATTGCTACGGCCCTTTCTCGGGACAGCTGATTGCCACCATGAAGGAAGCCTGTCGTTATGCTTTGCAAGCAAAGCCACAGAGACTCATGGCAGCAATGTACACGTGTGAAATCATGGCTACTGCAGAAGTTCTAGGTAAGACTGGGACAGTAAACCTTTGCCAAGAATTTGCTTTCTGATTTCCTAGGTGAGGTTTCATAAATGAGACCGAATCAGAAGGTATAACTTCATTCAAGGTTTTGTCAGGAATCTTACATAGTTCTCCAGTAGTATTTATACTGTTCTGAATGAGAATTTAGCATTCTTCTTGCTTATTTGAACCATAGGCATAAATAGCCATGCTACAGCTTTTTGAAGTGCAGGAAACAAAATGTTGCCTTTTTATGAAGCTTTTGTAAGACCAGCTTCAGTAACCATGAACATCAATAAGCATTAGTTCCATGAGGAGATGGGAAACCTGTCCTGCTTGTAAAGGGAGTGCAGGATCTTAGCAAATGCCATATCAAGATCTTTTAATACAATAGTACAGAAATAGAATCAGGAAAAGGAATATTAAATTTTTGTTGCAGTCCAGTTGGTAATTTTGTGTTTTTAAGTAGCATCTGTATCCTTCTGGTATGCAAGTTGCTCAACCCAGTGCATGCCAAATGGTGTCATTTATATTACCTTACCACTTACACCTACTTAAACTTGTTTTTATGACCTACTTATGACACCACTTAACTGTATTTGTTCTTGGAGTTTTCCATGGGAGTTGCTTGCACACTGAATCTGATCCAATGCACCAAGATTTTCTTCAAAACTAACTTCCAATGCATTTAAACTAGCTGCAATTTTACTTTGACTGTACTAATCATGATGGAAATTACATTATTTCCCACGTGCAATAATTATTTGGTCACTGTAAAAAAATCTCAGCTGCTGTGCACACAAACATAATGATAGCAGTCCGAAGACCAAAAATTACACTTGTATGTAATGAAAAGAAAATGCCTTTGAGTGAGCAACTGTTCTGTGCAGATGCATGGTCCTGCTCTTTGCTGGAGAAAGAACACCTTTAGTAGGCCTGGTTGAGGGTGTGCTGCCGTGAGCTTATTGGCACATTACCCTTAAAATCACCTCCTATGACACGGAACTTTGGCATTTCAAACTCTTTTCTAACGTGCAGGAGTACTAATAGCTGTCCAAACTGGACTTTGTGCTGTTCCAGGAGCTCATTGGCACAGTACTTCTGAGTCTCTACATCAAGCTATAAAGCAGGATACCATTTTTTAAACCTCAGAAACGCCGTATAAATTGCTGTTTTCCAAAATACTCACTACCCAAAAAGCATGATTGTTTACAGTGAAGTAATAAACATGCATTGGCTCATTAATTAGTGCCATAAACCCAGATGGAAACATGGCTTTCTAATGCACATATATGTATATTTAATGAGTGTAATGTAGGGCTCAGACATGCGAGCAAATTAGTCCAGTCTAATGAATGTGAATTGTGTTGTAATAGCCATGGACATGCACTTAGTTCATTACAAATTCATGGGTTTAATTTTTATTGTGGAAACTTAAGCTAATAAATTGCATCCTCATTAGGAGAAGTGAAAAGCAGGCCTTCTATCCAGTCAGGCTTGGCAGTTGACATGTGTCAAACCACTGGCTTTTGGATCTTTATTCTTTCCTTTGGCATTCCATGCATTGATACCCTGCGAAGTTTAATATATCTCCATATCGATCTGCTTGTTTCTAAGATGTTAGCTTCTGGGAAAGTGAGGTTTTCTGTGTTCTCAGAATATAAAGCTTTGTCCATCAGGCTTTTATGGCAATGAAAATAAACTGAACTGAAGCAGAGGAGAGGAACAAGGAGAGTGGAATGCAATGTTTTTAAGTGTTTTTCTTGTGTGCCTATTACCTTGATCAACACAAATGTATTTGTTGGTTTTTGTCTGTAAAATACTTAACTCATAAGTTAGCAAAACTGTTTTTAAAACACGATGCCTACCGTAAAGTCAGACATGGGCATTGTCACAGCTACTTGCATGGCATATACATTGTATTTCAATGGATTGGATGCTAACTTGGGAAAGAAAATTGAAATTATCCATGACTAACTTAAGACTGAATTAATTAACAAACTAGTCGAACCCATTAAACATAATAAATATATGTAGTATTTCAGGTAAACTAGTTTTTTGTGATTGGAGTAGCACTGGACCATCTGGGACAAGTACCATGTAGGGATATGGTGATCCAAGCAAATTTCTAACAGTAGCTAAGATACAATTCAAGAAACACAATAATATTTCTTAGTAATGATTCTCAAATATTTGGTTGTGAGGCAAAAGGCAAGCTAGGCACCTAATCTGCCAAAGTGCCTTTTTAAAACAGTATACACAGTCGTATGATTGTATCAAATAGACCTAGATGGATTCCTACAGCTCTGGTAATGTATGAGATGTTACTCAGATGGTTCTGCACGTTGTATGGCAGAATATGTTTGCTTGAATGTAGTGTGTCCACTTAATTGATTGACTTGCAACAAAGCATTTTAGCCAGAAAAGTTACGTGTTTTACTTTAAGCTGAAGCTTCCTGAACAAATATTGCTGTGTTTCTCTGCGTGATGCAGGATATGGATGTGCTGGTGAGCTGATCAGAGTTGTGTCTCTGCAGGTCGTGTGTACGCTGTGCTGTCCAAAAGGGAAGGCAGAGTGCTACAGGAGGAGATGAAAGAGGGGACGGACGTGTTTATTATTAAGGCAGTCCTGCCAGTAGCAGAAAGCTTTGGCTTTGCTGATGAAATCAGGAAGAGAACCAGTGGCCTGGCCAGTCCACAGCTGGTGTTCAGCCACTGGGAGGTAAAAATATCTATTCACTCCATCTGTTTTGGTGATCTATTTCCTGTAGATGTGGCAGACTGGAATAATAAGCAAAAAAAGGTTACGTTTTGGTCAAGACATTTGATTAATTCCTTTTTGAAATGAGGAAAAAAGTAGCCTTATATTATTTCTTACTGTAGCTATGCTGTTCAGAAATGTATTTATATTTGGTTTAGATGGGATGGTTTTTTATTTCAATAGAAAGTAAGTCTTTCATAAATGAAACTGATTCTTTATAAATGTGTTTTCCTGAATTTATATGCCCTTTTTCATGAGTTCTCTGGTAAACTTGTTTGGGGAATGGGAAAAAACCCAAAACCACAAAACAGCCCCAACCTACCACTAACAGAAAATAAATGTATCAGTAAATCTAATGCACATGAAAGTTAACCTCTTAAGGTCTAGCAGGCCCTTGTCCTTCCATATTCCAAGCCAACATAAATTTTCGTGCTTAAAAGGCAAATGGAATGGATTTCCTTCTTTTGAAATTACGTCTGTTGATAGTAAGCAGAGGTGTCCTCAAAATCATTCCCTTTGGTCATCTTTGTCACTTAAAGAAATGAAGAGTTGCATGTGAAGGTGTAAAGGAAACAGCAAGTGGGAAAGCTGATGAGGAGTGTCACCAGCTGAGAGTGCAGTGTAGTTTGTTCCTGTAATGTGGGGAGTAGATCTTCAGGGAGAAAAAGAAAAGGCTTTAAACCAGAGCTCCTCGTTCAACACAAACACACCTGCGTTGTTGGGCTCCTCAGAAGACTCCACTGAAGAAGCTAAAAATGGCTTCAAGGGCAGAAGTCAGTGGGTATAAACTTTTCACCTTAAATTTTTTAAATGACTTCAAAGTCTAGGCATTTCTAGGTTTAGTTGGGGGTGTTTGTTTGTTTTGGTCAGGTGTTCCTTTATTTGGTGTTAGAAAACAATAGAAACTTTTGTAAATGGATGAAAAAATGTTTGTCTGTTTGTTTGCTTGCTTGATTTTCTGATTTTTTTTTGTCACCTCAAATGTCAAGTCTCTGAGTACACCCAACTGTAGATTTTTGAGGTCAGTGACACTCCCTGCAGTTGCCAGCTCTGGGCTGCTTACCACTGTTGCTCTGAAGTATGTGCTGGTTTTTCACATGCTGTGGGTTCTTCATCCAGTTAATATCTGTAAAATACTCCACTAACAGAATTTCTTTGTCTGTAGTTGCAGTAACTGCCTCAGGAATTTTATGTGGATGGTAATGGAAAAGGAGGACATCTGCAAACTGGCCACGTGCTAACAAAAGGGTTGGGAAGAGTATTTGAAAGAGTGCTTGAAACAGTACACTTGGAAAAGTACATTATGTCTTGCTTGGCAGTGGCACCTCAGTGGTGTTACTAAGTGCAGGCACCAAGGACTTAGCTCTCCTGCCTCAGTATTGATTCATGTGATCTTCTTGTAACTAAGTCCAACTTCACACAGAACCACGAAGGGAAGGGAAAAACAGAGCTGCACAGAATGCAAAAAGCAAAAAAAAAAATACCCCCAACAACCCTCCACAGATGGTGTACACACAAAAAAAATGGATAAACTGCATCTTTTGGGTGTAGGGATCTTGGTTAGAGCCAGTTACAGATCTGGTACCTCAAACCACTGAGTGCTGTGCACAGAAATCTTGTCAGGTTTGGATGTTCTGCTCTGAAGTGCCCCTGGTGAGGTTTTGTGGCTTAACTGGTCTTTTGTCTGAGCGGCCTCTGACATCAGTGCCCTAAAGGAATATGACGTCAATCCCAGCTAACCATTGTTTCCTGCCGGTTTCTTTAGGATTTGTAGCTCCTGTGCTCCAGCACTGAGCAAAAACGTGAGCCCTGTGGCTCTCAAGCCTCCCCTTCTATCCCCAAGCCTTGGCTTGTAGGTTCACTCTCAGATGTTACAAATTTCATGCAAGAAAATGTTCACACATAATTATAGATATGCATAGGAGAGAGAGATTTGAACAACTGGCAGGATTTTGTGAAATGGACCCCCGGGAGAGATTATAATTGCAGCTTGTATGTTAAATGCATTGGTAGTAGGAAAAATTATTGTGTAAGCCAGTCCCCTTTCCACCTGGGGAATCTGTCAGTGGGGGAGGGTTGGGTTTTTTTGTCTCCATGAAAGCCATGCTCACATATTTTTGTGATGAAATAAGCCTTTTACTAAGCTACTAGTAATGTTATCTGTGTGCAGTAGTGGCAGAAGGAGTGCATGTTACTCTCACACCATCAACAGAATTGCTAAATAAATACAATTTTCAGAATCTCTAGTGTTAGTGTGACAGAGAAGCCCTGAGAAATGGTTTGTGTCTCAGCTCCTGTTTCTTCTCTTTGAATTCTGCACCAAGTTGCATCAGGTGTTGGGCTTGACTTTGACATTGCCACTTTACTGATGAATTATGGTGTGTGTACCTACATGATAAACCACCAGCATTTTATTTGAATCCCTGTTATTTAATGCATCATTGTGTAGGATAAAATGATGTGAACTTCGTGTAATCTCGAACTGTTTTTCCTTAGTGTTAAAAAGTGGCAGAAAGTGCAGTAGCTGCTTGGTTTTGCTCTGCATTTCCTGTGTTACTGAGTGTGTGGCTGCTGCTTTGCTTGCACACTCTCCAAACCCTTCCATGGCATTCTGAATGACCTCTGTGCTGCTGGTGTTTCCTCAGTGTGCTCAGCTCATTAGCTGACTACCTGGGACATGTATTTGTCTGCACAAATTCCTTCTAATGTGTTGCTAACCCCGTTTTACACAAAGTGAAATAGACAGTTTGGGGGATTTTTAGACTTCAAATGACTTCATCTCATGGAAATCACATGCATAGAGTATGTTTAAAGAATTGAGGTTTGAGTTCACTCTTTTATTATATTTCATTACCATGATTTGTAGACTCTAAACACAGGAAGGTCAATGATAGAGCCCACATTTAAACGAAGCCATTTTGGTCTCTGTGGAAATGATATTGCCTTTTTTTTTTCTATTCAGTTAATGAATGTATTTTGTGTAGTTCAGATTGCTCCAACCCCAAGGGATAGAGCAATACATATATCGAGGTCTATCTTGTCAGATACTCCTTTTTTATTAATTTCTTCTGGCATGCTTATGCAATTTATTCCTGCCTGTGAAGGACAGCACCAAGTAACCATTAGTGTGAGCTTTCAGTTTAGTCCCAGATTAAACAAACTAATTTTAAAAGTTAGGCGAATGTTAGGTGTGTTGGGTTTACTTGACAATAATTTCTTAGATTTCAGTATAAACTTTCTTATTAAATCGTTAGTTTAAAATATTTAACATTGGGATAATTATGGAGTAGTTGTATTTTTTTAAACCTTGAGTTAGTAATACACCTTCAGTTAATGCATGTTTTTGTTTGAGCCTGTTTCCTTTGTTCTCAGTTCTTTGCAGTTAAATCTTTTACTCAGTCGTGTTATTTTATCTTAATCATAAGGGTTTTGAACAGGAAGGTATCTGTGATTGCACAATCCTTAGAATAATGGAACTCTCATCCCATTTGGGAAATCTGTGTTATAAGTAAAAAAAAAAAAAAAAGCATGTGGCTCTATTCAGATGCTGATTGAATTTCCAGCAAGAATTGTCAAAGACATCTACTAGTTGTAAAGTTGTGAAATGTATAGTATTCCTGTTAAATCACATCTTTTAAATTGCATGAAGATTGGCTATTAAACACACTTTTATTCTTGAGGGGGCATGACTGAACTGTAAACACATTTAATCAGAATTCTTTTTCATTATCCTTTCTAAGTAGAATAGTGCCTTGAACGTGCCTCAGGGCTCTGGAGAAAGGTAAGAGAAGGACTGTGTGTAATAATTGCTAGGAATATGAGACTTCTGAATGTGGAAGTTTTATATTCTGAATTTTAATTCATGCCTTTTGAATTGTAAGTCATTTTACAGCTTGGAAGATAGGGCTTAATATAGAAGTTGCTGGATGAGATTGTTAGGCTTGCATTAAACAGGAAGCAGGCTGAGGTAATGAGAGAGAATCTGTTCTAGGCTTGAACTGTAGCTTTACATACATTATTGCACCAGTGACAGTTTAGGCACATAAATGAATTCCAGGAGTAACCTAGAACCTTTCAAATATGAAAAGCTCATTGTTTTGGCAAGGACATCTGAAGCTAATTGAAGCAGTAAATAAATGTGGTAGGGGTGTGGCTTTAATTCTCTTTCTCAATACATGTTTCTTAAGTAATAGGAAAAAATGCAGCAGTAGAGCCACACATCTCCTTTTTTTATTTCCAGTTACCAAATTCCTGTTTGCAGCTACTGGCTGAAGTCAAGGCTAAAGCTTAGCTGTCACTGTTTGAGACACAAACAAGGATGATGCTCCTGAGCCAAAATAAACTTATATGAGTTTATTTTATAACTGACTGTGTACACGTTCATTATTACAGCATTTCTTGGAAGAGGAGCTCTTGTATCTAAGCAGGCATTTTAAGGCCTTGGCAGTCCCCGTTATATATTGTGAATGGGAGCTCTGAATTATTGGGATGTTTTTCGATGCTCCTTTTACTTGCAGGGTATCTACACACCCAGTACATTCATGTAGGGTATTCTCTGTTCTGGAAGCACAGTGCCAGTGCCCGAGTGGCCTTAAAATTTGGTTGTGCTCAGTGCAGAACCACTTGTGCAGCATTAGCCAGCATATTACATACTGTTGTCTTGAAAAACAGCAGGTGACTATTCACACACACCTCTGCAAGGTTCTGCTATTTTACCTGAAGGTGAGTTCAGCCTAAAACTTTTTGTTTCTCAGGGCCACTTCAGACATCTCAGAGGTGCATATCCGCTGTACTGCTTTAAGTTGCCCGGTCAGTAATTGTCATTACCAGGTGGTGGACACCACCTGAACTGTAAATGCTCTTGAAATATCTTTCTGCCATCAAGTTTTCGAAGGTGGAAAGGATTCTGATCCGCTGGAGCCCGTATCATCTTTGAAATTGTGCATGATAGTTCTTTTGATTTTGTAATTTTATTTATTTTTTTTTTATCAGAAAAAAGAGCTTCTGGCATAATGTTTTTCCTGGCGTGCTGACGGCTGTTGGTGGTAGTGCCCAGTCACACTGAATTTAGTGTTTCTTGGGATTTCTTAATTGAGCAGTTCACAAAGTCCATAATGTTGCTTGCTGGTCTTAAAATCTCCATCAGACAGTGTAAGACTGCTCTTTCTATTCATGGTCCAGCTTTTCCCACACTGATGATATTTGGCTCAAAAGACATTTTCTGTCTTCATCAGACAGTAAGGACCAGTAGGGGAAGTGCTGCTAGGAACATGGCTGTGTTCCCAAATCTGCCTGACCTTTTGGATGAACTAGGCAGATCCCTTCTGTTGGCTTTTGATGCTTCTCTCAACCTTGTTTTGCATAATTAGGCTGCCTTAGGCAGAAACTGTTTCTTACCATCATTTTGTGAAATGCACTAGACAATGGGACCAGGATCACTATTGGAGCCATCTGGGTGACACTGAAATGCAAATAATAAATCATCCTCAAATTAAGCCTTAAAATTCCAAGTCCTCTTGAATTGCAAGTGGTCTGCTCTAAGTCATGTCTTACTGAAAAGCTTGATTGGCTTACATAATCATTTGCAGGATTAGTACACACTCTGTCATCTATCACTATTAACATAGTGTGCTCATAGTATTTCTGTTTTTATTGATTATTATTGCAGGTATTCAGATTATGCCTCTCATAAAGATACCAAGCATTTATAGCTTGAATAATTAATGTGTAGTTGTTAGGCTAAAAGAGAGTGACATCTGTGTTGCCTGCGCTACTCTGCGTGCTCTTACTAAACAAGTCTTAGGAGACTTCATTGTTCGGGTGTGTTGGTTTGAATAGTTGTTATATTTAATGAAACATCTTGCTTTAGAATGGTTTCTTCTTCTAAAGAATACCCTTCACTTACAATATTTCAAGTAATCTATTCACTTCTTTTGAAATACCTAATCCCAGCTGACTGCATTATAAACAGCGTTTTATTTATACCTAGAGCGGGCTCGTAGTTCTGCAGTGAGCGATGGGGCACACTTCATGTATTTGACTGGGGTTTTTATTTTTCTTTTAAGCATAATGGAATTCTATGGGTGTGCTTATAGTCATACTTTAAACAAATTATATCACCCGAGACTTCTAGAAAGTAAATCAACGAAGATTAATTTGAAATGTTCCTTAATTTCAATGTTCCTTTAATAGGAACATTTCCATCACTTAGGCATTGTGTTTGCAATAACAAATTTAAGAACTGTATCAGCTGCTGTGCACCGATTCATTTTTCTGTGTCTCATTTTATATGGCTGCATTTAGAGAAAATGCTTCTTTTCTAATAGAATAAACGCTGGTCCAGTGATCTACTGCACAGATCTTGATTTATAGTTCTCTCTTTAAAAGAAATGTCTTTCAGAAGAGCCTTGCAGAGGTATAGAAATACTCAGTTGTGTTAAGGAGGAAGCACTTTGTAGCGTACACTTGGAGGAGTAATCCTATGTGTGCTGGGCTGTTTGCAGTTAAGGCTGATGTTGTCCCTGTCAGAGAATTCTGGTGTTGAGTAATAAATAAGCACAGGCCACTGGCTAGTTCGTGCTGTTATACAGAACAATTCCCAAGTCCTAGAAAAGTTCTTGGAGAAAAGGTGTGCTGAATTTTCCAAGTTACCAAGTCACACACAGTATGGTGGTATTTTAAAATGTACTTAATCATCATGCTAACAATACCGTAATATCGTTGGTTTTATGGAGTCTTAATCCTAATATTAGTGCCTCTTGACATCTTCTGTCTGTTGTACTTGGGACAAGGTTTGGCTGTGGTTTTATTTTCTTGCCCCCCCTGGGTGGTTCCCAGACACACACAGCACACAGGCAGAGAGAGAGAGAGAGAGAGAGGGGCAGACTTTTGGTAGAAGGTTTAACTGAATTGCTTCAGTCACTTAAAGGTTTTTCATCTGTGGAAGGCATATTATTTTGAATGTCCAGTTCTCTTTTGATTGGAGTTTGTTTAGGAATGTAACTTTTTGAAAAAGTGTTGTCAAGATGCTATCACATTTCTGATTTTAGGAGGAGTCTTAGGCTATATGTTTTAGTTGTGTACTGAAAAATTGGTATCTGGAAACATATAAATAATTTTAAATTAAAAGTGGCATGCAGCATAGAATAAATAGTGTTTCTGGGTGTCTTTTCTGCTTTGATCCTGTGGATCTTTCAGGAGCCACTGTAAATGCCCTCTGTGAAATAACGATACTATCTTCCAGAAGGAATGGTCCATTTAGAGTCTAATTCATCACTGAAGGCTTTACCCAGACAAAAACTCAATTTCTGTTACAAATTCCAGAACCATCCCCGTGTGGTTCCCATGAATACAAACAATAGCTCAGGACCTAAAAAGCTTCTTAGCTCTGATTGCAGGAAACCCAGACCCACCATTCTGGCAGTTCCCATTGTAAGGAAATTGGTGGCAATGCTTCGGGACCGTTCTCCTTTCGCTTGCTTGTGCTGTATTAACAGAGCGTGGGGAACGATGGATGCCACCTGCTGTAAGCATTTGCCTTGATTGATTAATATGATGTGAATAAAGAGGAACAGTCTAGTTTGTGCCTTTGCCTTCACTCACGGAATCAGAACTGTCAAAAAAGAAACGCTTCTTACTTTATTGTTTGGGTCACCGTGTCAGTAACACCCCCCTGTGTGTCATAATAAGGTTACAATGACTTCTTAAAGGAGATGCAGAGATGGTGGCCCAGGTTCCAGGTGACTCAGCAGGTTCCCATTGCTGACCACGGCGTGGTAGCACATGTGCTGGTTAATTCATCTTCTGTCGTGTATCTGCACCATTTAGGTAGGTGTGGTCCTCTAACAGAAAACTTTCTGATGCCACCAGATCTTGCTCTAGAAGCAGTGTGTAGTGGCTGAATTATTTAGACAGGTTGAGAAGCCAAGATAGCTCCTGAGGTAGTTCTTTGAAGCCTAATTAACCTCTTTTACAGCACTGCTCTGCATCCTGTAGCACTACGAGGTTCACTCAGGATTCTGTAACCCTGTGCTGCAATAGGTTTACCCTTGCTGGCTAATAAATACTAAATAGCACATGCTTTTAAAGCTGCTGTTATGCTGACTTTCCTGAGACCTGTTGAAGCATAAAAATTTCTTGTCATTGGAAGAAATACCCAGTGCAAAACTTCAGGAGAGCAAGCCTGTCATCAATTATTGAAAGAGCCAGTCTGTCAAACCTGCGGGTTTTCTTAAACATCCGTCACTACAGTAGCTAAATATTTACAGGTAGATTAGATCTGTAGGTTCAAGTTTGTATACTTTTGGACTCCTCTGTTATATTCATTCTTCAAGAACCGCTGTCTCGCTGTTTCTCTCTGGGCATAATTTCTGGGTGTTACATTTCTTTCCAGTGTCAAAAAAAAAGAAGTCTTCAAAGGGCACAGTAACAGTCTTTAACTTAGCAGTTTGGAGCTGTATAACCTCCCTCAGCAGTACAGTCTGAAGCAAATCCATTGAGCATGAATCACCTTTTCTTCTTCATGCATTCTTGGACTTGGAAATTTTTGTTTGTTCAGCTCTTTAGGCAGATGATGAAAGGGGAAGTCCCTGGCTGCTTTACATCATTGAGATGTTCAGGATGAGCATCACTGCAACTTCATCGAGTCAACATGCAATCTTCACTGCCCTTTTTCTGCATTTCTAGTGCATAAAATAACAGTAAAACTCTCAAACTCTCATAAAATGGGGGCCATTCTTTTTTTATTGATGGAAGCTGTCAAAGAATCACCTTTAGGTTTCTGTGCATTGGTTATAAGGCCCTGTGCAAGACATCAGCCTGGGCATGACTCTTCTTCGAGCAGATTCTTCTGTGGTTAGACAGTCCTTACGTTTATGGTAAAAATAAACACAGAAAAATTTGGAAAGCTGAGTTTCAGACTGTTTATTTCTGAGCTCTACTTGCTTTTGGTTTTCAGCCAGACAACCCTGTGCATAGTCATTTCCCCTGTAAATAACTGAGATTGGCTGTCACTTTCAGCACGAGTAATACCCACTTAATTTAACAAGTCTATGCATGTGCTTAACTGGAGCAAACTGGAACTGTTTTTGTTGGTTTAGCTTTACATCCCATTTTTGCAAGATTGAACCTACAGTGTTGCCTGATACAAACTAAACTGCCATGGTCATTCTCCTGACTCCCCATAAAGTGTAATTGGTGTGGTTGTGTTAGGAGTTATTTAAGATGAGGTATTAAATGAGGACTCCACAGTTGTCGATGTTTCTGGGGAAAATTGTCCGTCTTCAGTCATCATTTTTTAATTCCTCTTTTTGCTAGTTTGTGTAACCTGAGCTTTAGGAAATTTTGCTGAGGTTGAAGTACCATATGGCAATTGAAAGGATTTGTCAGAAAAAGAAGTTTGTAGCGGTAGAAAAGGTTTATAACAGCAAGCTAAAATTGGTAATTTAGGGAAATTTGTTCTCTCCTTGTCAGTTTATTAGTGCTAGTGCTAATATTTCAGAAATTATTTTACAGTAATATGCTCAGTTGTTATAACTGTCGTGATTCTTGCAGTGACTAATACTTGTCTGTACTGCTTCTTCCATGAGGATTTTGTTTAAGAAATGAATACTGTATAAAATATATTACCTGTAACTGCATCTTGTGAGGAAATCGACAATCAAGTAAAAGAAGTATTTTTGAAATTTGCAATAGAACCAGTGTAACACAATATGGTCAATTTCATCCCTTCCTAATGTTCATATTTAGGGTTCTTTGTAATTCTCTCTATGGTAGTCCCAGCAGTGTGGGGTATATAGGATGAACTGGGAATGAAGGCATGTCCAGTTATTCTCTGATCATGTTAGATCTAAAATCTGTTCTAGAGGAGGGCTAAAACGCTGCAAGAGCAGCTCTGCTAAATGTGTTAGAACCAGAAACAGTGATTTTTAAACCATCTGTCCAACTCCGGATTGGGATTGGAAAACATAGGGCACAGACATGAGTAGAAAACTTCAGTTCTGATGAATTCTAATAAAATTGTAGTGAAATAAAATTCTAAATAAGGAGTTCCTTCTTGAAAATTGAGGATTTTCTGAACGCTATTTGGCGCCGTTTGCTGATGGGCAATTAAAATCGCTTTTAAAAAAACCTACGCAGATAATTGCAGCTGAATTTGAAAAGTTATTGGTGGCTTCTTCGGGCAAGAGCTGCAGAGTGTGTCTTAACTCTTGTTTTCTGCTTCAATAGCTGATTGCAGACTTTCCAGACAACTTGATCTGCTCTACTTTCGTTTCTCTGCTTCAGCAGCTGATTACTTGAAATACGCTGATAAACTTTTGTGCTACTTTACTCTCTTTTTGTTTGTTTCTTTTTTGTAGATCATTTCGAGTGACCCCTTCTGGGTGCCAACGACTGAGGAGGAATATTTGCACTTTGGGGAGAAGGCAGACTCGGAGAACCAGGCCCGCAAGTACATGAATGCAGTGAGGAAGAGAAAGGGGCTGTATGTGGACGAAAAAATCGTGGAGCACGCTGAGAAGCAAAGAACTCTCAGCAGAAATAAGTAGCTGTGTCTGCCTCCTTTCTCTCCTGACCCAGCTAAGGGCGGGTGGAATATTTTATATGCAGCAGATGCAAAATTTCATCTGGACTTTGTTCTTTGATACCGTTTTTCTTACGTGCTTTGTCCGCGGCTTACGTTTTAATAAACTTAAGCCTTTCCAACTTTTGTACAGAGAAAATAGTTTATTTATTGAAATAAAACAGAGGTGTATGCATTGCAATTGGTCTCAATTTTTAAAACTTAATGCCCTATTGAACGTCCTGTCACAAGGATTAGGAGCTCCTAATTCAGTTTGTTTCTTTCTGATTTGTCACGTGTAGTTACAATAAGAGCTGGTTAGCTAGCTTCTTGCAAATAAACCACGCACTGAATTTAGCTCTTTAATGGTTTTGACTGTTTTTTAAATTGATTTCTATAATGTAGCTGTTTCTTACCTGTATTTTCCATAGTTACCTCTATGCAAATAGATGTAAGGCTGTTAGGAATTTCTAAACGATTTCTTTTACTCCATTCCTCATGTAAGCAGTTATCTAAAGCAGTAATGTCTCTTCTTTAAATCAGAGGGCAGAAATAGCATATGTGGAAGACTGAACATGGCAAAATTTGTCTTTTCTCCCCTCCTTAGAGCACACCTTATTAAAAAGTTCAGTTTCCACAGTCTGGGTGAGGGGAGTGAGTGTCTCCAACATAAATGAGAAACTGGACATCAATTTTCTTCCCATGCTTTACGCAGGAAGTGAAGTACGTGGTACTTGAAAACTCTGGAAGTAAACCAGCACTCTCGATTAGAGAGGGCTTCCTCAAATATATCTGTCTGAAACGTTTTTTCATTTTTAAACCTAGTGCCAGACAAGTGCCATTTACAGATGGGACTAGAAGCTTGCAGGTCTGCTTAAAACCTCCCACAGTGTGACTTGGCAGCAGAACTCAAACTGGGAACTCAAGTGACTTTTCTCCTGGCCCTGATCATAGCAACCTAAATTCTTTAGGCAAGGTGTTCTGATAGTTTTGCTTCTTCTATTAGGGTTTCTCCTTTCTAACTTCACTTTGGTTCAGAATGCTGTGTAAACTTTTCTGTGCTTCTTCCTCGCTTCCTTTGGAAGCAGAAGCAGAAGAGCGTGTGGAGGGGAGGATGTGAATGAGCTGGATTATTTTGTCAGCACCGTTTTTTTTTAATGCATAGTTTGAATTCTCACATAGCTTCTGATTCATTTCAGTTCTTGTTCGTACCAGACTGCCTGTGAAAATCCCAGAGTTGAAACTAGGCAAGAGAGTGTAGTTTTCTTTGTTGCGTCATGTATAGGATAAGGACAGCCATGAAAACAGGGATAAGGGCTTTTTAATGCCTGTTGTAATGTTCATACACAGTCCTTTGGCATTCATCAAATGTTTTCAAATTGGTCCTTGGAGTGGAATCTCTTATTTTAAACCATACCTAGATATGTTGGGATAATGATAAAAAGTGTGTACTTTTCTTATTGTGCTATTCTTCACCAGTTTGCAGTTTTACTCCTCAAATTTGCAGTATCTGTGCTGCACTGCTTCAGTACAGCCCCGAGAAGGAAAATACTTACAGTGCTAACGTGAGTTGTCTGTGTAGGCCTCGCTGATCTTCCTGGTGTTGAGACAAATAGTTTATGTGCAAGATGAAATATTTACATGTAAATACCAATTTGATTTAGCAGCGTGTCTGAAGTTTGGTCTCTTATCTACTTGATGTGGCTTAGTCATATCCTCTGTTGTGAGTGTGTGCTTTTTGATTTGTTTTGTGCTACTTTGGATCTACTCAAAAGTAGATAAGATAAAAATTAATATTTATTTTTATAGCATCTGTTAATAAACTGAAAAGGTTGGGGGGCATTGTTTTTTTTACAGCTGTGTCATTCCGTGGTTATAAAACTCCTGCAAACCATGACTAACAGGAGGAAAAAATAGATACCATGAAATAGTGTGGTTTGGGCTGTTTGACAGAGATTTTCTATTTCAACAGATGCTGTTTTCCTACAGAAGCTTTATTATTTATTTATTGTTAATTTATCCTTTCTTCCCCTCATCTCTCCTCCTTCATTTCCTATTTTACCAAAGATCCAACTGTATAACACCCCACTGATTCTTTACAGGAATATTTTTATTATCATCTTACTTCTTTTTACTGAAACTGCTTATCTTTGTAAAGACTTGCTGATTCTGGAATTTGAACCCAAAAAAAGGAATGCAAGATTCAGTAGTGTTTTCCTGTTAGCATTTTTCATGGCCTTGTAAAAGCCTTGTCCTTCACCCTTACAAAGTGAAATGTCTCACTGTTCTCCAGCGAGATATCTGGATGCATTTTTCTTTCCCAGAAAAGCTGCTGGTGTAAAAGGGTAACAATAAATAATAATTTGCCCAGGCAGCTAAAATAAAACTTTAGTCAGAAGCCCTGCATTTCCTGCCTGCTCACACATATTTTCTATCCCCTGAGGAGGAGGGCACTTCAGCACTGTTACAACATTTTTTTGGTGAAGTGGCCACAGAGCACAGCTAAAATCTGCATCTTCTCAGGTGGAATGACAAACGGGAGGCAGATTGATCAGCATCACCAGCTCCGTGCTGGCTTTTCCCCATCTGCGGGGAGCTCTTTCCAGAGTTTTTCATACGGTTCTTTTACACTGTAATAAGTAAGGTAATGAATAAATCACTGTTTTATCATTGCTTTCTGAATGATTTATACCAGTGTGAACTGCTACCTTGGAATATTTTGTCTTTTTTTTTTTTTTTTTTGCTATGGCAGAGGCCTCAGAGATAAACCTTAAGAAACCTCTGGGCTTTAGTGATGATTCCATGACAGTTATACGTTTCATTGTCCCTTTTGCCATGTTTTCATGAAAACAGTAATTCTGGATTATAACTCATTTAAAATAGAAGAGAAAGCCCACAGTGTTAATCTAAAAAAGTGCCTGTGGAGTAAGCAACAGGCTTTTCAGAGGGGTAGTACAAAATGATCCCTGGCCTTCTCAACTCAGTGTGATGTTTTTATGGCGTTTGGAGAACAGAACATTCAGCAGCCTTTTCATTGCAGGATTCAAGAATATAGTTTGGAGTGGCCACCATGCAATGCTGCCTAAATGCTGTCTGTGTGGACCTGTGAGAAGGTTGATCACGAGGAAGAGGCAGATTTAATTATGCTTCAAAAGGCCTTGACAAAGTCCATGACAGCTTCAGGAATCCTAATCCTTTGCTGCATCTGAAGGCAGTGTAACTTTTTGGCTCGGCTTATCTCCCGAGTACTCTGAGATATTATTCCTGCTTTGTTCAAAGGAGAGGATGCAAAGTCAAGGTCGGTCATGTGGGAGTAGAGACTGAGATGACAAAAATCCCTCAAAAAAATTTTTATGGCAGGACTGATAACAGCCTTTAAGTAGTGGTTTCTGGTTGCCTCTAATACATGTGTGTGACTGTAAGTCCTGAGGTTTTTCTTAAATCTTTCTAAGGCTCCTTTAAATGATGATTTTATAACAATCAACCCAATTTCAAAGGCTGGTTCATTTGCTGGGGGATACAGATACATCAAAAGCCAACCGGTGCTGAAATACAGTAGCAGGCATGCTATGGAGCATTTTCTGCCTTTCATCTCTTGTCGTGGTAGCATTTACCTTTAGGAGATCAAGAGCAAGGCTCTTCAGCAGGAAAACCTGGCATTGCTTCTGCGAGTGACTGACAGAAGGAGCTGTGTAAGCGGCAGCTGAAGCTGCGCTTCCCCTGGAGACTCGGCACAGAATGTTCATGACAAGTGCTGCTACCACTGCTCTGAGGATTGAAAGCTGATCCTATTTATGAATCCATGTCTTCTCCTTGTAATGTTGCTGTCTTGCAGTATGAACAGCTTAGGAAGGTTATTTTAAATTAACCTTCCTGTGTTAAAACAATGTCTAGTCTGTTCCTATCACATCCAACATTGTAAGCATCAAGGCCAGCGAGTAGTTCGACTGCAGCTGGTGTGAAAGGGGAAGGCTGGAAGAGAAATGTAAAAATGTTGTGGAAAAAAACCCCATCACACTTGCATAGATGCCTTTATAGGAACTGTTTTCATTGCATAATGAGGTTGCTTTGTGCTCTGGAAGTGTTCAATAATAGATAGCGTGCGAGTGTGCTCCATGGAAGATAGGCTGCCTTGACAGGCAGAGTGTATTACCAGTCAGAGCATCCCTTCTGTGTAGCCTTGCTTCTGCAAAGGACGGCGTGAAGGAACAAACCTCTCTGGCTTTTCTCTGTCTCCTTTGCTATCCTGTAATTTCAATAAAAAAGACTGTGGCAGGCTCATCATTTCAGGGAGCACAGTGGAAGGGAGCTGTGCATTCCCAGCAGCAGCGATTCCCTGGGTACCAGTTCACTGACTACAGAAAGCAGCTCTGAATAACGTTTTTAATCCCTTTCTGCCAGGACCTCCCAGTGAATCACGGCTTCTGTTGAATCTTGTTGCTGGGACAGGTGGAGCCTGAAGAACTGAATGGAAGTCTATTTTTCAGGGTTGGTGTTCTGAGATCCACCGGGGACGCAGTTCTGAGACTGCGTGAATACAGGAAGCCCAACATGATGAAATTACAGAGCTTACTCTTTCTCAAGGAAGAGAATATTGTAAGGGAAATTCCTTAATTATTCTTTTGTTCTTGTGATTCTTGACTGAGCACTCCAAAGCGCACGAAGAAGCCTCTGCTGTCCTGGACTGGCAGAGTTTGGGCTGTGGAAAATGGAAGTACAGCAACCATCGTGCTCTCTGATAGCTGTCACTTGTACTTGGGCTTATCAGCATCATTTCTTCCCAGCCAAAGAGAAAACACTAAAACTGTGATTAACATCACAGTGTCAGAGTTACTAAACTGTGTAGACAGAGAGTTGGTGGCTGACAAGCTGAGCTCTGCTTTTGCTCTGGAGCTTGCAGGCAACACATTTCTCTGGTCCGAAAGAATTAAGCTGTGCATTTCTTCATAGGTAACTAAAAAAAAGTCTAACAGCTGCATCTTCTAAATATGTCTGAAAAGCTCCCTTGCTTTTGTGTATAAACAGATTTAGTGCTGATTTTAGGAGTTTGGACTTGAGCAATGTCGTTGTCATATTATGTGTGAATCACTCTTAAGACAATCAAAAAAAAGAGCCACATTCCCCAGCCCGTGCTGTGGGGTTGGGCTAACCCCGAGAGGGTCCTGTGAGCAGGCAGCCACAGGAAAACAGGGGCCAGAAGAGTTGGAGGTGGATCTTAACTCAAACCTCAGCTTGTAAGGAACAAAGGAGCTGTTCAGGGAAGGAAGTTACTGAGCAGTTGAGGGAGTCTCTGAAGAGTGTGAAAATAATCTGTGCAGTGTCAGAGACACCCCTCAGCGTGGCTCTGGCCTTGCTGTGCCAGAGGGACCCCCTGGATATATAAAGGAATTTATATCCCTCCCTTTGCAGCCCATTACATGGAAGTGCCTCTTGTAATAGAGCCGAGCCTTCGGATTTTAGGACGCACAGAGTTTTAGGACCAGAGTCTCGTTTTGTGTAATTTGTTGTTTATGTGACTGCAGTTGAGTCCTGTTTGATTTCTGCCAGATGAGGATCTGGGTTTTGTGCCACTTTTCATCTCGTTCTTGACTTAAAAAGTGACAGGTATCTGTGATAATTGTTGCTGAGCCTTTTTTCTTCCTAGGTTTGTTGCTGGAGAGCAGAAATAAGTCTGCAGACTTGTGAGTGCACCTATAAATAGCAGGCTACTGTACATAAGATTGTTACCGTTGCCAGCCCTGTGTTTTATGACAAATCTTGTGATACTTTGTTTTTCCTAAAAACCACAGGTCTTGTATTTCATCAGAATCTTGGTTTTCATTTAAAAAAAAAAAAAAAAAGTTTCCAGCTTGATGTTGGCACCAAATTAGAGAAAAACATGAAAATGTTTGCAGCTTCACCATGATGGCAGAAAAAACAAATGCATACAAGAACCCCCAAATATAGTATTTTACTTTAAAAACAACAAACAAAAAATCCCAAACCACTAAGTAAATGAAAGACCTGTGGTTTTGAGGGACAGACTCTTAATGTCTGTGTTGTGGTCTCTTACTGTAACTGTAAAAATGACTTTTGTAATACTTTTTATAAAGTGGTGGTGTGTTTTTTTTCACTGCAGATAAGCTTCTTGCAAAATCCTTATTGAAAAAGAAAAGATGTTGCATCCTTTGGAAACATTGGCCACTTTATAAAACAAAGAGCTGCTAATAGTCCCTGAACAGATGCCTTTTTCCCTAGATCTAATTCTCGATCTGAGTCTGTATGATCCAAAGCAGAAGGGCTGGAGGCTGACAGTAAATCTGCTAAAATATCGAGCTGTTGTGGGGGGAAATGCCACTCTTGATCCTTCCCTCTTTGCTCAGTGGATGCTGAGTTACCCCTGCTTTTTATCAGGGTGAATGTTGAAGGAAAAGTTTGCTCTGTTTTCATTTTTAGACCTTGGATTTCACTTTTTGAAGATTTTCTCGTGCTACAGCCCTCCCTTAGCCCCCAGTTTGACTCAGAGCAAACCAGTGTGTGCTGTGCTTTTACTGGAGAAGTCTCAAGGCATCACTTCCTTGAAGTGCTCAGGCTGAGTCTCTGTGGGTCTGGGCAAGGGATACCCAGAACTGGAGCTCTCCTCCTCTCACCGGCTCCTGTGAATTGGCCATTCTTCTCTTCACAGAGAGAAAGATTAAATGTTTAAGTCTTGCGTAACGTAATTATTCAGCAAAAGGGAGAGGAATGGCAGGTTGTTGTGTTTGATATTTCAGATGTAAAAATCAATTTGAAATTATTCCAGATCAGATTTAATCGTCCTGAATAAGTAATGAAAGGGCAAAAAAAAAGTAATTGAATAAGCTTTTCACTCTGCTTTTGTTGACAACAAATGCTGTTGTAGATGAAGCAGTTATCAGGGCTGAAGAGAGAAAGATGATTACTGGATAAATGGGCAAACTTCACTTTTGAGAGTTGTGCAACCAGAGGTAAGATTATAGAAGAGAAAAATGAGAATTTGGTAGGTTCAAAGGCCTTTTTGCTACAACAAACATTATTTTGGGAAGGATGATGGAGTTGTTACAGAAGAGGTTAGCAGAAATAATGATTTCCTGATACTTAAGAAATTGAAATTTTGCAATATTTGTTAATTTTGAAATCAAAAGATATTTTCCATGACTTTGCTATGTTGGTTTTATGTTGTTACACTCTAAAACGCTTCTTTTTGGAATTATAGCCAGGTAAGGGGAGCTTGTTTATTTTCTATTACTTTTACCTCATGGATTTAACAAATCTTATGAATTAAGGGTATATTTTCAAGGCAAAGACGGGGGCTTCCTCTCTTGTGCCATGTTTCCTTTTCTGATGCTGCCGTATCAAACTTCTTGGTGATGATATTCATCACTGACTTACAGTGACACTCCCCAAGAGCATGCTGCTTTTCTCTGGAGATATAAAAATAGGGGAGAACATCCCAGGAACTCACCAAGTCAGTAAAAAAAAAATGTATTTCTCTTTTCATTCTGCCCTGGCAGGTGTGTTTCTGACCAGCACATATTTTGCTGTACGGTGTTGCTTAAAAAACGAAATGCATTGCTCGGGGGAAGTGAGGTGCATGATTTGTGACTCGTGTGGCAGTGCAGGAGCTGGTGGCAGAGTCTGGGGTGTTTTTTTCCATGCTGATTGCTCAGGGATGTATTATATTATCTAATCAGAAGTCATTACCGGTCTGTGCAGCATTAATTCATGCAGCCTTCCATACATACCCTCCGTTGGGTCCCTCAGGGCAGGATGGTTCTCTAATGGATCCCATCCCCGAGATCAGCTGATAGGGCTGCAGCATTGCCTTCACCCCCACACAGATGAGCTGCAAAGTGAGCAAACACTGAGCTACCCAGGGAAGAAGTCCGAAATTGATTTTCTACACTCACATTCCAGCTAAAGAAACAGCCTTGGGGTTTGTTTTTTGTTTGTTTTGTTTGTTTAAACATAAAAATAAATTATCCTGCTGTTCTAGAAGACACACCCGGAGTCAGCAGGTTTCGTGGATGATGGTTTCCTCACGATGGTCGTTCTTCCAGCACACCCATATTAGTCAGTGGTGGAAAGACCTGGTTTTACAGGCTCGGGATTTCCGTGCTGGGATGTGTGATGGCTTCAGGTGGGCTTGGGTGTGACGTGGGTCTGCCACTGAGCAGCCACCCTGAACCCCAAACTCACTGTGTCATGGAATGTTTGCCAGGCAGAAGTGTCGGAGTTCTGGGACAGGGCAAACAGAAGGAGCATGAGGGTTGTCGCTGAAAGAATATGGGGGTTCAGAGGTTGGGGCTGATTTTATTGATGTGTATAAAAAGAAAGAAATAAGTTAATAATTCCTCTTTTTAAGAAGGATGTTTTGAGTACTGAGAAAATGGTTCTCCACAGCTGTAAGATGCGTTTAAATCACCCAGCGGAAGCGCTGATCTATATTCATGTAAATGTGTTTTGATGTCCTCTTAAAAGTTTAAATGAAACACCCACGTCCAGGAAGCTGCTGCTCTCATGTGGGAACACAATTGCAATTCTTCGTTAAATGTACTGATAGGACGTCTTTTTCACTTCAGAAGCACTGAACTTTGGCAATTTATATTTATTTGAGATGAAAGAGGCGAGCTAACAACTTGACACCACTTCTAAATAAGAGGAGACCTTGGTTACAAATTCATCGTTTTTAAAAACTTACTTAATTTTTGATGAATTGCTCGTTCCTATTGCAGATGATTAGCAGCACTCTCTGTTCTGTTAGAGAGGGATTTTCTTTTTACCACAGCACAGCAACTTCTACCCCCCATATCCACAGGAAGATGTTGCAGAAAGTAGAACAACAAAAATGTGCCTATGTTCTCAGATAAACTTGTATAAACAACTATAAACTTGTGTAATTTTCTTGTCTTGGTGGCTAACATTAGTTAGCCAGTGTTGTAGCTCTCGTAGATCAGGGAAGTTAAAGTCTGTGTTCTGGTTGAGGGCCTATGGGGGATTTTATTCTTGGTGCAGATTGGGATCTTGAGCAGCACTGTAGAATTTCAGTGCAGGGAAAAGCTGTGTATTAAACCTTAAATGCAAGGTCAAAAGCAAACCCTTTTTTAATGAGCCCCATTACTTAGTTCCATTTGGGTATCAGTACTTCTATTTGCAATGGTACCAGGTCTTTTATTCACGTTTGTGTGTAATTTTCTGTGTAATGTTTTAAGGAAAAAAACCAAGATTGGGACCCTTGCAGAGTGAGCTTTTTCAGGAGTGAAGTTCAGAACAAAATCTGCAGCACTCTGCTGTATTACCTTGGGAAAGCACTGCCCCTGTAGCTTTTATCTAATGCTCAGCTTAGGCTTTACATGTAGGCCTGTTTGATTATTGCCCCTTGGAGCAGATAAGTGCATGGAATGATCTCACTCTGTTGTTAAGATAATTTCTCTTTGGGGATTCTGACCTTCTTCACATTTCAATGACATCATCCTTTTTACAGACTGTAAATCACTAATGTTGACTCCTGACCTTGCTCATAAAAACCTGCAGAAATACAGGATGGAATAACAGAATGCTTATATTAATATTGTGAGATGTGTAACTAACTTTTAGCTGCTCAAAACTACTTTTTGAAGGTAGTAAACTTGGATAATTATAGATAAACTTGAATATATAACCTTGAATAATAATTTCTTGTTCCTAACGTGTCTGTTCTGTGCTAACCTGTATAGTCTGCACATGTACATCTACCTCAGATGTATCTTCAGTGTTTGCTTTTAATTCTGTAAATACTTTTATTAATTAGCCTGAAACACAACAGCAAAGTGAAGCACTTTTCCACAGTGACCAGCTTTTAAATTGCAGAAACACTGCAAAAACCAGTGATTTGTTTTTGCTTTAGCCACAGCAAATGGCCTTTATTCATAGAAAAGGGCAATTTTACATGTACCAACAAAGACAATTTTCTCCTTTAACGCAGCAGGGTTTTAGTGGATGTAAAATTGCTTGCTTGCAAATGGTTCTTTCAAAATACCTCTGAATGGTGCCTATCAGTTTCTCTAGTAAATACCTTCGTGTTGGCATCCGGGGTGTTGCAGAGGGTGCAAGATTGTGGGAGCTGCAAAGAGTCTGAAGAATTGAATATTCTTGCCATGGTTTATTGCTGGATTGAAGCAGAGAAAGCCTCTTACCTTTGTCAGTCCTTCCATGTGTCGACTTTTGTGCATTTTACCTTTTGAGCAGTCCAGGTCTTCTGCGTTGTTGGTGTTAATTTCTATTGCCTAATAACACCTCATATAACAACATTAAAATAACCAAATCAGAGCAGTGTTTTCACATCATTTGTGGGTCTGAGAGCAGTTTGTGTACAGTCACTTTCACTGTTTCTCCTGTATGTTCAGAGAATTTCCTGTTATGTTTGTGTGGCTTTTCACATGCAAGAGGAAGAGAAAACAGTTCCTAAGAAGACAGGATTGCAAAATACACACACTGGATAGTTTGGGAGCTAGTTGGAAGGATGCAGAAATTATTTTTTTACTGGTTTTTATTTTATTTGAGGCTGGCACGTGTCCTTTTTGGCTTGTTAATGTGGTCTGTGTCCTCTACCAAAAGGCAAATGGACAAAAATTGAAGCTGCTTGGCAGTAGCTGCCAATGTGTACAGTGATGTGCAAATACAATTTCTGTGAAGCTCCTATCTCTGGGATGCGTTTGCACAGAAATAAAACATAATTTCACGAGCCCTGCACTTGTAATTGCTAATCACAATTTTAATAACCACATCTCCCCTTTGAGTCATGTGTCAGCTCCAAGTCCCCAGTGAGACCTTAAATGTTGTAAAAAACTTCAGTTGACTGGAGTGGTGAAATCCAGGTGTGAAAAAGATCCTTCCTTCCTTCCTTCCTTCCTTCCTTCCTTCCTTCCTTCCTTCCTTCCTTCCTTCCTCCCTTCCTCCCTTCCT
>VZTA01018375.1:94608-122108 GCA_013398855.1 Mohoua ochrocephala
CCCACTCCTCCCTTCCTATTCTCCATTACTCCTTATTTTCTTGGGAAGCTCCATAGCTGTAGAATTTAAGTCAAAAGACCCAAAAGATTGCATGTTGTTTGCACACAACCAGTGCACCCAGTATTGATTTCTTTTCAGTACTTCCCCCAAGGTAAAACTAACCTGAAATCATCATTCTACCACTCTTATTTTTAATGTCATTCTCTCACTTTGTTGTTCTTGTTCTGTGGGACATATTTGCCACTTTTAACTTCTTTTAGTGTTTTTAAGGAAATACTGATAACAGCCTATCTTTGCCTAAAAAGACTGAAAGAAACAGTGATTTTTTTTTTCCTCCTAAGTCCAGACACTTCCATTCAGCATTACATTTCACCTCACAGATATATTTAAAATGATCTGTGTAGTTGTTCAGAATTACGTGCTGTAGACAGTGACTTCAGGGCCTCTTAGAGCTGCCATCAGAAGGCAAATGGGAGAGAAATATTCTGAAAAAGGAACCAGACTGGAGTCTGTTGTGCTCTTTATGTATTTTCCAGCTGGTTTTGCTTCTAACGTTCAGTATTCCTCATGGGACACTGATGCAAATCTGCATTCACGTGGTTTTTTTTTTTCCCCCTCTTTGTGTATAACACACAAGACCCTAAAGTAAAGCAGTGATTTGCAATATTAGGAAATGTGGCTCGGTGTCCCTGTCCCCAGCGTGAACGTGCACATTTAAATATGAATGAAAGTGGGCCAGGGCCCCCTTGAAGCCTGGAGTTGATGCACAGACTGCCTGTTCTTTCCGGTTTAAGTACTGTACTTTTTTTTTTTTTCCCTTTGCTGAACAACAGCTACCATATGGGCTGAGCTTCAGCCAGTCAACTGCTAAATTACAAACACTCTTTTGACTGTAAATTGAATGGAAAAGGATGTCAGTTATCGCTTTCCTCCCGTGGCCACACCACAAGAGCACCTGCAGTAAAAAACTGGCATTCATGCTCTGAAAGGCACCACATGCTGCTATTGTGAGCTGAACAGGATCTAACCTTGGCTTTGCTTACCCTGCTCCTATCGCAGCGAGGAGATGGCAGCGATAAGAGCCTCACTTCTGAATGCGAATTCACTCGGGGACACGTCCCAGCACTTATCCACCCAATTCTGCTTCCACTAAAGGAAGTAAAAATCTACTTAGGAAGATGGCTATCTGTGCTCTCCTTCAGAGGGGAGGCTTTGACTTGGGCACGTGTTTACCACATCGATTTTGGAGTTTGTTGTGAAATTATAACTGCTCTGTCTGAAAGCTCCTCGCTGTGACCAGTTCAGCTCGCTCACAGGGTTACCTGGTCTCCAGCCAGAACCAAACTGCTCTGGTTTCTCACCTGAGCAGAGGTGGTGCAGAACTGCACCATCCCTCTCTGCCCAGGGAACATTGGAACCGTAGACAGCACCACTGTGTGCGAGGATTTGGGCAGGGAGAAGCTGCTGGTGTGTGGAACAGGGACCTGGGCAATCCCTGGCATGAGACAGCTGCTGGGCCAGCAGCAGAGGTTCCTGAGTCGGGACATGTGTCCTGACATGAAATGTGGCAGCTGAGCTGGGAGCAGGCAGCGAGCAGGGCTGCAGCTGCTGCTGGCAAGGGCCTGCCAGCCCTGGGGTTTGAGCAGGGCCAGGGAAAGTCCATCCTCTGCTGTGCCCATTAACTCTTCCCTTCCTGGGCAGGTAAATGTCGTTACTGAACCAGCCCAATAGTCACTCTGGGATTTAAAATTATTGGGAAGAGTGGGCAGTTTAATAATGAGGGTATTTTCTTATCTCTGCTGGAGCCTACAGCTGCATGACTGGCTGAAGAATTAGTGTTTCTGTTGAGTTCCCCAGTGGACTGTCAGATGCATTATGTGTCTCTTTTATGGCTTTTGTTCAAGGAATCCTGAAAGTTCAGCACCTACAAACATAAACCCCGCTCTTGAGTCACTAAAGGTAGTCATTAGGTCAAGGCTCAGTGTGCTGAAAAAAGTATTACAGTGCTAAAGAATTTGTGGGGTAACCAAATAACATTCACAATGTTTAAATACAATTACTGGTTATGACTTAAAATTGTACTTTTGGAGGTTGGAGACCTTGAGCAATTCTGCCAGTGTTAAAACCCACAATGCTTGAACACAACCAAATAATTCTAGCATTAAGCCATCTTTGCGATTCTGGTAATTATTTGGCAGCATATAACATCAAAGAGGTCATGTATTTTTATATATCATAATGTGTAGTTGCCCTTCTCCCCAGAAGTAAGGGGGTGAAAGAAGCTACTGCTGTTTGAATAATCTCAAAACCACGATGCTGATGTTCAAAAGCTGCTTTTAGAAAATGCTCTGTGTCTTTGGAGGGTTTTAAAATGCTTTCTTTTGAGATAGTAGATGACACCTTATATAATGAATTCCATCAGATGGTTCATCCTTGGTTCCTCTCCTAGCTCTGGGCCACCTTTTAGCATTCATGCATATTATGACTACTTTAACATTATAAGACATTTATTAAGCTTAGAGTTAGAAAATTAAATGTCATTTATGGTGTTTTTTGGATATCCACTGGTGCCCTTGTTTCCTACCATCTGTGCAGTGCTGAAATATAACAGCCCACATTTCCATTACCTGTAACATTTATGAATGTTTAGCCTTCACTCTTCCTTTGTTTCCAATTAGAATAATTTTGTAGAGAAATCAGGCATATGTATAATATTTTTTTAATAAAGCCTGTAGGTTTTTTTATCATCTGTGTGATTCAAAAAAGATTTGGGGAGATGCTGTAGCATAGCCGGCAACTGGAAATCTTGTAGCAGCTTCACAGTCAAGGTTGCACCTTGTCTCTTGCAATGAGGTTGTTTTTCACATCTTTCCTAGACTCTTAAAATACAAATATGGGATGTCTTCTAGGAAAGCAAGTCCAGGTTTGGGAGAGGTACACGAATTTTAAGCAGCATGTCTATTGCTGGCTTTTCAGTGTTTCCTTCCTGACAGTCTCCCCATGGGCATCTCCAGAATGTCTTGGCTGACAGAATTCCAACAGGTTTTTCTTTGCTTTCCATGTCTGAGTGGAATCTCCTGGTGAACTGCTGCAAAGTCATCTTCAGGGTTCACCTACATGACAAACACTGCAGAGGAGAAAGGGAATGGAGTGGCTGGACATCAGAGCAGGGCCCACTGGGGAAAAGAGGCACGGGGTTGTGCAGGGGCAGACGAGGACAGGAGAGTGTGAAAAAATGTCAGAGTGGATAAAATGCTTTGTGTCCGTGTCTGCTGTCCTCTGTCACCCACAGTCCTGGGCTCACACCCAGGGAGCCAGAGGATGGCTGTGGCTGGGAGGGACCTCTGGATGTGACCTTGGCCACCCCCCTGCTCAGGCAGGTCACCTGGAGCAGGCTGCCCGGGACAGGACCCTCCTCAGTCGGGTTTCAAATCCCTGCAAGGATATCTGCAGAGCAGCTGCTTGCATTTGCATTTTATGCCCTTGCTAGAGAGGCCAAAATCTTTCAGGTGGGAGGTTTCTCCAGAGAGACTTTTTAAGAACCGCTGGACCACAGAAAATCCTGGATGCCTGTCTTAACTGAGGGATGGAAGGGGGCAGAATTCCTCAAGAAACATGAGGAAAAAATGCATGTAGGGAGGGAGGAAAGGGAGGAAAGCAGGTGTAAATGTGCACGTCTGTTAGGTCTGGCTGTACCTGCAAAGAAGTTTCTCCTGTTAACAAGAATTCTCAGGCCTTGGAAATTCTCTGAAACACGCAGTAGGATTCAGAAATTCCTCTGTCTGCTGGAGTCGGAGGTGAGAAGTGTGATATTTGTGTCTTGAGTAGGGTCTAGAAACAATATTAGGAGCGAGACAGCTATTCCTATCCACTGTCTTTTGATAAGGTCGGCGTGAGCTTATTCTCAATTTACTTTTGCTGAGAAGTATTTTGGAGTTCTCAAGATGTGATTTTTACGTGTGACGTGTGGCCATCACTTACCTTAAGAAAAGCAGCTGCTTTTATATCCTGTTTTTCTGTCTCTTGCTAGCTCTGTGCCTGGTATGGAACATCTTGCTGCAATCCTGCTGCTTTGGATGTGCCAGGTATGTAAACAGAGTGGGGATAGGTGTAGCTTCCTCTGGATTGAAAGTGGTGCTGGCAGCAGAGAAAGAGTTGGGCTGAAGTAACTTTCTCTCATTAGAATAAAAATCTGAAAATAAAAGGCTGAACTGCATCCAGAGGTAAGTTGTTCCTTTCAAAATCTAAAGTATGGATCCTTCCTTCTTCCCAGAATTCAAGAAAATATGATTTGTCTTTGAAAATGGATGGGTTTGAGTTTTCTTTTAAAGCAAATATTTTTAAATGGGTGGTTTCTTTGGTATGCTGAAAGAAAACAAATACATTCAAAAGGGCTGAGAATTTAACCCCAGGGAAGTGCTAAAGAGAAGCCAGACAAATTCCTGTGCTGACTCCACGAGCCCTTTGAGTGGCAGGTTCAGCACCGTTTGCTGGGTGGCACTGAGAGCCATCACAGGGCTCTTTAGGCTCTTTCCAGGGCTGGTCTGTGGAGCAGCCAGAGCAGAGCCCATCTGAGCTGAGAGTCAGAACACCCTGATTCAGGACACCCTGATT
This sequence comes from Mohoua ochrocephala, assembly GCA_013398855.1. NCBI lineage: Eukaryota > Metazoa > Chordata > Aves > Passeriformes > Acanthizidae > Mohoua > Mohoua ochrocephala. Next base: position 99,223 of record VZTA01018375.1, read on the forward strand.
CAGGACACCCTGGTTCAGAACACCCTGATTCAGGACACCCTGATTCAGGACACCCTGATTCAGGACACCCTGATTCAGGACACCCTGATTCAGGCTCTGCTGCCACGGGAGGAGGGAAAAACCCAGCCTCTAACAAGTTACACCTACGCCAGCAGTTCCCTCAAGGCTTTGCTTTTGCTTCTGCTTGCTCTCAGGGAGGCTTTTCCTGCCTTTCAGCCCTCAGCCCCTGAACATTTTTCCTCTCTGGCCTCTCCAGAACACCCCCAGCTACCCCAGGGAATTCTAGCAAGTAAGTGAGCAGCCTGCAAGGGCCCCTTGCCAGGCAAACCCTCTGGCATCTTCTGGCATTTTAACCAGATGTTACCTCCATCTCCCTACTCACAATGAGAAGTGTTTCTCTGTTTTGTTTTTTTTTTTAAAGTGTAAAGTACAGAAGTGGAAGAAGCACTAAAGAGTTAATGAAATAATTTGTATTTAGTCTCTGTTTTGTACTGTTTAACTCAGGAATTGTCTTTAACTTTTTTAACTTTAATTTTTAAATAGGCATATATAGCTTTTCTTACAAAGCAGAGACCTGGCCTTGGAAAGAATAAAAGAGGTTATGGTGGCATGGGAGGCTCTAAACTTCCATGTTTCCTATTGTGACATCATTGTTTCCTCAAGTCTCTTCCCTTTGTGTTTACAGTATTTCTCCTGACTGAGAAGAAAAGTTTCCAAGGGCTCAAGGATTTTTTTTTCAGCAGCACCCAGAAGTCTGGCACCTTACCCTAACCTTGTAAGTCTGCAAAATTGGCCTGGAAATTAAATGGAAACAGACTCTCTCTTGAGAGTCCAGCTCCCTCCTACTCCTGATTGGGCCAGAAACACTGTGAGAACAGACAGATTTTCTAGCAGTATCCTGGCACTTTCTTACCCGTTCCTGGCCAAAACCAGAAAGTGTTAAAAANTATATATATATATATATGTATATATATAGGAAGTGGGAGGAGAGGAGAGCACTGTATATTTTTAAAACACATATCTTATCTGAGTTTTGAGAAGAGAGTTTTGGGTCAGTTATTTTGTCTGACTGGTTCACCTACCCCTCTCCTAATCCCTGTGTTTACTGCAGAGCTTTGTGGTTTCCTTCCTCTGGTCCCCTTGGTTATCTGCACTGGCACAGAGCCTGGGTTCTGCTTCCCTTCCTCCCTGCACACCTTCGTGTCCCCAGCCACTGGATCCTGCAAAGGCAAGTCTTGATTCCTCACACTTCATTTTTGGTGATTTGCAGCTACTCAGGGGCGCCCTTTGCAGGCTGTTGTGCTCAGCCCTCACTGCTTTGCCTTCAGCTTGCCCTGTGGTTTTTGGTTTCCTCTCTTTTTTTTTTCCCCCCTTGTTCTTTGTTTTTATGGCTGCTCTGAAGTGCTCAAAGAGCTGCTGACAGCCCGTGGAAAACTCAGCAAACATTCCACACAGACCACTTGCTTGCCTTTTCCATCCTTTCCTGTGCCACGTTCATTTTTATTGGGGAGAGTTGAGAAACCAGGACTTTCAGGCTTTGGCTGATCTGCCTGTGCTGCTTTCAGACAACGTGCAGGTCCAGACCTACCTGCTCCTCCTGCAGCAGAGGCCAGCAGGAGCACCATCTCTGCTGCATCCAGCCCAGCCTTTTATCCCTGTGGCTGCTTCCACTGGTTCCTCACCAGGAACTTGCTCTTCGATCAGCTGTACAAGCCAACTGCTTCCAGCTTTCCCTGGTTCTCTTTCTCGCCCCAGGTGATCTAGACAGCCAATCCCTCTCTCTAAGTTTGGCTGCTTCATTTTTATGGTTCCCACTGGCTACTTGTTCCTTTTATCCCTTCTTTTGAGAGGTCTGGCAGCAAAAGTGCAGATGTTTCAGTACTCAGATCATTGGGGATTTTGCCTGACAGGTCAGCAATGATTTTGTAGGGAGGTGAGGGGGCATCTTCTAACATGAGCATGGCTTGGTACTTGTCCAGCTCCTCAACTCGTCAGTGCTGTACCATTTCCAGGTGGTGTTAAGCACTTTACTGTAAGCCACAGTTAGAGGCATTCTGCAGCTCAGGAAAAGGTGATCTGAAAAGCTGCCCCTGCCCTATCTCAGGCTGCCTTGTGTGACAAGCCAGGAGAGGGGGCTTCTTTCCTAGTTCAGGAATTTCAGAAACTCACTGGCCCATCTTTCATTAGGAAGTTTTGCTGAGTTCTCTTCAGCTGCAATTGTCACAAGCAGCTCAGGCAAAGACAGCACGTGAGCAACAGAGCCCACCTCTTTTCAAATCCTCCCAAACACCCTGTGAGGCAATTTTCAAGAGCTTGCTCAGCATCTGTGTTGAGTAGGGTGAGGTCAGCAATCTCGAAGTTTTGGAAATCTTGCCCCTGATTTCTTGGAACTACACCAGCTGCAGGTACATGTGGATGCTTGGTTTGGCCACACAGCTGTGAATCCCTCAGGTACCTTGCTTTAAGGTGCAGAGATGTCCCTCTGTGTCACTTCCACGTTAACACAAAAATAGCCTAAAACACAAGCAGCCAGTGTAAGTGTGCACTGGCAATGACTTCAGAAGTCACTTTCAAAATGAAGAGTACTTGCTTTGAAAGCCCCTGGGTCCTTTAGATACCAAACTGAGAACCAGGTGGCTGCCTCTGCATTTCTTTCCACCTCACAATATCTTTGTCATGCACTGGAGCTCTGCTCTTCAGATCTTTACTGCAATGGTGGAACCTCCTTTATTCCATCACTAATAACTGTGTTGGATTTTATTCTGAAAATGTTTTCTGTATGTGCTCCCATCTCTCAGATTTTATTCCAAAACAGTTTTAAGGATTGCAACCCCTGCAGGAGTCCCTACAAGTCTTGTGACTGGATCTCATGACAACGTCCTCTTCAATGTTGTTGATTAATCTTTGTTCTCTTGAAGGTTAGGAAGTTTGCACAAATAAGAAAGCCCTCTCTATTACTCAATAACCAGCCCAACTTACATCCTGATGCTTCAGTGGAAAATCTGACTGTTGTGGGCCAAAAGAATCTAACCGTGTTACCAAAGGCATTATGCAAGACTAAATGAAGTTTCATTTTCTTCAGACTGCTCAACTCTCTGCATAATTCACATAGTATTTTAATCATCTTTTGAAGAGTCCTTACTTTCTGAAAGGTCAGAAGTAGCCTAAAAATAGTTACTATATCTGATGGCTGCTTTGCTGGGGATGAGGCTTGATTCCCAGTAGACAAGATTTTCACATCATAAACCCAGAGTTATCGTGGCAGTAATTAGCATCCTCGCGGACGGGCTGGTGCAGAAATGCAGAGCTTCACTCCGAGCTCTTGGCTTTCAGAAAGTTCTATTTATATGGAAAGCTCTTTGGGGCAGGGACTGTCTCGTGTTATGAATGCTTCATACAACTGAATCTTGAATTGGTTGAGGCCTGAAGGCACAAATCTAATTCCAAGAATAGTATGATTGAATGGCTGCGGAGACTAAGCAACTTTCTCAGTTCTAGACATGACGTCAGAACAAGACTGAGGTGGAAGTGGGAGAACTTGTACTGTGCAGGGTATCTGCTCTTTGGATGGGAACAGGACTTCATTCTCTGGGCTTATCAATGGGTCTCTGTTAGTGAGTACTCCCAGTTCTCCTCAACTCTGATCTCTCTGAGTACAGAAATTGCTCTTAAAACCTTGAAACAGTCTATTCCCTTTTTTTAAAATACCAATGAGAGAAACCTTTTCCTTGCTTCGACTCTGCAGTGGATGCTGTGGTTGCTGCTGGTTGTTGGTGGGAAGGATACATGCAACAACAGCTGCCAAGCTTTAAGGTCACTGTAAGCTTAGGATTAAGACATGAGAAGACACTAAGTGAGCCAGATCTGTTCACAGGAAATGAAGAACTTTTTTCTATACTTGCTTTGACTAAGAGAATAAAATCCAATCTTATATAACTCTTTGTTCCTTGATCAAGACATGTAGGAGAAATGAGGATAGACCTGGCAGGCAACCTTATAAACATTAATCTTAAGAGTTGAATACCCAGATGTGAACTGCATCCAGAAAAGTGATAAGTATCTTCCTGCTTTAAAACTGAAGTGTGGTTATTTCTATTGGCCAAGATCTTGCTGTCCACCCATTACTAAGCAGAGTAGAGCATCAGTTATGGGGACCTAAGGTAGCCACAAACCAGAAAGGTCTCTTGGGCTCCCACGACCATCCTCCTCAGTCTTCTGCACAAATGCACCTCAAGATCTTACTCTTTGAAGATCTTTGCTAATGCCCTCACAGGGCAGTTGTAATCATGTTTCTGATATTTATTTCCCTAACCTCATTCTTCTAAAGCTGCTATTTCCTTCCCTTCGTCTTCCTTTGCACTCAGCTTCAAGCGTGGTAGGAGGAAATCAGGAAACCCACCTAACACGTTTCTAATCCTGGCCAGATGGGAAAATGAATGCCCTGGCTCCAGCAGCTGACCCCTTTGGTTCAGAAACCTGGTCTGACAGTTCAGCTGCAAACACCCAGTGGGAGAAGCACCTTTCAGCAGGGCAAGCAGCTGTGCCTGCAGGCAGTGTGAGAAGAAAGGCAGGAGCTGAGGCTGCTTGGAGCCCTCTGCTCCTCTCTGCTCCACCAGCACAGCTGTACTGGGACCCACCAGGACCAGCATCTTGTTTCTGAGATATAGATATAGATATAGATATAGATGTAGATGTAGATGTAGATATAGATATATCAGAATATCTGATATTTTTATATATATATATATAAAGAGTTCCTGGAATCAGGCAGAATTTTTCCCATCTGCCCACGATTTCTATACATATAAATATATATCAAAAACCCACGAAAATAGATATAAAAATAGAGTCAGTTTCCTAGCTCTTGTGTCTCCTTTGTATCTTCTGAGCAGAAGGAGGAAAGTGAGATGATCTCTTCTCCCAGTCCAACCAAACACCAAACGAGGACATACAACCAGAATGAGGGTTTTAGAGATAGATGAGTTGTTTATGCAGTTTGGGTTGTTGCTGTGGGGAGCTGCCAGCCCTGGTGGTGACACAGCTCTGACAGAGACACCACCAGCCAGCAGGAATAGCTACAGGGAGGTAATTTGACCATGTAGGGACAGGTACTTGCTGCTGAGCGTGGGTCTCTGGTACACTGTGTACATCCTTGAAACAGAAATAAATAAGCTTGTGTCTGGATTTGGAAAAATAACGTGTGTGTGTGTGTGTGTATGGCATGAAGGTTGGCCTGGCTCCATCTCCTGCTCACCTGCACATCCAGCTTCTTGTACCTGTTCAGTGTCCCTTATCGCTGCCACAGGCTTTATTAGAACCACGGTGTGGACATTTTCTGTACTCTGACTCTGTAAAATGGGTCATGTTTCAAAATGCATTAGTACCTGTGGGTTAATGAGCCTCCTCACTCCTTTCCAGCCGTGTCCTGCTTTGAAACTCGTGCTTTTTTAGCACTTTTGAAAAATATCTGCCCACACCTGTCTCTTGGCTCCCCTCCTTTCTCAGGCGGATCACAGTACTTTAACAGAGCTGAAATAGCAGTACATTGGGCACAAAATTGGGTTTAATGCTGTGTTTGCTTCCATGTTTGGTTGTGACCTCTTCTAGTCTGGATGAGACCGCAGTGAGAATGGAGTTTAATAATAAAGTGAAATTACAGAAAGATAGGGAAGATGCCACTGTAGGTCATTTTTGTGCTACGCTTTCATCTGGGCAGGACTGAATATAACTCTGATTCCTATTCCTGACAGCCTGTTTGACATTTCTGTCTCCTGCAGCAGTTAGACTCTGGTCTGTAGTCACACGTTTGTGCAATAGCTGCTGCTCAGTTTAAAAGGAAAGGGAAGAATAGATAGGAGTCCTTGATATGCATCTAAGCAATAGCTTCCTCTGGCAGGCAAGCCTCCCTGGCACAGGTCACCAGTCCACACTCAGTGCTGGGTCTCGTACATGAGCAGCATTTAAAATTTACACAGCTTTTCACATGCCCTGAGCCAGCCAGTTTTCAATTGCATTCATGCCTGCACCTTCTCTTCCATAGGCAGAGGTTAACCCTTGTGACAGTGCCACGGTGCCACCTGTGCCAGTGCTGCTGGGCACTGCCAGGGACAGATCTGCTGACACACTTCCCAGGGCAGGAAGGCAGCCACGCACTCGGCTGTTTGCTTTTTTCTTGCTATTGTTTTAATTGCCATTAGTGAGGCACAAAAATGGGGTTTTTCGAGGTTTTTTTTTCCCACAGGATTTGTCATGGTTTAGGGTATAGGGAGATGGTTTTTTCCCCCCGTTGCTCTACTACCATGTATGGATGGTGCTTGAGTATGTCCCATTGCTCCTGGAACCATCCAGCTGAAGGGAACCATCAGCACCTCTCTGGACACTGGCACCAGCTGGTAGTATATGGGCATATTTGTCTTCATTTGATGCCACTTTTACCCTTCCCATCCTGTGGTTTTGCTTGTTTCCACATGAAAAAGAGCCATTCCATAGCCTTTGAGGTTCTCCTGTTGCTGTTGTTCGGCAGTATGAAGAGTTAGAAGGGTCTGCAGAAGAGGTTGTCAGATGAGTTAAGTTAATGATCCCCTAGTAATGATCCCTAGCAATCCTGACTTGATTTGGCAGTGGAAGCAATTTAAGGAGTGAACTGCTTATTAAAATGACCTTTACTGCATGTGTCTGTACTCAGTAATTGATACAGATTAGCCAGGAGTTAGTGTAGCATTTTATAATGGATTAATCCTGGAAAGCTGAATTCCTTTTTCTTCTTGGGGGCAGCTCAGAACAAGTCTGTGGTTGCTGCAGGCTTCTGTGTTCTCTGTCCTCTGCAACATCCCCTTAGTCCCACTCCTTAAGGGATCAGTGCATACAAAATCTCCTCTGGAGGAGACATGCACCGTGCAATTGTGTTGGTACCTTTTAGCAGGAAATGCCCTCAAAACAGAGGCATAAACCCAAACTAAACTGTTTTAAGGGCAAAACAGCTGTGCTGCTCAGAACAAATGGGCATCTCCATTTCATTGAATTCTCTATTGCACGTGTAAGCACACCAGGACAGGCACACACTCATTGTCCAAGGAGCATCAGCAGCTCTCTGTGTGAGACTACTCCGCTTGTGAGCGTCGATGCTCTCAGGAGTGCGTGCCTGTACCAGCAGAGGGCACGCAGACTTCATTAAATGGGGCCACGTGCTAATTAATAAATCTCAGGAGTAGGTAGGAATCCACCTGCACCCGTGCCATTCCCAGACAAAGTGCTCGTTCAGCTGTGCAGAAACTGCCCGTTCCAGCAGGCTCGCGTTATCTGAAACAGGCAGGAAGTGAGGGGGCATAAAGCATATGTTTGGAATTACATAATCCGCAGTCAAACTGTGATCATGTTTCATGTTCATGCTTAGTCAGACTGTGGCAGTGATTAGGGTTGACTAAACAGTTACTGTAGCTCCCATTTTATCCATTGTGTGGCATCTGCTAGCTCTGTTCATCGTTAAAGTCTCGATCCAGGCAAGTGACACGGAGTGTGGCTCAGCCCATAATGAACTAGAGAGAATCAGGGAGAGAGAGTCAGCAGTTTTTATAATATATCAGCACAGGATTATTGGGAAATGTGAACTTAAAAGGAAGGCTATCTGCATTTTAGAAACGGAATCAAAGCTAAACTGTACAGTAGACTCCTCTGTTCTATCCTGCCTATGCACTTGCAGTACATTCATAATCTTCATAAAGGAGAAAATGAATTGGTGAAATAGGCTGTTTTATGATAATATCCCATATGTTATCAGATTCATGCAGGCAGAATCACACTAATGAAGAGAAATTGCAGTTTATGTAGGGCTTGCAGGCCTCGCTGAGGCAGATTAACAGTGGCGAGGGTAAGAGGCAGCACAGTGCCTTGGCAGGCTGCCCGAGAGCTAATCAATGCAGATGGAGTCAAAGGGACTGCGAGTCTGATTCCCAACAGTTTCATCTCGGAGCAGGAATGACTGTATCCATCAGTGCTCCTTGATAAGACAGCCTTTAAGCTTGTGGTTAGAATGAACCCATTTGGGGAGGCAGAGGCTGAGCAATACTAAAAGCGATGACTCCACATGCGGTGCAGGGGAGAGGTGGGTGTTTAATTTTAGCTGCTGACCTGATTTCATGCTGAATGACAAGTATCTATAGGAATCCTCAAGGGCCAATCAGTTGCTATGCTAGCGAAGCTTTTGGAGAAATGCATTTAATTTTATTCAAGTGATGCCTTTAAGGAAGCAATTATGATTTTAGCTCTCAGAAGTTCTGACTCCTTCAGGTTGATTTCAGCTAGTGCTAAGCTGAACTTCTTTCATGTTTCATGTTGCTGAAACTGAAGTCTAACTCAGTTGTTTATTTAACATGGCACATGCTAATGTTCTGGAATACCCCAATTTTCCTCTGCTGTTCAATCTTTTTCACCAATGTGAGATCAAACTTGGTGCAGAATCAAAGCAATTGGCGTCCTTTGGCCATTTGCACGCACATCCTGAAGCGAGGCTTGGAAAAGAAAGAAGCAACAGGGCCTTAACATCAAGGAACTCCTTTGCAGAGCGTTCTTCGTGCCTTTGTGCTTGAGCAAAGTGTACTTGTGGTGACCCAGGAGAGGGCTTTCGTTTCTCAGGAGGAAGACTGGCAAAGATCTCAGTCCGCGTATCATCAAGTCCCTTGTCACAGAAGACACTCATGAAAAAAATATGAGGGCTGGGCCCACACATGGGGCAGATGCTTCACTTTTCACTGGTGATAGAATCCTGGCCACTGGGAACATTAGTCACTTGGAGTCCTTCCCCTGGGGTAGCGTGTTTCTGATCAAAAATGAAGGCTGCATTCAGCCACCAGCTTAGACTCCAGTTGTTCAGTATTATTGAATGTTTAAATATTAAGTAGTAGGGCTTTTAATACTGTTAATAGCGTGGTGGGAGCTCACTTGTTATGTTCCTGCTCCCTTCTGCTGCTGTTACTGGCTCATGCAGGCAGGGTATGGATCCAGGTTTGGTTCATGCCCATCTTTCCATAGCCATGTTGACTGATTTGGAAGTTCCTGTTTGAAGCTCACTTTGCATTATTCCCTCCCCAGTTCTGACTTCAGTGAAAAATGGCTGGACCCAAATGCCAGGCTTTGTGGATGGGATTTGTTTGTTTTCTGTGGCTAGTTGCTGACTGGAACCTCATCTGCATGTTTGTATTGGCTTTTTATTTCCACTTGTCTCTGAATCTGTCCAGTGATTAGTTTGTTGACAGATGGCTTTTCCCTTGAATAAGATACAGTGACTAGATGTTCTGAATGTCCCAGAAGGGCTCTGGCATTTGTCCTCAGGACAATGAAAAACACCCTGGCCTTTTCTGCCTTCTCTGAATTTGCCTCTCATTTGTGTGTTGTATAGATTCCTCTAAGGATATGGAAAGAAAAATGTTAAAATGTGGTTACGACAGACAAAGTGACAGGTCAAAAAAGCCTTTTCCTCAGCATAAGGAAAAGGATTTTCCTGCAGTTCCTGTGTACTGCAATTCACACTTCCTTGCTTCAGTAAATAAATATGGATTTTACCACTTTTTGAGGTAACACAGCAAAAAGAAGGATAGATTTGATTCCACTTGCTTTGTTCTGACTGAGTTCCCATCCCTTTGCACCCGTGCAAATGGTTTGAGGCTCTGGGGTTGCACAAGCAATGCAGGCAGTGCAGTGGGAAGACATCAGGGCTTTCACATGGGTGTAGTGGGAGCTGTGGGACATTTCCTTGGTGATGTGCAGGGAGAAGAGAACTTACTCCAACTCTCTCTCCAATTTGAATCTGGCATCTAAGGGGGAGCAGGAGCCCTCTCCCTGTTGTCTCTATGTTGCCCAGTCTTGAAATGGAACTGCTGAAATGCAAGCACTGAGACACCCTGGAACCAGGCATCCTGTGTTGCTGGGGCTGGTCCCTTTTCCAAAAGGAGAAGGATCTCAGAATTGTTATACTTTATATAATCTCTTGATCACAGCTTTCCTGAAACAAAAGCCTTCCAAGAGCATCCTTTCTTCAGCAGTTCCAGATGAAGAAGCCTCATCTGAGCAATGCACTTGCTGAACCCCTGTGCTGCTGCAGCTGGGTGCTCGGGACAAGCTCACCCTTTCCCCCATGACAGGGATGTGCAGAAATCCACAAATCCACCCCTCTGCTTTTTCTTTTTCCCTGCACCAAATTCTTCAGTTTTGTAGCATGTGAGTCAACTTGTAAAAATGACTCACGAGCTCATTCCAGCCTTCTGAATTGGGAGCCCAATTAAAATACTACTTGCAATGCACATATTGAAGAGAACGAAAAGTGTCTGTTCTGAGTGTCAGGCATTAGCACAGCATATCTGAAGGCCTGTCTTGAGCTAGTCTGGCTGATACTTGCCAGCAGGAAACCTGGCATATAACTAAGATTCAACTAACAGAAAAAAATATTTTGAAAATCGACTCAGGTTATGTTAAACTATAAATGGTATTAATTATAAATGTATAAAAGTTTATTAATTTCAAAACGTTGATTTATTTATATATATGCAATGCCATTCTTTGGATAGAATGGTTTATTTATAAGACACTGAAAAGGTGGTTTTCCTACAGGGCTGCAACAGCTGGCAATGAGCTTCTTCTGCTGCTGGTTTGACTTTTGAGGAGGCATCGTCTGGGGTTTAACTCGGTGTCGTGTGGGCAGGCGCCCTTAGAACTGCAGGGGCAATTCTTCTCAGTCTCTGCCTTTGCATCAGGACCAGCCAATCTTTCTGACATTGCCACCCACGTACCAAAATCCTCTCTGGAAGCTGATCTCATGCAAGAAATGACAGCAGCGGGACTGAGATCAAGGGCACAGCAGGTCGGAGCGTGACTCAGTGGTGTCAGGCCTGGCTTTCCTGGCATGTTTTCTTTTTGGTGAGGTGAGGGCTCAGTCAGGCTGCAGGTCCTGTTGATATAGTCCCAGCATCAACTTTATATTCTGAACGATGTCCAAAATTAGGCCTCATCCACAGCAGCACCACCTCAGCAATCATGCAGAGCTCTCCACTGAGAGCATAGAGGTGAAAAACATCTCACCCCAGCTCAGCCAGGGTGATGCGTGTGGTGTTTCCACGAGGGCCTTTAACTAACTCTTCTTTCTGGCATATAAATCACAGCACTTTGACCTCCAGGGTGTTTCTGTGGCAGTACTGTGAACCTTAGGCAAGAAGGTGAGAACTGCAGCAAAAGCCAAGGAGTCACCCTGAGGAAAAGATGTTTCAGCGTGCCATCTTTCCTTTGTGTTAGCTCCTCAATCCGGCCATGGTCCTCCTTTTCCCTGGCTTCTGTGTGACTGGAGAAGAGGAGTGGTTGTATCCAGGAGCAGCACTTGCCCCAATTTTCCTCCCTGGTCCCATCCCACCACTGTAACAATTTATGCCCCACTTCCAGGGCAGTGGGTGTGAAATGGGAAGGTCTGTAAGCCTGGTGGGACAGTGTCACCGGCTTATGGATGAGCCAAAACCCCCCCATATTACATTACTGACAAAAACAGCAACCTTAAATGGGAAGTGTTTAACTAAACAGCTATTCTGGTTGAAGCTGTTATTGAAAAAGAAAACAGTATCTAGTCGCACGTTGTGGGAGCTACATCCACAGGAATACATTTTTCTTCAAGTCTAGTAACTGTAAAGATGAAGAATGATCCTTGTTTTAGCCAAGTTCATGCAAATCAAAAGTGCACATGTTGTTGCCACTTATCGGTATGTAAATAACATATATGAATAATTGCCAGTAGGTGGTAGTGTGTGTTTTTCAGATAAGTTTGTGACTTGGTACTGCGAGTGTTCCGCGTTTGAGGTGATTTAGAAAGATCCTGTCATCTTTAATGTATGATCTCAAACCATCATTGCTTTGAATTTAGTCCCCGGTTTCCCTGATTTGATAGTTTTGTTTCACAAACATCAGCCCATCTCAGAGAGACATATTTTGATTTTCCTTTTCACGCTTATGGACAAACCTAACTGGAAACATTTTGAAAAGTGCCAATTAGTGCGAGCCTGGAGAATTCAAACGCATGTCTTCATTGGAATGATTGGATTGCTCTCTAGTGTTTCACTTTAGGAGAAAGGCTTTTGATAAATAAATGCATTATTTTAATGATTTATAAACTTAGAATTGCTCTGTCATAGAAAGTGTCTTGAGAATTCCTGAAAGAGCTCACTGGAGAAGGAGCAATTCAATTACTGGACATGGGATTCTCTTCAGCGCCTCACCGTGCTTTGTAAGGAAAGGAGAGGAGTGACCACTTGGAGAAGACGAGGGCTTTTGTTGGAACCCATCACTTCCTCGGCTCCTGTGTTATTCCTTGCCGAGAGTAATCAATACAAAATCAATGCTGCTCCCCCAGTTCATCCCACAGGAAGAGATGCCCACGCTCCCTCCCGTGAGGGGGGATTGCTGCTTCTCCCGCGAGTGTGCGCCTGGCTTGACACTCGTCCTTCCCCAGGTGAAGACCAGACCTCTCCTGCAGCCTCTCTGGTCTCTCTTCCTGCCTCTGCAGAGCTCTGGGAAGGGACTGCGTTCTCGTTTGGCGGAAGAGGGGGATGCCAGTGGTAAAGATTCTTTCTGTGGCGTTGCCTGCCAGGAAGCAAGGCAGAGGTCGGGAAAGGCGCTGTAAATGTTTCTGCAGTAACTCAAAGGCAGGGAGTGTTTTGGTTGATTTGTTTTTCCTGGGGTGTGTGAGACTGCTCTCCTCTGTGCAGGTGTCTGATTCATGTGGGGCTTCCTTTTTCTTTCTTTTCCTACTTGTTTCCTGCCTCTGCAATTGTTGCTTGCACTTGCAGCACTTTTACTCAGCCCGGCAGTCCCACGGAATGCAATTAGGTTATTTGTGCAAATGCTTTTCATCATGAATACGGTCTGCAGAGTCAGACCTTTTGCTTCTTCCTTCTGCTTCTAACCTGTCCCTCCCAAGTTTCCTTTCTCATTGTTTTTCCTTTCACTTATGTCTGCCTGCTGTTAGAGCAAAGCTAGCAGAGAAGGAAGTGGGGGAGGGCTGTTTCTGCAGGGGTTTCAGTGCAAATAGCTGCGTGGCTTATAATTTCTTGAGCAGATTAGGCTGTTCTTGGCATGCAGTCAGGCTGAGAGAGAACTGCTTATTGCCAGGTGAAGTGAACGTGTTTGTGCCACCAGTGCCCACGAGCTGCACTGGCAGGAACTGCAGTGAACGTAAGGAATGGATCTGTAACTGGGCCTTCCCAGGAGCAGAACTGGTGATCCCAGAGGAGCTGTGCAGATGAGATTTGTGTCTGAGTCAGGTCGAACAGATCCCCACTGAGCTTAGGGGGCTGTGGTCCCCCTGCACGTGGAGGAAGGCTTGGGCATACTGATGGCCAAAGCTCCAAATGAGAAAGCTTCCCTCTCTGAATGAGTCCTGGTTCCACTTCATTGCAGCTCATTTTAGATTTACTTCTTTACATAATTTTTTTTTTTGTCTCAAAGTAATGGTTATCATCTCCATTAATGAAAGAAAATGCAGAGTGATAGAAATAGGTGTTAGAGGTGATCATATGAGCTTGAAGCCTGCTTCCAGTCCCAGGCAGCCGTGTCCAACCACTCTAGGACAGAGGTGAAATGTAGTTAACCTGCCCCGTTTGCCTTTCTGTGTTACCTGTTCTTAACCTGTTCCCTTGAGATCTAAGCTGGCTGTGTAAAAGGTGGGATAAGATCTGATTTTGTGAAGAAATAACTTTTATTGACTGGAAGTGAGTGATATCGAGTAAGCCATCCAAAGCTGGAGCCCATCTGGAAGATGCTGAGCTTAATACTTCTGTTCTGCTTTCTGTGGTTTAAATGGCAACTGCTAGAGGCAAACTCAAGTGAGAGACGTGCATCCTACCCACATGCGTGTCCTCCCCAATTTATAAATATACCTGTGAGTATACTGATAACAGAAAACAGATTAGTGAGAGTTGGTGTCATGCTTGGAGATTGAGTTCCATGAGAAATGCAGATTGAAGGGAGGAAATCTCAGGGTCGGAATCTGGTTGTATCGTGTGGAAGGCAAGAAACCACAAACTCGGTAGCAGAGAAGCGTTGCAGAAATGACAACAGAGACGTTAATTTAGCAATTGAAATCGGACTTGCCAGAGACTTTTAAATTGTGTTTTGTTTTTATAGAAACAAATAGTCCATCCTGGAGCAGCAGGGTTTCTGCTGGATATTTCTGTTTCTTCTCGTTGGGTGCACTGGTGACAGCACCGTGTGGTGATAGGTCCCAAAACTCCTCAGAGTTTTCTGTTCGGAATTAAGGAGAGGAGTGGGAGGCAGCTTTACCTAAGTGCACACAGTATATAGTCTGTGAATGAATACAAAATGAGAGCTAGATGGGACATTGTTCCTGGGGTAAGACCAACACATCCGTGCTTCAGTGCTCTGAAGAAATGCTCCTTCTCAAACTACTTGGGCTTGTGCTTAGATAGATGTGCCATATCCCAAACACGCAAATTCCCTTGACTGTGGCTGATTTTGTCCTGGTCTAGACAGTCCCAGACTGGGGCACAGTGCTAAGGATTTTCATCTGACTCTCAAAGCGCTTTTCCTCTGGATTCAATTTTCCCTCTTGGTCTGAAAAAAACAAAAACGAAGACCTTAAGAATTGTTATTTCCATCTTCCTTTCAGAGTTTTCCGTCTTCTAGAAAGCAGGAAGAGCGTGAAGATGACACACTTCAGTTCACACTCTCACTCCAGCTGCCAGAGCTGTAGAAGCTGGGGGGCTTTGACAAGGCAGATTTGATGAGGCTGAGCTGGGACCTGTTCCATTACAGCTTCCCACTGCAGCTGTGGGGAAAATCCTGACTGGGAGCCTGTAACACCGATGGTGATGTGTAAGTCAGAAGGATGTGGACAAACCTCCAGCTCACTGGCTGGAAGCAGGAAAAATAGTTCTAGAAATTCCACCAACTTTCACCCAAGACCTTTGCTCCCTGGCGTAGACAGTGCAAGTTAAAAGTGCAATTGAGGGTTTGGGTTCTTGATCTAAAGTACAATTTTGACTGGGAGGTACTAAAAGGCAGTAAAAATGGAAGCATATTATGCTTTTTTCAGAGTCCCTTCTCGATGACTGTTGTTTGAGGGATGAGGATGTCGAATTTGCCACGTTGCACAAAGTTATGGCAGCTGTTCCATACTGCTAGATTGGAAATTAAAATGGAGATCTATTCAAATTGTCTGACACTTCCAGCAAGCTTGAAAGCAACGCTTTAAAACATAACAGAACTCTAACTTGGGTCCTGAGGGGTAGTCAGTAACATTAAAAGCAAACCTCTTTTTCCAAATGGCCTTTAACTACTTTGTGTCTTTTCTTTTTTGTCGCTAAATTCTGCTTTTCATGGCAGCCATTTGATGAAGTGAACAGAGTTTCTGAGAATGTCAAAGACCAAATCCTAAGTGAGAACATTTCCGCAGGTCTAGTCTGTTATGTTAATAAATATTTTCAGGAATGTTTAAGCTATGCTAACCTTTAAAAAAGAATGGCTCACATTTCTATTTTCTTTCTTCATAAATGTCTGGTGCCTGAAACTTGTTAACAGTTTCTTCATCTAAAGATAAGACTGGGTTTATCTGTACCTGTAGAAGGTAATGCAATCTCGTAGTTTAGGAATTTCTAGAACCTCTGCCTGTCAACACACAATCAAATCTAACTTCTGATCCCAGCGCTGCTGCTTTAGGAACACCAATTTTATGTAGACTGGAAAAACTCATAATATAGGAAATTGTTCTTTGAATCACGCGTCGTTCCAGACCTGTGCTTCAGAACTCAAAATTATCCCGTTTGATTTGTTGTCACTGTAAAGTGTTGGTTAAAAGCATTAATGTTTTTATCCGGTAATTCTTAATCCACGGAAAGAATGCACTGTTGACATCTCTGCATTTTTTTTTTTTGTTGTCCTGAATATGCCAGTTCATCTCACTCATACCGAGCATTAATCACGACAGTAAATGTAGCATTGTGATGTGTTCAGGAAATATTTGAGGAGGCTTTATAAAGGCAGGCCATTAAAAAAAGAAAACAAACAAGACCAAGTAGATTGTGCTGTTCCTCGTGGGTGAAATTCACCTGCCTAAAGCCGAAATAAATACGTGACAGACTCTCCTGCTAACCCACCTCCAATTCCACTGCTCTCCGTGTTCTGTTTTGCTTCCCACACATCCTGTAATGACGAAGGTGCTCTGTTCTAAAATACCATTTGCATTTCCAGGAGGGCACTGGAAAGTATGAAGGGCGCACAACAGGCCCTGAAAAGAGCAACGTGCTATTGATTAATCTGTCCTCTGGATGAACCCTGGTCAAGAGCTGTGTTTCCAAAATTCTGAAATAATCTGTGTACAAATAATGGCAGGAGGAGTTCTCTCTGGGATTGTATGGCTACACAAATAAGCAGTTCTTCAGTGCAGCATGTGGTTTTCTAATTTCCAGTAAAATGGAATGAGTCACACATGACAACAGCATTGCCACTAACCAGTGTGGCATGGCATCTGAAAAAGATAGCACTGGAAGGGTGTGAACTGCAGAGCAGATGATGGGGCTTGAAACATCTTGTTTGCTTTGGCAGAGCAACCAAAATCTTGATGCTTTCCCACAATCTGCTCCAAGGATATAGGTTTTGCTGTGCTGTATCAGATTATTACCCTGGGAATTTGTGTGTCCTGCCTTTGCCAATGGACAGCTCTCGATGCTTCAGATAAAGATAAATGCCCAGACTCCCCACAGGGGAATTCCAAAGTTAGATGGTGTGTCTTCAAGTAAGGTTTACATTACTGCAGATTACCAGGGGAGGGTTTTTCTCTCTGGTACCAAATCATAAAGGATACATCTACTCAGGCAAAAAAAAAAAAAAGCCCAAGACAGCTCCCAAGTCCAGGCTCACATACCTTGCATATTATTTATATGTAGGTACATGTGTTGGTATGGGCCTTAGGCTGAGTTCACTCCAGGGGGAGAGTCTAGCCATAGTCATGTCTTAGCACAGGCCCAGGATTTTCTTCCTCACGTCTGGAGAGTTTCTGCTTGGCAGCACAGCTTGCACAGGAGCAAAGCATCCCGTGGCTGCTGCTGCCATTGGACCCTGAGTCTGAGAGGAGGTCATGCAGAGTCTCAAAAGATGAAGGCCCAAATTAAAGGGATTAAAAGCAAAGCCCTTCCCTTTATTTCTGCACCTCTAGAACTGGGGATCAAATCTTCTGGTGTTAATAAATTAGGAACTCAGAAAATTTTCTGTTCAAAAGCAAGCTGGAAATGACCCAGCACCTGGTCCCTGTTAAAGGTTGTCAACTTTTTAGTCATGAGTGACTTCTGCTTTTTTGGATCTCTTATATGAAAGTGGTGTCAGACACTTTTTCCTTTGAATGCTTCTCTGAGGGAATACTTGTAAAAGGCGGGGTGGGAGGAGGGTGCAAGTAACTCTTTTTCTCCTCCTGACACATCCCCAATCACAGCCATATTTAGGCAGAGTTAACGGTGATGTTCTAGGTGCCCAGCATTATATTTTCATTGGTTTCTGTTGCTTCCTCCCTGTCAGCATTGTCCACACCAAGGGCTGAGGGAGTAGAGCAGTTTAAGCTGCAGTTTAATTCCCTGTAGATGGAGATTTGCTGTGACAGAAATGCCTGCTGTCCTGGCAGTCTCTCACATCTGCTGGAGGCAAGAGAGTATGTCAAACAATAACTCGGCCAGCAGATGTGGTTCTGTAGGGACAGTAGCGTCTGTGGTACGAAAATTCCCTCCCAAAATACAGATCTGCGGGGACAGTAAGCGTCTGTGTCAGCGACAACTTTATAGCATCTGCCGGGACAGTAATGCCTGTGATACGTAAATGCATCTCTGCATCTGCTGGGTCAGTCAGAGAGGGATGTATTGTATATATCCAGTTTTACATGTGAAAATCTCCCTCTCTTCAGTTTGGGGGATTTGTTTGATTCCCCTTCCCACAGAGTTAATAAGAACCATTTTATGTAAGAAGAGCTAAAGGTATTTGTGAGTCTTTTTGCACGTAGGACAGACATTGCCACATTTCAGCTGCCAAGAAATGCTGCTACATTTTCTCCTACCATGGTATTAATCATTAATGGCTTTGTTCTCAATGAACAGCCTGAGTATCTTCAATGATGCTCTTGTGAGTGCTAATGCTTTGTGGTTGCAGTGAGAGCATCACATGAGAAATGTGTTTGTTCAGAGAGGAGGAGATGCACCACAAACACAGCATTCTGACCCAGACCAGATTTCAAATATTTCCAAGTACAGGTGTGCACAGATAAAGATTTTTAATTTGGCCTCATCTCTAGGTTAAGCACTGGACCCAGGTTAAGAAGGATTGCACTGGGGACAGTCAATTTTCCAGCAGCAGCAACTCCATTCAGATGTCAGGGTATTTTCTTACAACAAAGGCTGATGTTGACATTTTTTCTTGGATAGAGACAGATGCAAGAGCTTCTGCCTCAAGGTTATCCATTATACCGTATATTAACTAGATGTTTTAACACGGGGCTTCCTGCAGAGACAGCAATGAGTGATGATTAATACTTATCAATTAAAATCTAATCTTTTCCCATGTGTATTTATATGCTGAACTTCAACCTACAAGGCAATTCTGTGACAGGAATTAGATATTCCTTTGTTGGGGAGCACTGGAACTATGGTCAGGGATGTATTATTCACCTCGTTTATGAGGAGTATTGCATTTGTGCCTGGTTTTTGCCTAGGCACTGTATATAAACATAGTCTCCGTGAAAAGGAGTTTATAAACAATTACCATTAAAGGGACAATTATTTTCTCTTTCTTCATGTAGCAGCTCTGAGTAGGAGGTGAGGGAGGAAGCAAAGGTTGTACATGTTTTACGACCATAATTATAATTAACTATTTGAGAGATTAAAATTATATTAAATTTTAATTATAATTTACTATTTCAGAGATTAAAACTGATTAAAAAGGACTCAAGGTTATGAGCTACCTCACAGATCTATGAGTTATACAGCTCGGTCTAAACACACAGATATAAATCTTTTTTTTTTTTCTTTTTTTTTTTTCCCCTTTTTAATCCAGCCCCAGTTGAGCAGGCAGTGCCCACAAGTGCGGTAGGTGCCTCGCAGCCTGGAGACGCCAGTGCTGCATCGCAGACGCAGAGCTGGCCCACGGGCCACGGTAACAAAGAGCTCCAATCCCGCAGCCGCGGAGCGGGGAGCGCTCCACTGAGAGGGAGAGGGAGAGGGAGAGGGAGAGGGGGAGAGATGCTCGCGGGAGCAGACGGCAAGGATGAACTCCAAACGCGTCGTGTGATAGCAAAGAGAGGCAGAAGGGATTTTCATTTCGAACCCTGCCTGGCACGGTTGTTAAACGCCACTTAATTCAGACACACTGTGCGATAACCCTGGTTCACGAGCGAGAGCCAGGGCGGAACAATAACTGAAGGAGGCCACTCGCAACCCTGGCGGAGAGTTTTAAAGTGGGCAGGTGATCTGGCTGGTTAGTTCTGATTTATTACAAAGGCATCTTTATGCTTTTTGAATTGCCTTCCATCACTCACGTTAAACAAAACTGCATTCTTACAAGGCAGTTCATCCCCTGCACGCATGCACGCGCTCATCGCTCATGTCACACTACCAGCAAAGGCATATGAAGGAAGTGCAGTTATGTTGCTGCCTATTACAAAAATCTTTTTTGCTTTATTATACTGGAAACGAGCACTTTAGTAAAGCTGCTAGGAACTGGTTCGGGTTTACGGTACTGTATCAACGTTTTTGGAGACCGATGGTGGCTCTTAAAGGTGCGAGACTTTTCCTGGTTTGCAGCAAAATGGCTTTTCTCAAGTTGTCCCAGAAGATCTTTGTTTTTAAAAAAATATTTTGCAAATGAATTCTGCAACAGGGAGAGGTGTGGAATTATGGGGATGGAAGTGCATGTGGAAACATCGTCTTCCCATTTTGTATTTTTTGATGTGACATTCCTTATCACAAGGGAAAGAGGCACTTGAGCAGCTTCCCTACCCCTGAGCCTCCTACCAGCTCAGAGAGGCATCACAAAGCCACTCACTACTCAATCTCCATTTTATTTCTTGTCGTTTATTAACTCAACCATACTGGTTTTGAGAGCTCTGCCCATCTCTTAATAAAAGCATCCAAAGTGGCTGGAACGACTGGTGAAAAAACGATGAACATTTTCAGCTGAAATTGGTCAGATTATGGATGAGTTGTTTATAAACACCCTGTCCAGAACTGTCAAGAGGTGGAGCTAACATCATTGAAAGATGATAAATTCTGACACGGTGCTCTGAGATTTCACTGCCACCGAATGTAGGTTAATATGGGATTCAATAGGAAATCTGGTTTGTGTATTGCTGCATATTACAGGAAACGAAGGAACTTGTCATTTGTCTGCAGATTGCTAATTGCAGTTTATTGCACATGCAAAAGGTTAATTTGGGTGTGTTATCACAGTAATCACATGCACTGCCTCAGAATAAACGATACCCCTACACTTACTGACGATCTGGCCTGTGGGATTTGGGACATTATTTTGTAATGTTATGGCAAATAAGAATTTTGAGTAAATGCTGTAACAGTGGGCAGCAGTGTCCTTAGGAGTAAAAAACTAGAATGGAGCAGCTACAAGGCTCTGGTATGAAATACCTTCCCTTAACCCTTAATTTAATTATTCCCTGAGATGCATGTAATTTATTCTTTGTGATAATCGAAAACAGAAGACTCATCTATTCTAAATGAAAATTATATCCTATTCTTATTATTGTTAATGCTTTGTATTTAGAGGAGTATTTAAAGGCCTGAGATGAATTCATGACCTCTTCATGCTAGGTGCTGTATATACACACACAGTAAGCTCACTGCCCCAAAGACCTTACACTTTAATTAAATAAAGGTTGGAGGAAGGAAGTTTTATTACTTCTGTCACAAATGGGAAATGATAACAGAGAGAAACTAAAAGGACTGAGAATTACACTCCTCCTGCAATGAGTCCTGTATTTGCCTGTAATATATCCTCCCTTCCTGCTTTTGTTAAGTTGCTGTAAATTGCTAGGTAGATGGTCGGGCTCTCCCCCAGAGATGGAGTTTAATTCCGTGCATGTTTCAAGGTTTTATGGAACGAAAGGCGTTCTGTAGATAGATAACGCTTTAATTTAGACCTGATTAAGTTATTCTGAAGCAATACTTTTGTGGAGGGAGTAGATTTGTGTGAATCTGGTGCACGGTGCTTGTTGCCATATGAACACACCGCTGCACGGCTGCTGTGCTCCCCGGGGGCCGCGCTCTTGGTGCCATGGGGGTTTTAAGGTACATCGGTATAACTTTTTAATTGTTATTATTCCCTGTAGTTTGCTCTTAAACGTCTTCTAAAATAGTAAAAAAAGTAATGGTCCTTGAGCTGTTGGAGCATTCCACGGGATTCATGGGGCTCTCAGAACACCAGTGCACGCTTAGTCTCCCAGAAATGCATCTTCTCCTCCCCCTGCTCCCCGGAAGTATCGTGCTCATTCTGAAATGCATTTTAAACATTTTTAATTAGAGCTTCCAGCTCAACATTAAAAAATGAAGCCAGCTCTGCCTGCAATCCTGTTTTGGGGATTTTTTTTTCTATAGAGGAACATAAACCTGAAGGTAACTTGTTTCCCTTTTTCTCCTTGTTCCAGACTACCCTGATCAGTTTAAGCAGATGGGGTAGGAAGGGGAAGGGAGAAAAAGATGGGTGAGTCAGGTGAAGAATCAAAACAAAGAACAGGTGAAATCCAAGCACAACCCAACCGCTCTCCTCATTTCTTTGCATTTCAGTATTTATGACTCTCACTGTTGGACTCCAACAACACCAATTCTCTACACTGAAGTGTCTTTCCCTTATCTCACCTCTGTCCTGTCCTGCCCCTGACTGGTAAATGGGTACAGTGATGTTCTGTCTCACAGATTTTGGACTCCTTGAATTAAAAAGATTGCAAAGAAGCAGACCTTTTTAAAAATTATTATTTTATTTAATGACAAAGAACATTATTTTGTTATAAGCCTCATGGATCCTTGAGGATCACTTTTAAGTTACCTCTTGTTTATCCCATGGAGATCACCACTGCTGCCTATGGAAATCAATTTGTAAAATAAGTAATCTTTTAAATATGAAACTTCAGTTTCCTTAGTGGATGGGACAAGCTCAGCACTTAGGAAAGCACATCACCAGTGTGTACCCTTGCTAGAAAACAATCCACTGGAGCTTTGTTATACAACATTCAAACATCCTGAGGAAGTGACAGTAATTTGCAATAAACACTGCGTGTAAACAATTACCTGTGACTTGTTACACTTGTTTGTACAGGCAGCTGGCTAAACAGATCTGGGTGGACTTGTAAACGTCTGTCCCTGTCACACCTGATACTGGAAAACAATCGCTTGTTATATGATTACTCTGAAAAAGTCAGTGTTTTGTACCTGACAGCTGGCAAGGACTGAGTACGGGTGCTTATAGACACACGGAGAAGAGCTGGAGAAGTAAAATGCGATGGTGGTGTTTTTATGACAAAGGTGAGGGCGCTTTCACGTCTAACCCTCCCATGAAGGGAGGTCTTTGTGACAGGGTACTTGACAAAAAAACTACTTTTGCTGGTTGAAAGGTCCTGTGGTGGCAGAGGTGAAACAAAGTCACTTGGTCATACGAGGTCCAAGGAAGAGGCAGAGGTGATTTATGTTCTGGTGGTTTAGCAAGAGGGGTGTGAGGTGCTGGTGACACCCCGCCGGAGCAGCTGTGCGGGAGGCGTCCCCACCCTTCGGGCTCTTTAGGAGCAGAAACGCGGCCGCTGCGGGGCCGGTCCCGCTGGGACCGAGGTGTCACCGCGCTCCAGCCCGGCGGCCGCAAGCCGG
>VZTA01018377.1:0-25346 GCA_013398855.1 Mohoua ochrocephala
AGCAGCCGCCTCTTCCCCTGGTGCCCGAGCCGCCCCTTCCCCGCCGGGCGCCGGCTGCGGGACAGCGGTGCCCGGTCCCTCGCAGCCCTGGGGCCATCTGGCTTCTCCCCCACGTCGCTCGGGGGGTCCGTGTTGTCACCCACCCGGTGACTTCCCCGGCCCCTTTTCTGCCCGCAAGAGGCCTCTGCGGCGCTTCTGCCCTCATTCCTGACTGCCACAGGCACACCCACCCCCCCTGCCCTTTCCTTGCCCTTGCGACCCAATTCCTGCTGAATCCAGCTCCTGGTCATCCGGGCCCCCGGGAGATCCATGTTTATACAGACGGGCTCTCTCCCGCCGGCGGGGCCCTCGCTCCGCTGGGCAGGTGCATTGCGAGGGCTGCAGCTGCCGACCCAGCCCCGGCAATGCGCCCCTTTCAGCTTTGCCCGAGTTACCGTCCTTTGTGGTTGTCCCTCTCTAGCGGGGGCTCTTGTCGCGCGCCGCAAAACCTTTAGGAAAAAAAGTAGGTGGGAGTGTATCAGGTGAGTCAGGTTTTGGAGGGGCAGGGTGGGTAGAACAACTGCGAGATGGATTTTAATGGCCGGGGGAGCGCCAATAACTAATGATAACTAACACAGTGCATCCACAACCAGCAAGCTCACGAAGATGACGAGCAGCTGCTCTGCCCAGTTCAGCAGGCTGTCCAGATCGATAGAGCCTCTGCTTGGCCTTTATACGGGACAAAGAGGTCAGGAACACCACCGTGATCATGACTCGGAATAATGCTCTACGGAAGAGGACCAGGCAATAGCCCGCCGCGATGATGGGCAGCCGATCAAGCCAGCTCGGCAGCCTGTCCTCACCCATGGAGGCTCAGGCTGCTCTGCTGCAGGCACTTGGACACCAAGGAGCAGTAAGGCAGCGCTGTTTTGGGCTGTGGAAGGTGGAAGGGGCAGCCACTGCCTCTGGAATAATATTGAATAAATACTGTTTAGTCAATAAAAATAATCACAGCTGAAAGCAGAGGTTTTTTAAGCACCATCTCCAGTCAATCGTCAACCCAAAGTTTACTCAAACGCAATTGTACCACTCTAGTTACCCACATCTTGCCTTACAGCAAAGTTGCAGGCTCACAAGCACCTCCTTTTCACAAAAAAAGCAACACGTGGGATTGCTATAATTTTCAGAAAAATTATTTGTATTTGAGATACTGGTCGTGGTAAGAAGCAACAGCTGAGAACCACTGCTGTGATCGCTCCAGGTTACACAGGAAAAAGCAGCAAGCCAGCTTTGAACTGCTGATGGTGACAGTTTTATGATCGCTAGCAAAGCAAACAGAAAAGGAGTCTTTAAGTAACATAACCCTAAAAGAAGGAAGCAGCAGGCTTTTTGCTCAGCATAAAGGCTTAGTGGGACAAAAATCCTAAGAACAAAATAGTCTCAAGGTTTTCAGAAAAATTCGTTCTCTATCCAAAAAAAGAGTATTTTTCCTAAAACACATATGCAGCAAGTGGAAACTCCTCAGAGACTGTAAAATAAAACAGAGGGAAAATGACTTGCTATTGCTAAAATACAGCTGCATTCATGCTCATTCAGTGGTCCTTTTTGCATGCTGAAAATGGGATCTTGAGGTTTGAAAAATATTAATTTCAAACAGACCTATCTCTACCAGTACATTTCTTTTTTTCTGCTCCATCAATACAAGTGAGTAGTCTGTGTGATGCAAGGTATTAATTAACATTTATTTCGTTCCAGCTGCTTCCCAGTCTCCTGGATTACTTCTTAGCTTTCATTTTTCTCCTCTGTATTCGTGACATTTTTAATGCCGTTTCTAATAACATCTTGATCTTGTAAAAAAGGAAGTCAGGCACAGCTTTATTACTGCTGCTTTGACCTTGCTTTTGAATTTGCAAATAAAGCAAATCTGCCAAACAGTTTGCGTTGAATTTGTATTGAGTTTTCAGTAAGAGAAAAAGAAAGGTGGTTAAAGTAAATGCAAGGAATAATTGAATCAACATTTGTATAAACCAATATTATTTTTAAGTTAAATCATGCTTCAGAAAAGCCTTCTGCAGGCAGTAAATGGAGGTTTAGACTGGCACACCAAAAAATATCCAGGACTGATCTTCTATTAATTTCACTTGAAGGAAGAACCAGACTTCAGCAGGTAATGAAAAGGGAGGGTTATTGGAGACTGAAACCAAGATGAGTTAGTGGAAGCGAATATGACATTTTCTTAATGTCTGCTTATAATATCACTGCTTTAGATCAAATTTATAAGGACCTCCTTTTCTTGAATAGTTAATTTCACAAAAAGAAATATATATACAGCATAAGAAGAAACAGTATTTTGAAAGCCTGTTATATAGCTTGTTGCTTCCTGTTGAAGGATGTATTTCATGATATGAAAACCTTTTTTGTCTTTCAGGAAACACAAGATTGCTGAATAATGTTAAAATAAATAGTGTTGTGCAAATGATTTACAACACCACCGATAATCATTACAGCATCTCTGATTATTAATGGTACATTGATAGGCCCCTGCAGAATTTCTTGCTGAATCAGCTTTTGAAATAAATGGCTTTCCCTCCATCCTCAGCTGCACCCCAGAGAAAGGGGAACCATGTCTTGACTGAAGTAATTGATTTAGGATAGCCAGCAGCTACAGACACTGCACAACCTAAGATGCTCTATGAATTACTCCATCTCTGTTAATGGAGTTTATTTTCCTTTATCACAAAACTATTTAGCCTTGATAAGGCTGCGTACGTATTTCTCATACTATTCATATTTTCAATGTTACTGATATTACCGTACGACTCATATTTTTCAGGAATATTTTCCTGAGACTATTAATTATTTTGCTTTTTCTTTATTGCTTTCCTTCTACTATCCCTGGATTGCTGGAATACTAAAAGACTAGCAAAGAATATGAAACCAAGATGCAAGTAGATCCTCAAAAGAAACATTCAATATAAGTTCAAAGAGTCACTGTGTAATCAATCTTGAGGAAAAAAAAATGCAGGGAAGCGAGAACAAAAGGAAGCCTAATAACTTTCCAAGACAGCTACTTTCATCAGCTAAACAGGAGTTGTAATTCTGCCAATTAATAGTAAGGTCCATTAACTGTAAGTCATAAAAACTATTTGCTATGCAAAGCACTCGTTTTTGTTTGCTGGCCCTGACATTTTGGGAGGGCAGCATAGCAGGATATCCTATGAAGCAAGGACTGGTGAGCTATAGCGGGAGTGGACAGACTCTCTTAATGGTTTTACAGCGTTGCCAGTTGAACAAGCTCCCTTTATAAAAATAAACACAGGAAAGACATGATTCCAAGTTCCCTGAGAGATTAAAAATTATATACAGAAAGCTGTAGTTAGTAGTACACTGTTGATTTAGTGTGGTACAGGGCACAGCTAGGACTAATGGGATGAAGCTAGAAATCGGGAACCAGGGTGAATATCTAGGGGAGGGAAGGGGAAGGAGAAGGGGAAGGGGAAAGGGAAGGGGAAAGGGAAGGGGAAAGGGAAGGGAAGGCAAGGGTAGGGTTAGGATAGTTTGGTTTCTGCAGGCAGGACAGTGTGAAATGTTTCAAAGAGTGCTGTGACAAACACTTTCCCATCAGCTAAGGATGGGCTAATTTTTTTTTCTCCTGGCTGGATTCACTATAGCATTTTACAAACCCAGCAGTCCTTTCCTAAACTTCTGTGCCTCTTTGTATTATGGCCACCAATCATAACAGCGTTGTAATGTCAAGAGAGAAAAAATCTCTTATATAGGTAAAAATAGGCTTTCCTGGAGAAAAATAAAAGGGTGAGGAATAACAATATGTTATTCAGTGCCAAAAGATTTATGCAGTGTTCTGGGAAGTCCCTAGCTGCTTTCTCACTCTACTAAGCCCATAAACAGACATGGATATTGAAAGATTCATGGTAACTGTTGGATTGCTCCCAGCCTGATGTCCACTAGTTACTGGTAGCCTCACTCCATCTGATTTGTCTGTCTCTCTTGTCTCTCTCAAGGGTAAAGTTTACCAACACAGATTACAACCATCCATTTCCCACTGACTTTCAGCAAGAGGTTATCGTCTAGGTCCCTTAGGGCCCCTTAGAAATCTCTCTTCTCGTCCATAGAAAAGAGTGAGTGCCTCAGTGTTGTACTCCATTACCATCTCTGACTCTGGGAAAGTCAAGGGGACAGAGTGAAAATAAGCTATCAGAACAAGAAGTGGCTTTGGCTAGCATTTGAACCCCTGTGATTTGCCTTAGACATGAAAGTACTTCGAATGACACATGGATAGCCAAAACTGCGGGGCCAAACCCAAGCTTGTTCGAGACCTTGGAATGTCCCAGCAGCATCCCACCTCTTTGGACAGGCATTAGCTGCAGGCTAGTATGTGAGGTAAGGTGAGGGAGGAATAATGGAGGGAGTGGCTGTGCTGAAAGGATTAGTTACATTAAATTATTTTTCATTTTTTTATTCATTTATAAAAATCATAGTGGGTGCCAATAAAAAATAGGCTCCTGGCATATCCTGAAATTGTTAGGAGGCATATTACATAGCAAACAAACATGAGGAGTACAGTAAAAAATGAATAAAGATATAAAAAATGTAAAATACATACCTTTTAACCGTGCATACCTCATGGGAATAAAGCTGTCATGGGAGCACCCTAACTGTTGATCTCAGTGTCTGCCTCACAAGAATCAGCTTCTCTGTAGGCACAGCCATTTAGATGGCAGGGACCAAATGTGTGAACAAGGATGCACAACAATGAGTACAAAATTCTTCTGAACTTTCCCTGGCCCGTTGTACACGGCTTCCTCTTAGGAGTCCTGTGACAAGTGCACTCTTATATCCTGTTGTGTGACAGGGGAGTGACACAAGGCCAGTGAGACTGTCTCCTTCCAGCAGCAGGACAAAGGAGTGTATTTTCCACTTGAGATTCCACTCTCCAGCTCCCTGACCCCAGCTGCTAGACACGGTTGGATCACCAGTTAGACTTGCCCAATGGACTTGGCATCTGGTGTCCCAGAGTGGAAGAAGCTGAGATGTAAAGGATTAAGGTGTGGAGGTAGAGGTAAAAGTTGGAGAGCGCCAGAAGAAAATCAAATGTATGAATCATAGAGGTGAGATGGAGTTTTACTGAGACCACCTTTCAAAAATAGGTGTAAATTAACTGCAAACAGAAAAGTTCACGTTAAAATTAAATTGGGAGAGTAGTGATAGAGACATGGAAAATGGGGCCAAAATGGCAGAAAGAGTTATCTTAATCCACCTTCCTGTGCCAAGTCTGCATAAATGAGAGAGATATGGTTATTGACTGATGTCTGCTTTAAGGTATTTAATCTAAAGCAGAGAATTTCACCATTTCCTCATGCATTCTTGCCTAGCATCTATTGTCAAAAACTTTTTGCTAATATCTGATGTAACTCTTCCATGATGTAATTTTAGCACATTCTTTTCTCTTGATATCCACAATGGATACGGAGGACAGATGACAACCTGTGATTATTTGAAAGCTCCTCACGTCTCTCCAGTCATTCATTCAATAAATTAAACCCCTAGCTCTTTCATTCTTGCCTCATTGGACATGTTTTCTAATTCTCTGGTCATTTTCCTTTCTTTCTTTGGAATTGCCTCCACATTTGCTGAAGTTCACTGCACAGAACTAGACGTGCAGCTCTCAACAGCAAAGCCTCGTGTTTGCTTTTACTGTAATAGTATGACATTGTTGATACATATCCCACGTCTGAGTCACTGTAACCTCAACATCTTTTTCAGCAAAACTTCTGCCTAGTCAGCTGTTTCCCATTCTGTGTTAATGCACTTGATTTTTCCAGATTAAGTGCAGACCTTGCATTCTCTTCTTTGAAGTAAGTTCATCCTGGTTTTTTTGGCCAGCTGTCTCATTTGTCAGGATCACTTTGATTGCTACTCCACCAGCTTTGTGACATCTGCAAATGTGCTGAACATACTTTCTACTTCATCATCCAGGTCCCTGAAGTAAATACAAAAGATTACCAAACTCAGGACATGTCCCTGGAGAATCTCAGGCAACAGTTTTCCATTGTAGTAGCAAACCTTTGCTATCTATTATCTGATTATTGCTTTCCAAACAATCTTCTCCAACTTCTTAAAAGAACATCTAGCAAAGTTAAAAACCTCTCTCTATACCAATGTTTTAAAGGGAGCTGAACTTAAAAATTTCCTTAAAATTCATGAGTATATTAAATTTGATTACTTATCTCTTGTTTCTAGTATGGAACACTTAGTATTTGCTAAGAGGCATAAAACCATGTTTCAAAATAGACAATGAAAGCTGGGCATTTTGGACACCAGGCAGGCAAAAGTTGAATTTTCGCTTGTAGAAAGTCCTCAGATTTTGAGCATCAGTAAGTAATATGTATTTGAGTGTTTGCTCACATGACTGAAGGTCAACATCACTATGATTGATCTTGAAATGACAATTTTCTTTGTAATGAAGTTTTAGCGTTCTATATTTATTGGGTTCCTTTTTTGAAGCTTATTCTTTACTGCCTTTAACAACACAGCTTCAGCATGGAAATTCTCTAGCTTTCATTCTTTTTGGCTAGAGCTAATACAGTTTTGCTACATTTTAGACTCAAAAGCAAGGGAAATCATGCTCTTCCTCAAAGCACAATGCATACGTCGTTATGCAAAGTTGAAGAGCACTCACCGTGGTAGGTTTCCATCTTGCACATTATATCCTAAGCCTCCTGTTGTCTCCAATTAGGCTTGTGTACCCGTGAAGCATGAAGCACGAGTCCCTTCAGATATCAGTCATGAGCTCAGTCCTGCAAGGCTCCCTTGCCCTTGCGCTATCGTAGGCCCCTCTGCCTGAGCTACACGGGGGTTTCAAAGCTCCACCTGTGCTTTCTGGGTCAGCACGCTCATTTCTTTGCGAGATGAAACCTGATATGAAAAGAGCACGAAAAGTATCATTTTCTGTGGGTCTTACATCTGCCTGAAAGCTGCACGGATGTCTACAGTCTTCAGGGGACATGCCTACGCTCTCCTTCCTCATATACAATTCATAGACACGTGCCCCAGTGCGCAATCAAATCCTATCCATGTGCATGCAAACTGGCGTAGGCAAGAGGCATTGGCTGCACTCTGAGTGCTCGCTGTGTCAAAAGGAACAGGAGTCCTTACTCCCAACGGTAATTAAGCCTTGCTGGGAAATCGAGCATATGTCATATGGAATAGGCTGCCTCTTCCGTTTTCTTTCACTCCCTCCCCCTCTCAACCCCATTTTGGGTAGGAAGGAATAAAAAAATTGAACGAGGGGGAGATTTTAAGTAATTCTCAGCAGCAGTTTTTCAGCTGTAGGAAAATGCGTTGTTTGGATAGCAGCATTACAAGAGGAATTCTTAACTGATACTGGAAGGAAATAACAGCAGCCACAACAAGACAGAACAAAAACCTGTCAGAATAAAGAAATCTTGGTCAATCCACAGAAAGGGCTATTGGGAGGCTCTGTTGCAGAAAGAGAGCGGCAGAGCCTTTATGCAATGTAGATGCTCAGGGAGGCGAGGCAGCAAGGAGAAATAGAGGCTATTTGCTTGTTCAGTTTTAGCCGGAATGGGAGATGGCTGTCTTTCCTATCATACATCAAACCGAGCTCCGGAACTCCGCAACAAAAACAGCTCAATACAGACAGTCTGCAGCTATATCTTCTTTATTCTCCTTTTCCAACCAATGCTGCATGGGAAACCACATCTCACACATGCTCCCCCAGCTGGAAAAAAAAAAAAAAGTCAGTCAGTTTAGAAACAACTGTCATTACATAGCATATTTTCCTCATTATAAGGCACTCAAAGAACAAGAAAAAGCCATCTGCTGTAACTTGGCTGCCCTTTCCATTTTAGGTTAATCCACATTTCTGGCTTTTTCATCATCATTCCCAATTAAATCTTTCTCAAAAAATGATGGTTTCACAATTTGTATTTAAACCTTCTTATTCAATTCTAGTTCCTTTGGCGGAATATCAGAGAAAATCATCGTATCTTATAGAAAATAGTTCTGCCTAAACTTTGAACATGTAACTGATCTTCCATTTTTAGGCAGATCTCTGGGGAAAAAAAAGTCCCATGGGATTAATAGTCCCAGCCTTGTGCTAGATGCTGAAGTATGATGGCATCATAGCATACCTTGAGTGTTAAGTATTTCCTTGTACAGAGTTCTTGTGTGGAGCATTCTGTTCACTTCCACTTTACGTTTCTAGGAGGTTGCTAG
This sequence comes from Mohoua ochrocephala, assembly GCA_013398855.1. Classification (NCBI taxonomy): domain Eukaryota; kingdom Metazoa; phylum Chordata; class Aves; order Passeriformes; family Acanthizidae; genus Mohoua; species Mohoua ochrocephala. The sequence goes on from VZTA01018377.1 coordinate 8,239, forward strand.
AAGAAGCTGTTGTACTGTGCTTTGTACAATCAGAGAATTGCACCATGTCCTGTCTCTTGGGGAGGCATTTGATTTTTGTTCTGCTTAGCTCTATCTATTGTGCTTTAATCTAATACAAAAGTATCTGTGTGGAGAGCAGAATGATGGGAAATGTTTGCCCTCGAGTTCTAATGCTGTCTCTCCTATTTCAGTCTTGTTAATGAACAGCAAAACAATGCAACAAACCGACAAGTCTGAGCTTCTCTTTGATATCACAGCAGGCACATGGAATGGCTTCTCCCAGGCATACTGATCACTTTTACCACATTTATAGTGCTCTAATAAATGCTGCTTGGAGCCGCTCCAGGCAATTGTAATTAATTCTCAGTGGGATGCTCATAGTGGTCACCCCGGATCAGAAAGGTCAGGACTTTGTCTGTGCCTTTACAACATCAGTAAAAATTAAATACCCACTTTCCCCAAAGGTTATCACAAGCCAAATACACAAAACGATCAATCTCAATCAGTTCCTCGTTCCCTGCTGTTTCTCATTATTTCTGCAGATATCCTAAAAATTAAAAGTAAACACACAAACAAATCAAAGCAGAAGGCGTTTTCAGTGTTGATCTAGTCCTCTCTCCTATCCAAGCAACTGATGAAGATACCACCGGGGAAAGTGAGAGAGCCCCCTGAGCGCTTGGAGAGCCAATTCACCTGTGGGGACTCTGGCTTTAATTAATCTCCCTGCCTTCTTAGAGGGGCTAAAAGAGGAAAATCCAGGCTGGAAAACATCTGTTGCACCGCGGAGGCGGCAGCAATTCAAGGTAGAAGCCTGCGGAACCTGAAGGAAAAATGCTTCGCGTGCTGCGGGTGCGGGGCGAGGAGCGAGGGCTGGAGCCGCGGCTCAGCACCATGGACAGGGCGCGCCGGGAGGGACGGGGCACGGAGGAATGGCAGCGAGGGGACAGGCAGGCAGGGGGACAGGCAGGCAAGGAGGGGGACAGGCGGGCCGGGAGAGGGGCTGCCCGCCCCTCAGACCCCCGAGTCTGCCTCCCCATCCCCGCCAGGTCCCCCGGCAGCCGGCCGGGAGGGGCAGCAGGCTTGGCGAGACGTCTTTCTTTGCTGCGTGCGTTTATCGCCAGCGCTCTGCTGTATTTTCCATAACTTGTCATGTCCTTTGAAAAGGGCAATATGAAATCGGTTGTCGGTTTTCTTTCCGTTATTTTTCTTTCTTTTTTCTTTTTCTTTCTTTTTTTTTAACTGCTGCATATCTCAGAACCTGGCAGTTTTGCAAAGGAGGAGGAGGAGGAGGGAGGAGGAGACCTCAATGCAAGTGAAGCACAAAAATAAGGAGGAGAAATAGAGCAGTGGGCGCTTCAGCCAAGAGAGGAAGCGTCCACCAAAGTTACGCACAAAATAAAACCAGTTCTGGACCATTCTAACCACACAGCTACTCAAAACCACAGCCTTCCTGAGGGAGAGCACATCAGTCAAATATTCCTCATTGACACTGGTGTAAATCCAGGTGTCTCTTTCAATATAACTGTTTTCTCTTTACAGTGCCACAGAGCGCAAATTTGACCCTGGTGATTTTATTAAAAAAATATAAATTTTACAGAAAAAAAAAATTCTGCTTCTTCCTCTGTATTGTTCCTTTATCTGACAAATATTATTTTCTTTCACTGGCACGGTGGAAGTCCTGAGCGCATTATCACTTCTTTCAGAAACCATGTAATTTTGCTTGCAAATGTCAAGTCCTGTTGTTCATTATGGGAAGTGCCAGCTTCAGGGCCAAGGCAGCCAGGTTGGCTTAAACAGCTGCAAGAAACAGTCTTCAAAGGCTATCAGACACTAGGTATCATTACACCGCTAATTTCCCTTGGGACACTCAATCTCTGCTCATAGGCTCCTCGCAATCCCCTGCAAAGTCTTCATCTCAGCCTCACTCTCTTTATATCAATCTCTGCCTCCCTCTCCTCCACCATATTCTCACTTCTGTGCATCATCTCTCTCACTTTGTTTTCCTTTTTAGTCATTGTGCACCACCATTAAACCAGCCAAGAAAGAGAAAATGTTCCAGCCTCACTGCTTTTTCCTCACTGCTCTACTTCCTTCAAAAAGCCAGGGAGCCGAATTAAGGGGGATACCATCACATCATATATGATGTTTTCAGGGTCTCTCTCTTTTATTTTACTTTCCTTGACTGCAAATCATTGGGCAATCCAACTCTGAACAGTACAATCTCAGTTATCTTTGGCTACTCCTAAAGTACAAATGAGAAGAAATTATCTGCCTTCAACTTGTACACAAGATAATTTCATTTTCCATCAAATAGTGTGTCTTGTAAGAGATGCAGACAGATGATGGACTCTGGCTGGTGTTTATTATATGAAGTGCAACAACTCCTATGATGCAGCCCTCCTTTTCTGCTCTATCTATCTATTGATTCCCATCACATAATTAAATTGTGAACTCTGAAAGGGAAAGCCATCTTTCATTTCAAGTACTGCTCAGCATCTGGCCCACCAGGGCTCCGAGCCCTTATTAGATCCCTGGTAAGGCTGCAATGTGAATTGTAAGGGGGCTGCATCTGCCTGCTCACCAGCCCCGAGACCCCAAGCTTGCCTAATGCAGGGGTCTTGTGTACCCGATAGCACAATGGCTGGAGTGACAGATCACTACAGGGCTATTGTGCCACAAGTGTTGTTATGAGTATAAAGGATTGAGCCAGTTATTAATCATCTCAAAGCGCTTTACACGGGCACAGACATAAATCACAGCACTCCATCCAGTTGGGTAATTACATTCTGCCACAATAAATTCCTTCTAAAATTTCTATCAATAGTAGTATTTTTCACTTCCAGTCCTAAACTTTGTGCTTTGTTGCTTTATCCCGCTAAATAGCTGATGTATTTCTCTTGTGAGGTGATCAATTGCTTTCTGTGGAAATTCAGATGTCCACAGAGCTGCACTATGTTCTTTATGCAGCTGTCAGAGAACTCTAAAAAGTCATTTCTTCATATTAAATTATGTATAAATGCACATTTTTTTACTATAAAGAAAATGCATGAATGATGTTAAGCAACAGAGTTCTTCAAGAAGCCTTTTTTGAATGCCAGAAGAGTAAACAAGGATTCCTAAATGATATTTAACCCATTATGTCATCAAATCCAAAAGCATCCAGAAAAGAGGGAAAATACCCTGATCTCCTCCTCATGCACCTTTCAAAATCTCCACACAACTTGGACAGTTCTGAATATAAAATGGCAACTTCATTTGCAACTGGCTATTTATTATTTAGTAGGCAGTCTATATAGCTGTGCATTCCTTTATAATGCATGAAGGAAGCTTTTAATTAGTAAAGTAGGGAAGATTTGGCCCTTTAGACAGCCACGCTTGAGGGCATTTGAAGAGCCTTGTGGAACTGCAGTTTCTGAAGCCTTGCGGTGCTGTTCGCAGCTACCACTTAGGGTTTGTTCCTCGGGGAGAGCAGTTCCCCCCGAGCACAGTAAAGTGTTTGTGTATGAATGGAAACGACGTACAGGAGCATTCCATGCTGGTGACAGTGCAGGTCATTTCCTTTGTTAAAAAAATGAAATGAAAATCACTTTCCAGCTGCCTTACACAAGTCCCGGTGCACTCTTTCAGCTTCCAAAGAGAAGATAAATGGACCATCTTTTCAAAACAATGTCTTTGAAATTATGTATAACACCTGATATCATCATTTTGCAGCTATCTTTGGAAGCTTCTCTGGTTTAGCAGCAAAGTAAAGAGATAAGCAAACACATACTAGGATCTGCATCGTTGCTTGGAAACAATCAGTCTGGGAATGGCATAATCCTATTAGTCTGAGGAAGACCAAAATTTTAATAGACTTCATGTAATTCAGATGCAAACTCTTCCTCTCAAATCAAATTTTACTACACATATAACAGCTTTCCTCTTTTTTTTCCCCCTCCCTACTAAAGGGCATACAAAATGCCTCATGGCATCGCAACAATGAATAATGATGTGCTAAACCTTTATTGATTTGCTTGGCATTCTCATAGACTCCCCACTCCCAAAACATATGCACCGAATTACACGCTCATGTTTGCAGTATTAAAAATGCATTGCATTCAAAAGAGAAGATTGGAGAACTTAAAGGACTGCTAATGGAATATAGAGGTCCGGATTATTCAAGCTGGGCTCGGCACAAGAGCACATCTGGGTGCACAGGAGGGGTGCTGACACCACAGTTTTAGGCAACTCCATCAGTTGGCACATCTGATTAGAGTCCTGCTATTGTGAATGGAGAAACACCAGGATCTCCTGTGACTGAGCCAGAGCAGGGGCTCACTCACTGTCCTTCTCTTTCTCGGCTGAGTATGGAAGGAGCCTCACTACCTGAAAAGATCATTGAAGTTGAGCAGAGCCTCAGGCCTACTCTGATGTATTTTCAGCTGTCTCAGGAGTCAAATTGGCACCCTGGGACTGCTGCAGCACAGGGAAGCCCCATGCTCATGCTGCGGTGCCAGCGTGGAGGGTCCTAACTCCTTTCCTCAGCTCCAGGATGTAGATAGTTCTAGTGATGACTCATGCAGACAACTTTCCAAATTCTAAGTGATGCAGTGCATCAAGAGAGAAATAGAGGTTGAAGTCTGTAGTCTTGCATAGCTACATTTCCAATTTCAGGAGTACTGAACTAGGCATTGAAATCCATCTTTATTCAGAGGAGCTCTCATTTACACGCTGAACTCCCTTCTGCTTCAGTGGAGCAGAAACTTGTGTAAAGTGTACCATTACACACAATGCTTTCCCAGTGAAATTACTTCCTGCCTCATGGCCGTGGCTGCTGGCTTCAGCCCAGCCCAGAAGGAGAGTTATCTAACCTTACTGTATCCATGTGAAATTCACCTATTGGCTATGGGCAGCTCCCTCTCATCAGGTATCAGGATCAAAGCCACTACAACAACCCAGATTCACTTCATGCCTGCTCAGCAGCCACACAAAGGATGGGAGCAGCCTTACCAGCAGACCCGCTTTTTCACCCCAAGACACTTCTCTCTGAGGCAGGGTTGAGACTTGCAGGGCAGGAGTAATGCTGAGATGCTACTGATGTCGCCTGGACTGAACTCCATTATCTCAGGCTGTCAAGCAAGCTTGCACTTTTGACATTAAAAGCATGAATTGCAAAAGTACAAATGGGAGATGATTCTCAAAAGGCATTTTTGTAGCCAGCAGAAAGCTTCATGCCAATTGCTTAAAAAGGCTTTGAAAGTTTTCCAAGACAGCACAACACAGGCCCAGATCACTCCTACTGGTTTAGCTTCATAATTGCCTTCTCTTTCAGTACTTATTTTTGTCTTCAGCAGAGTGTCTCCTGTCCTGCTGCCCAACTCCTCTCTCACTGCCAGTATTGTTCAGAACGGAATGAACAGAGCTTCCTTTCCCACCCCACAAACGTGGCCTGGCTGTGCCACAGGTTGCCGTGGGCAGAAGCACAAGGTGCACTTACCCAGCTGTGCCCAAAAATATTTCCAACATTCCCAGCACGAAGTATGAGTAAGAAAGTCCAGCTCTGAGGTGCAGCACAGCTGCCTGCCAGCTCCTAAAACCTGGAGTGATCCCACAGCATTTGGCAGTTTCTGCTTGGCCAACGCAACGCTCGCAAAGCTTAACCTGTTCTGTCACCAAGAATTACACGACCAGCTGAGAAGAGGATGTGTTTGTGTTTCAGCCAGCCCCTCTGAGTACTGGGTTTTACTGAGACAGGTTTCTGCAAGTAACTTGAATAAAATATCATACTCTAAGCTCTAACACTCATTCTGGAGGTTCCCAGAAGCCTTTCTTCACCTGCATAATGCCTGTCTTCAGCCAGTGCTGGAGGTCCCATGAATTTTAAATTCAGCATTTGGGTCAGAATTCTTCTAACCTTCTGTGCTGCCATTTCTGCACATGTTGCAGAAGAGCCAGTCTGACCTGAGCTCTCCGAGACTCTCCGAGACTGTTCTGCTGCTGTCTAGACCTCCTGGGCACTTTCCACCTTGAGATCTCCAGTGGTGCTGTCCTCACTCCTACATCCAAGCACTGAGAAAATTTGGAGCTAGCTGCTTCAGAAATGCAAATCAATGGATAATAACCTTTTCTCACTTGTGTTCCTTAACTACTTTTTATGTCAGTAAGAAATCTTTCTTTTTTCTTGTCTTTTCTACACATTCAGCACTTTCATGATTAGCCTCCTTCTAATTCCTTGCTCTTTGGATTTTTTATATATTGCTAATGATAACATTTTTATCTTGGAAAGATTTCTTGGGTTCTTCAGTGTCCAGCCACAAGATTCTTCCTTGTTAATACGTTATTGTAAGCTGTCTGTTATGTATGTGGGATAGAGCTGTTTGTGCAGCTGGCTGATCTTGATGGTCATCTTTTGCTGGGAAGATGTCAACACAGCATGAGAGTGATGGTGTCAAAGTAGCTCAACCCTCATTTTTATCTTCTTCTCTAACTTTTCCTGGCCACAATCTGCAAGAGCCTTTCTACTCTGGAGTTGTACCCCCCCCCGCACCCTTCCAGTCCTCATCCCATAACTGCAAGGAGTAGGGGGGGTCTTTCAATTCCACATGCGATCTGAGCTCTTTTTACTTTGCTTGGCCCTGCAGGAAGCCTGGGTTTGGGATGGCTGTGGATGCTGTTCACATGGAAATGACTGCAGTAAGCACAGAACGTTCTTTGGGGTATCAGGGGCTACCACGGGGATCAGAGGCTGACATCAGCAAGGAGAGGTGGGTGAGCCAGTGGCATGGAGCCAGCCGGGTGAAAAGGGGAACAGGCAGGGAGGTGAGCCTGGTAATACCAAAGGAGTGATCATGTGTCCAGTAAGGCTGGAGGCAGCAGAGCGTGGCAGAAGGCGAGTGTGCATGTGCTGAGGAGCGGAGAGCTTGCCCTGTTTGTCACAAAGCACAACAGACGGGAGGAAGGATGAGTCACAAGTGCTAAGCTTCACTGAGAGGCTTAAACATTTCAAGCACCAGCACCCATAACCCTGTAACCACAGCACCGCCACTGCTCATAATGGGCCCTTACGTGCAGTGCTGAGTTTCCAAGGTCTCAGCACTGAGGTTCATTAGCCCTTTTTTGTCCGAACTTTCCTTAATCTGCCTAGAGCTTCCTTTTAAGCATGGTTAGCTGTATCTGCTTTTTTTTTTTTCCCCTAACGACCAGGCGGCTATGCTTGATTAGTTTTCCTTTTGCTTGTTTTTGCAGGCTATAACCATAATGTTTGCATTGACAGCAGCCATAAAGAGCTCTCCCATGCAGAATGAAGCTTTCATGTCTAAACACAGTGAGGTGGTGTAGAGGAAGGCAGGATGATAAGAAAAACCGCAGAGTCTGACATGGCAGAGCCCAACATGGCAGAGCCCAGGGCTGTAAACATCTCACCAATGGTCATTTACAGAAATGAAGATCTGAGAGCTGCACAAAGCACATTTCAGGGGTAGAAAACAGCAAAGAACAAGTATCTAACGTAAGTAAGATATGGTTGCAATGCAGAGTGGCAATTCAAGGTGTGAACCAAATTAGCACACTTACAGAAATTATCCCACTTGGCTCCTATGGGGAGGAAGAAGACATTATCAACCTGACAAGGTACACGGGGGTGCTGTTGCCCCCTAGCCCCTTGGTGTGAAGCCATCAATCTGAGCACCCAGAAGGGCTCAGTGGAAGAAGGAGCAGACACTAGGAGTGGATATAACAATTTTAGCTGTATTGTTGTTATTGAAACTTTTCTATAGTAGTATTTTTTGCTTTTATTTCCTTTCTTTTCTATATTAATTAGATCTGGATTAATGAGAATTCTTTTGATCAGATCATTTAGATTTCAATTTCACTAACAGCAGATTCTTACCCCTACCCAATGTGCTTCCTTTTTGTCCATAACAAGATTTCGAGCTTAACGCGTTCAATAAATCCCTGATACTTTGGGGACTGAGGGAATTTCTGATTTCTCTCTCTGTTAACAGCTACACACACCAGGCACCTGAAGGCACTAACATTCTCACCATTTTCCCAGAGCAGTGTGAGTAAGAGTGGGAAAGAGATGCTCGGCAGTTGCAGAGCATCCATTACGGTCACTCAGCTGGAGTAGCAGTTTCACTGAGGCCCTACATAACCTCCCTGCTATGAAGGATTTCTAATTCCTGTAAGAAACCTTACCTTTTCCCATGGCTCTGCAGTGCATGCAGATAATTCCCATCAGCTCCTAACAGCTCTGTGCTAGGTGTTTTAATGTGCTTTTCTGAGTATGACAGAACAAGGTCCTGAAAAGTGTGAGATCATCCCCAGCACCTTTGGGTTTGCGCTGTAGCAAAGGGGCTGTAACGCTGTACTGAGATGGTTTTTAGCCAAGCACCACAGAGCAGAAGAAATTCCCAGCTGGTATGGGACATGTAGGATCCATTATCCCTGTTCCTTGCCCACAGAGGCAGACTCAGCTCTTAACTATTCAGGTTTTATGGTCATTTTGCCTGAGGAGAGCAATTTAAAGCAGGTGCAGCATCACCAAGAAATGAGGCCAGTGACCTGGAGTTTCAAAAGGATTTGAGCATCTAGATACAAGTACAACCTCGCTGAAAATATCCCACACTCCTTTACTACTGACTACTTGGAACAGTTTTTCCCATTTTTTTCAGCCCTTCCAACATTTGATAAAAAATTTCCAGATCTCTGGTGAAATTGATGAATTTAGGAGACAAAATGCCAGCATTTCCTTCTGTAATCACTGAGATAATCCACTGAATTTCCAAAGCTGCTACCTGCAAATCTCACTCAATGTCAGCAGCTCCAGTGGGAATTCAGTGCCTCTGGGAGTCCAACAAGGAACAAAACCAGAGGCTAAAGAAAAACTGCAGAGGATATTGGTGAAGGAAAGGGAAGAATAATTTTCTGAGAGATGTGACATTCCCTGGACAAAAAGCTGTCCAGTCTGGCTGCTGTATATAGATTTTTAGGTTGCTTTTGAGAAAAAAAAAAATCTAATTATGAATATGTACCAAAAAAAAAAGTTTTCATTGGTAAATTATCGCCTAAATCCTTTGCAGAAAAAGTGAATTAAAGAGGAATTTGAGTGGGAAAAGGACTGTGCTTGGGTCAGGAGATCAATCCCCTATGCACAGTGTATATGCCTTTACAATGTGCATGCATTTTCCCTGTGTTTTCCAACTTTCTTTCTGCCCTTTAATTTAAGGTTGCATGTTCTGATAGTAAATGTCTCACAGCTGCAGAAAGGAAGTCGCAGACAGCCTGTAATTTACTGCCAAGCATCACTCTGAAGAAGTTTGCAATTTGTGATAATGGTATTGTTCCTTCAATTCTGTTCTTGCAGCTCATCCTTCATTACACACAACACTTTACAAAGCCGCCTGTGTTTAGCAGCATTAGCCCCTCAAGCAAGAGATTACAGTAAGAATATTTAAAATTTTATTACTGCAGCTTTTTCTCCAGGTCCCTAGTGGCAGTAAGTACAAGGTATGAGTGGGTGGTGCCAGGAAAAATCATCCCTGTTTGTGTCAGGCAACAAATAAACCCCACATGCGTAATACAACTTGACATAATAAACCGTCAGTGCAATTAGCCCTCAGATTGGTAATTTTATAATTCAGCTGTTCAGCAATGACTCAAACCTGTTGTGTGCCATCTTTCAAGTTACGACACAAATAGCTTTAGCAAGCAAAACAGACACCTGCAATTTATTGCTTCAAAATGGACTTTTCCATTCCAGCTATCTGATCTTTTTCCTGATAAAACTGAAGATGATTTGAATTAAATGGATGGGCTTTACCCAAAGCAGTCTGAGGCTCACCTAGGAGGGTATAATCTGTGTCAGCCCTGGATGGACTGGGGAGGTGCACCTTTGCCCCACAGTAGGCCATTTCTCCGGTAAAGAACTTGCATTTTACTGCTTTCCCAGGCAAGAAATGCATCATCTCTTACCTCTTTGGAGGGGTGTGGGTGTGCACAGAGAATCACTGCACAGAATCACACAGGCAGGATTCAAAGCAGACAGATTTGCTGTTTCTTCAGGTTAAAGCTTTGGTTTGCTTCTAATTATGATACTGGTCAAATCCACATGGGATTCAGATTGGTGAACCCCAAATTAATTTTGATGTGTGATATTGGTCTTGGTGAGTTTTCCCACCAATGACTCTCTCCAGACACATTAGTTGGTGTCACCAAGGGCCTCCCGAGGAAGGGGGAGCGCTCAGCTCTGCTGCAGAGCCATTCTTCACAGACCACGTGCAATTGCCCGGGATCTGTGACGCTGCACCTGGCTCACAGATTGTTCTGCGTTGTATCAGCACCCAGAGCATCCTCTGGAGTGTTGCAGTTAAATGGCCAAGCTTTTCCTCTTCTGTGTTCCAGTATGATATTTTTCTTTTCCCCAACCAGGATACACCTTTCCCTTAGAGAAATCATATCCGGTGCCTTTTGAGGAGTCTCTGGTTCACCTTGTTTATAAACCCACTTTATACCATAGCTGAAACCCCACTGCCTTATATCCCGTGTCTTTCTTTTCATCTTGGTATGATGAGAAAGAGGGAATCATGCGAGCAAGATCTTCATCTCCTTCATGGAGAACTGAACCAAAACATGGCCTGTGTTCAGCCAAGAAGAGTTTTTCTGACTCTGGTAATATATATCAAAAGAAAACAGAAACAGGAATATGAATGATCCACCTTTTTCCTACCAATCATTAACAAAAAACCCAAACATTTCAGGTCAATGAAGTTTTGTAGTCTGATCATTTCTTTGAGTGGAATGAACTCAGACTAGGCAGTCAAGTTGATGTGGTATTTGTGAATTTAGATTTATTTTTCAAGACCAAATTTTGTCAGGTTTTGTAAAGCTAATGTGTCCCTAACTATATTAAATATAGAGGTGATCTATTTAGAAGGTAGTTCATAGTTAATCAATATTATAAAGATCTCCAAATGCTTTGGTGGATAGATCATCATATATGGTGTTAAATAAAAGTTCAAGTAAGATTGGTTGAGAAAAAGTCATATTTTCAGAGCAGTTCTTTGGATGATTTTTTTTCAAAATGCATTGCTGTCTTGTTCTGACAAGAGGAGAAATTCAGCTGCAGAAAAAAGAAACTACAAGACTGTACATTGTGAGAGGGCTGAAAAAAATCTACAGACAGAAAATGCTTCCTTTGCTTTCTGACTTCTTACAGGAATCTGTAGCCTCTGCCAGTGATTTTTGTGTGATTCGTCAGGAGTAAATCTAGCAGAAGTTTTACCCAGGCTCTGACTCATTGCAGTGTAACAGAAGTAAGAAGCGTCCTCTGTGTAATTTTTTCCTCTTTTAGTATTAATATTTGCCTACTAAAGTAATTTCTTAAGTACAATATGCTTTCCTGTACCTCTAGCATATCCTAACACAGAACTTTTACTTTGATTTCTACAGGAGGGGGTACCTTTGGTTTTCAGGGGTTGGTGGCACGTGCAGCTGTGTAGGTATGAGGCATCTCTGGGCAGCAAAGTCTGTCTTGGCAGCCCTTATATTCCAGGTATTGCCCAGATTTCCTCAGTTAGCAAAGCTAACTCCATACGGTTATGGAGCTCCATAGCAGCAGAGAACCCTAGAAGAAGTCATGAAACCTGTATGAACAGCACATTAAACACCAGTGGCAGAATGATTACTGTCACCTTTGAATGGCCACACGCAGTCTGACCAGGGAGCTGGGACTTCCATCTCCCCTGTGAATGAACAGGATTGGATGGGGTGAGACTTCAGGCTGGCTGTTAACAGAGGGAGACATTTCAGTGACTACTCCCTAGAGGAGAAGAGAGGCTGGGAAAGATGTTGCTTCTGCTTGCTGAGGACAGTTTGCCACCAGAACTCAGCATTAAGAAATACCAGCCCCAAGAACAGCCTTTTCCAGATATTTTGTGAGTCCTTAGGGACCTGATTGCATCTCAGGGTGAAGTCTCCCTCACATCTCTCCTCTCCTTGTTAATGTGTTTGTGATACCTGCAGATTAGCATCTCACCCTCCCCAGGCCCCTCTGAGCCCACCCCAAGAGTAAACACAGACACTGCTGGTAAGACAAAGCCCCATTTACCCACCAAGAGATAAGTTCAGATTTTTGTTAGATGATTGCAAACGAAATTGCCAGCAAAGCATAAATACAGTTTTAATCTCAGCCCTACAACACAATGTGTCTGTTTGCTTAGGCTCTCTTACCTAAAACATATCTCTGCTCCCAGAAGAAAGGGCTGAAGGCGCCATCCTGCCATCACGGTGTCAACCTCTGCCATCCAGAAGCAGAGACCTCTTCCCCAGTGCAGAGCTGTTTATAGACCTTAGGACTGGAGTCAGAGGTAAAAAAGCAAATGCTGAGAAGGGTATTTAGGAGTCAGAGTGAGGACTACCTTATATATCTACACAGTGTCTTTTCCCTGGTCTCAGGACAAGATAATGTAATACATTGCTGTAACATCATACGTCCTATAACTGATCACAGGGCAATAAATGGTGAAACTCATATATTTTGCTGTCTACTTGCAGCCCAGATGCCCGTTTAAATATTTCCTTACTTCTATCCTTCTCCCTCCAGCAAATGTCACAATCAGCACAACAGAGCTTCTGAAGGCCTTGTTTTCCTCTGAGAGCATGAAGTAACCCAAATAATATCAATGGGCTGAGGCTAGAAAGTTTCACAAGGGAGGAGAATTAAGCCAGTTGAATAAACATGGATCAGCTTTGGCTATCACCTCAGGGTGAAATCTCTAGGTCACTTTGGCTGAAAATGACAGTGGGAAATGGGTCAGACATTCAGGCCTTGGCTCCCCATTTTCCAGGCCCTGAAGTCAGTCTTTGCAGACAAAGCAAGCAGGGAATGTTTTCCTGCTGACCCACTGGAGTTAATGGGCTCTGAGGGGGCACAGGGGAGTGGCGGAGCCTGCGGAAAGAAGGATGGGGACAGTCCGTGCTCAGGGAGGACAGAGAGGGGGCAGAAAGGGAGCAGAGCATTGTTGCAGCAATGGCGAGCTCCTGCAGCACCCTCCTACCGCACCCCAGTTCTCTGCACAGTCGACGGAGAGGAATAATTGTGTTTTGAAAAGGCTGGGTTTAAGAGACACAATAAATTTCCTGACTGACACCTCCCTGGTAAATGTGTATAAATTCCCTTGGATGACACGCCACTCGGAGAATTACAGGCTGTGAGTGCTTGGGTAAGTTTTACTGCTTTGGTTTCAGTAGGCTGGCTAATGGCTGTGAAATTCCCTCCCAGCTCCTAGTTTGAGCATTACATCCACAACTGAAAAGCACTCACATGTTTACCCCCATGTTAGCTAAAGAAAGAGGCTACATGGGCTGTATGTTATGTTATACTCCTTGATGGAGCCAGAGGGATACCGGAAAGCTCACTCCAGCAGCAAAGCTGTAACCTTAAGTGAAAAAATACACAGAAAACTTTCTCCAGAAAAAAAACCAAAACAAAACAAAAAACCCAAACTGAAAAAGCAAAACACATGAGCTTTGAGCACCAGGAAGAATAAAGTCCTAATTCTGCAAAGATGTTATCAGCAGCCACTGCAGCACCTATTGTTTCTATTCATAAGCTCCCTCCCGTATCTTTGTCTCTTTTACTACATCAGTTTCAGGCTACTGAGAAATTCCTTGGTTCCCAAATCAGGCTGAAGCCACTGTAACCCCTGGATGCACTTGAAAGCAGCTGATTCTGATTTGTTTTTTGCTCTATTATCTCACATTTCCTCCCTTGACCTCTTGAAGAGATACCATTCAAACACTCTGAAAAGAAGCTCTGACTTGCTAGTTACATAAACTTTCAAACAAAAGGCATGCATAATTAGATTGCCCAAATTTGTGCAGTAGCAGAAGCCTTATTAACAGAGAGCAAGCCTAGAAAGACAGCTTTTTCTTAACCAAAGCAGAACTACAGTGCTCTGAGGCTGAAATGCTGAGAACACTTGGACAGTACTTACCTACTGCAGTCTTGTAGATGACATAATGCTGTTAATTAATGGACTCCAGAGAGTCTCTTTTGTTTGTCTTTGTCTACAAGCTCATTTAAGTAAAAACGTTTCCATCGCTGACTTGAACTCTCTTTTAGGGGCCAATTCTGCATTGCATTTGCAGATGAACAGCCAGCACATAAACAGAGTAAAATAGCTGCATGGCAAAAAAGGGCCATGGGGAGTTTTTCTCCATCCCAGAGAGCTCAGCTCATCTGGAAGGAGTCCAGTGGCCTTGCGCAGGCAGAGAGCGGTGCCTTTGGAAGGTTGAAGAGCGTGTTTGATTCTGATCTTGCATCCCTGCGGACACACAGCTTCCGTGTATTCTGGGTGAAGGCTGTGGGTGCACAAAAGGAGGAGTAAAACTGCCTTCATAGTCAAGGCAGTCTCTGGCTTTTGAGGAGGATTTTACTTCTCTGAAAGCAGACATTAGCTTAGGTATGTTGGATGCTTGGTGAAGGATGCGAAGGATGTGTCTCCAATTTTGTTCTGATTTGGACCACAAGGGACCTTTAGGAAAAATGAGTCTCCTGATCAGCACCATGGAGCTTCCCGTGGATCCTGAAAACACCTGAAGCACTCCTCGCAGGATCCTTCTCTATAATTTAGGGGGAGCTTCAGGCAATCAAACAATTGTCAAATTTCAGAGCTTGACAAAGCAGCTGTTTCCCTCCCAGAAGGTGATACTCTGTTCTTCCTGAGCAGCAGCCCCAGAGTCTGATCGATGAAGTCTGACCAGGCCATTAAAAGAGAATCTGGACGGGGTGGCAGTGGCAGATGAGGTGAGGATGGATTTAAGCCCTCATGAACTTCTTGGACCTCGAGCAAGCGCAGAGCTGACTGTTTCCTCGTGGAGATGCCATGAAGCCCAGGGTCACCAGAGCCCCAGTCCAGCTGATAGACTATTGAGCACCTCCCATCATTCCTTAACTGGGCCAAGGGCACAGCTGGGGAGGGGAATTCGATTTGAACACTATAGCTTGGCGAGGAAGTATTGATTTCTCTTTCTCTTTTATTTCTGGGTAGACATTTGTCACCCAATCCTATTTTTTTCTTGGAAAAGAGAGACTTCAACGGATAGTCCTCTGGAAGTTACAAGGAAAATATTTTCATAAGAAGAAAATTAATTTCTTTGGGCTCAAAACATCACTGGAAATTCATGTGCATCTAATAAGAAGTTCAATGTCCAAAGGCAATGATGTTGAATTTTGGGTTTTTGTTTTGGTTTGTTGGGTTTTTTAATCTGTGTGTATTGTACAGGTCCTCCTTCTCCTTCTTTGTCAGAGGGAGAGGAGATCTATGTGAGTGCTCTGCCTGCCTGCACCAAAGGCTCAACCACCCTCTTGTCCTCCATCAAAATGATTCAACTTTCTGCAAAAAGACGAAGCAGGGCCTGCTCAAAAGCAGCCTCTGCTGCCCCTTACTAAAGCATGTTGCTCTGGGCCAGTCCTTTACAGGGTTTGGAACAGTAGTTCCCTCTTGGCCATGTGCCCTGGAAAACAAGGTGTTTCTGGGAGAGAAATGTGGCGCTGCTGTCAGCTCCCAAATAGCCCCAGCCACGTCCCATGTTCTCCTGGCTCTTCAGTGAGCCCCTTGGACACATCCATGTGGTTGTTGCTTTCATGTGCACTGACTGCAGCGCCTTAGCATAGGGAACAGCTCTTCGTTTGATACTTGTACAGAATTTCACAGCATGATGTTTAGGGTAGCTTGGTTTTGGTTTTTTGGGTTTTGTTGTTGGTTGGGGTTTGGTTTTTTTTGATTGTTTGTTTCTTGGTTTTTTTCTTTAAGAAGGTAGCCTAGAAAGAAATACAAAAAGAAATACAAGAAGAAAGCAGAAGATGCTGTTAACGCAAGCTGTTCAGAAAAGCTATTGTCCTTTGGTAAAATGTCTAACATAAAGCAGCTCTGACCTAGGCAGGTGCTCACCAGAGGAACAGGGTGATCCTACCTTTTGGAGACTTTCTGGTAGGCTGCTCACTCAGCCACTTTCTCTAGAAGCAAACTAGAAATGGAGCTGCCTTGGTGCTTATGGCTTTTAGCCCTAGAGAACAGGTGCTCACAACTCTGACTTCCTGGCCGTAAAGGGAAGGCAAGAAATCTGTGAGTCTGCCTTCATTCCCCTGAGCAAATCTGCTACCAGCCATGGTGCAGCAATCTCCACTTTGTGCTTCGACATGATGCCCTCAGAGATCTGGGAGAGGAGATCATTAACTCTCCTGCCAGGGCTCAATGTTAAACTGAAAGGCTGCGACATTATCACTGCCACATCTCTCACTGTCCAGGTCCTGCTGCATGCTATAACCTATGGACACAAGATTCTTGGGACAGGAATGTGGGGGAGACCAAAGCTACCAGAGACCTGCTCCACTCTCTCCTCACAGTCCCACCCTCGAGTGTTTCCCTGCTCCCACCCCTCCTGCTGGAGACCAACCCACAGGCTTTACCCTGGCAAGAGACTTTCTTGCTTGGTACCTGCCTGGTGACTTTCTCTGGCATCTCCTGAGTGCCTGTTGCCCATCTGCCTCCCTCAAAAGCCTTTGGCTCAGCTGAGGGGATTCTGCCGTAGCCTCTCCTAGCAGGCTGTTTTCTTCCCTCTGCCTTCTCCCTAATGCCTTGGGAGGCCGGGCACATTCCGTGGAGCCAAGCAGCCAACAGCAACCTCAAGCAAGATTTTTTGTGGCTTGAAAGTATTTGCTGGGAGCATGAGAGGGACCAATATATATGCCTCAACATGTGTCACAAATGAGGTGAAGGAAAATTCCTATTTGAAAAAAGCCCTGTGTTGCCCTGTCCCCAGAGAGGCTTCACCCGGCAGTCAATCGGGACAGAGAAAGCAAGTACCCGGATGCCCGCGAAAAATTCCCGCCAAAAACGGGCCCGCGAAGCCGAGTTGGGGGAGGAGTTTGGGGGGTATATAAACAGGAACTGGCTGCAGCGCCAGGCGTTCGTTCTTCTGGCTTCTTGGTTCTTTATCTTCGTCTCTGGGTCTTTGTCTTTTTGCTTTGGATCGTTTGAAGGGGAGCTTGGCCCCTTCTGCTCCCGCCTTCGCACCCTCCTCCCTGTGGTTCTGCTTCCCCGCCCGTGCCTGCTTCGCACCGCTGC
>VZTA01018377.1:25385-116572 GCA_013398855.1 Mohoua ochrocephala
CTTGTAGCCGCCGCCTGATCCCGGGAACCGCCTCGTGCCTTGTAGCCGCCGCCTGCGTTCAGCCACCGCTTCCCGCAGCCAGAGCCTCGTCGCAGCCACGCCGCCGTCGCCACTTGAAAACCCCGCCACGGAGGCCACGCGGGCGCGCCGCGCAGTTCGTGACACGCACGCTCCATCTGCCAAACCTATAGCCGGGGTTCTGTGGGAACGCTGTCCCCTGTCTCCTATTTCTCTCTCTCTGCTCCCTTTTCTTGTTTTTCCTCCCCCCTCCCTTTTGTAAGAACATTTAGTTGGTTTTCTTTTGTTTGTTTGTTTGCCTTTGGGGTTGTCTCTTTCATTTAATTTCAATAAATGGTTCTCAGATATAATATTGCTGGATTCGGGCTTGGTTTTTCGTCAGAGAAATCGATCAAAAGAACCCTTCCCGGTTTTCCCCTTTTATAGTGGAACGGGACATAGCACCAGGACGCAGGAGGAGTAGAGAAGGCCGCCGTGTGTTGGACACTTCAGTCTGTTCTTCGGCCGTGACAGGAACTTCTGAACTTGGCAAAGTTCAGGCCCTTTCCAGCTTCAAACAGTCTTGGCTACAACAATGTCTGCCCCTCGGGAGATTGCTGTGGACTGGAAGAAAGAGGCAGTTAATGTAATTCTGCTCCTTAACCTCCTGTGACAAGGCTTGGAGAGAAGGAAGGGGGAAAAAAAAGGTGTGATGGGAAGAGGAGGAGGAGGTGGGAAATATCTCAGCACTTTAATGAAGACTTTTCAAAATGTCTTGCACCTTGTCCCTGAATTCGAATCTCTTCCAGAGATGAACACCAAGGAGCGTGGTGCTGTTTTCTAGGCAGCCAGGGTGATACTGCAAAGATACCCGCACTGGTACATATGTTTTGGTTGATCTGGGTTTTCCCTTCTTTTGTTGAAGTTCAAAAAGCATGGTTCAAAAGGTCTAAGTTTTCACTTCAGACCTTGGGAAAAACGTTTCTTCCCTTGGAGGAGGAAGGCTGGTTTTGCGACAAAATTTGTGTTTTTCTTCTGTGAGGCTATTAGAAACTGACTTGACAGAGAATAATATTTAAAACACTTTGGCTAGAAGAGATTGCAGCCCTTTTTATGTTGCAACACACTGGAATACCTGAAATTATCCTTCAGGTACAGCAGCCTTTCCAAGACCTATTGACAACCTCCTGGGATAAACCCGTGGAAAAGACACCACACTCCCGAGGTGAGGGATCCTGAGGTGTCCCCTTCTTCTCCTCTCCGCCAGAGCTCTGTACCCACCATGGCCCACCTTTTCCACTGGCACCCACTACTCAGGACGGGGCTACAGGTCCCCCAGAAAATCCACAGGGAATCATCTCCCTCTTATGGTGCGATCCCGTACTACACTTGGGTGCGCCTCTCCCAGCTCCCCGGTGTTTGCTGGAGCGGGCAGGGGGACAAGCAGGAGACACGGCAAGAGAACCAGAGCAAGAGTGATCTAACATGGGGATAGGCTGGAAGCTGGAAGAGGGGATAACTGCTAGGGGAGGAAAACGAAGGCGGGAAGGTGATGATGAGGTTGATCAGTCTCTGAGGGAAATGGGAGGAGGTGATCACCTGCGGCTGCTGAGGACTGGAACCAGTGATGCAGAGCTCCCAGACGGTCCTTTCCACACCAAATCTACAAATATTCCTTTGCCCCGAAGGCATGCTGGCTGTGGCTGTGCTGAGGCATGAGGTCCCGCCTCACAGGAGTGGCACAGGTCTGGTTGCCCATCGGACAGGTGAGCACTCACCTGGCAGCACTCGGTGCTAAGGCTGGAGGCATTGCTGTCACCAGTCCATCTAAACTCTCACAAATTCCGTACATCTCTTCTCGGCAGAGCTGCTCTGTCTGGCAGAGCTTGCAAGGCTCTCGTTTGGAAGGGGGGACTGTGGCTGGGACCAGGGAGGGCAAGAGCCAGGGAGGCCACCGCGCCTGCAGTCCCAGCTCACAGCCCCGCTCTGCCCCGCCGTGATCACCAAGGCAGACCTTGCACATCTCCGTCTGATGCCTGCGCAGGGAAGAAGTCAACTAAGCTTGCCAAAACAATCCTGGTAGCTGCAGGGAACGTCAGGAAGGCTGGGTCAGCGCTGGCCTGCTGGGCAGTGCCTGTGTTGCCCCATGGAGATGCACCTGCCTGTCCAGGAAGCACAGCAGCTCCCTGCTGGCCGGGAAAGCAGCTCTTCTGCAGCACCTGGAGGGAAACTGGCCTGTGCCCAGGTGCTGCCTAGGGCCCCTTTCCCAAAAGACAGGGCTGTCCGTGTGCTCTGAAGGTGCAAGCCCAGAGCCTCCAGCAGAGCAGTCCCAGACCAGTCAGGCGAAGAGGCTGATCCTGGTTTCCATCATCAATCTGATAAATGGGAAACCTTCATGGAACAATTGCTGCTATGTCCGTGCATCAGTCTTCCAAGAGGAATGCAAGATCTTCCCTGTGTTCAGGTGACTGTGCTGTTTGCAGAGCTCAGGGCAACTGAGGAGAACTCGCCTAATGATGAATATTCAGAGAGAAAAGCCACCCTAGGTTAACAAGAATTCACAGTGAAACTGGTTACATTAATTTAAAAACCAAGCTGTCCCGTTTGCTCTTCACACGCTATGATTTTCATAGACCTCTCCAGGGCTTGACTGATTACTTTTAAGCTAGACTATCTGTGTCCAATTGACACAAGCAGCACTCAGAAATGTCGTTCAAGAGTGGTGCTCAGCAGCAGTCCAGGGGCAGGTGCCACACACAGGTGCCAGGGCCTCACACACGTGGGGCACATCCTCCTCACAGCCCATGGCAGAGGCACTGCCCCTCCACAGAGCTCCTCTCTGCTTCCCACATCCCAACCACATCTCCCACAGCTCAGCTAATCTGACGCTAATTAAATACGCTTAACAGCCAGGTGCTCATCCTTTGAGCTGGATCTGAGAGGTATCCAGGGGTTGCTTCTGTTTCCAAGCAGTGCTGCTGGCTGGGGCTGGGTTTCACAGGCTGCTCCTGGGCCCAGTCCTTGTCTGCCTATTTTGCCTCTGGATTAAATCATCTTGATGTGCTGCAGCAGGAGTTGAGGGGAAAAGCCGAACACAGGGGAAGCTGGGTTTATATTTTGGCTTTGCTCATTCCTTCACAATCCTGAAGAATGGCCAAGTGCTTAAGTGCTGTTGATTTTGTTGGGTACATTCTTAACAGCGTGAAGGCTCCTTGCTCAACAAATCAGCAATAAAGCTAATGAATCTCAAGGTGAATTCCAGTACACATGAGGTCTTCTATTTACAAGTTTTCCCACTTTTTTGCAAAAATGAAAGCTGCAGTTCTCGTGTAATGGCATGAATTTACAGGCTAGGAATAGCAGCCCGGCTTCCAGCTTCCCACTAGCACAGGGAGTAGGTGGGACATAACTCACTTTCAAACTGCCCTTTCAAGTACCTTCCCTCTAGTTCTGCCAGGAGACAGCGCACATGGACAGCGCTGCTGCGCCAGTCATGTTGCTCTCTGGGTGAAATCCCTGGACCCAGAGACCTGTTGATCCCCGCAAAACCAAGGCAGAAAGCAGGAGATAGGTGTCTGTAAATCCTGGATCCTCATTTTTAAGGATTTCTCCAGGCTCCCAGTCCTGCTCAGTAAAAGGCCAGCATTCACTGCAGCATGTTTCATGCAAGAGAAAGATCCCTTGCAACCTACTGTGCCCTGCCTGCCCTTCACGTGGAGTTAAAACAGGACCTCTCATTAGCCTCTCTCATCTATTTTGGTTTAACAGGCGGCATCTCTAATCACACTGAAATTACAGGGAAAATGGAAAAAAAAATCTGAAAGTTCATTTGCTATTCTGAAGTGACAGTCTCTGAGTAATGCTACCTACAGATAAAATGGGTGAAAATAAACCAGAGAATGTGGAACTGAATGGATAGTCATGGTACAGCAAGCAGAGGTAAACACGTCCTACTGAAGTTGTAATTTAGCATGGAAAGGGGGGCGGGGGAAAAGAAGAGCGAGAAGGATACCTGCTGCTAGGGGAGGTGGTGATGGAGAGGGGAGAATGATATCTGCAAAGAGATTTGTGAAAATCACCAGGTATTTTGTTCACAGCCAATGTCCTGTTCACGTTCCCAGTGCATAGATGCAAGGGAGGTCCCTGTCATACCTGGAGAGAGCATGTGGATTATTAAGGTTTCCTTGCGCGACCGACTCCTCCCAAATGGGCTTTTAACGAGCTGCAGTGACGGAAGCTGCATGCGGCACGCTGGGGGCTGCCAGTGGCAAGCTGCCTCTCCCAGCGCTGGCCGCCTCGGGCTGTGGCGGCAGCCACGTGGCATTGCTCCCGGCCACTGGCTGGGTGACATTGCATTCCGTGTAAATCACACTTATTGCAAGTGAATGAGCAGTTTGAAATTCACAGAGTCATAACGGGGAGGCCGAGGGGCCGCTGCCATCAGCCGCCCAGCCTCCTGTATAACTGGCCGTAAAGCCACAGCCGGGAGCTCCTGCAGCCAGCCCAGCAATTTGTGCCCGAGGAGGAGGGAATCTGTGAGAAAGACACTCTGTCTTCATTAAAATCCTGATGTGTGTCATAAATCCTGGCTGAGAGCTCCTAAAGGCTAATTACTCTTGCAGAATTCATACCTTATTCTCGCTTTGGGTTTGCTGCTGCCCACAGCGTTTCTTGCCTGCATTACTTCCAGAGCTCCCCTCCAAAAACCAAACTTCATATTTCATTGTACCAGTGTTTGACAGCCTTGGAGACCAATGCTGTTTATGGACTAGACTCACAAATTGCCGTGAGCAAACAAGGGGCATGGGATCACCCACCCAAAGTATTCAGGACATTCATCACATATATTTTACACAAACAATTCCCTGAGCCCCCATCTAAAAGGGCTCAGCAGGTGCTTGTGCCCCTTAGTAAGGGCGTACAGGGAAAAGCAAGAAGGAGAGGACTGACAGAAAGAAAACATTTTGGGAAGCACCGAGTGCTGAGGGAAAGATGAAGAAAAGGGGCTTGAAACAGAGGTGCCAGGTGTGGGGCTGGACGGAAGGCCAGGAAGCTGCTCTCCGGCACCGTGCTGGGAGCAGGCAGCTGGGGGAGGCAGCTGCCAGTCACCGAGGTCCAGGAGAGCAGGGCAGGGCAGGGGAGCAGAGAGTTTCTCCACGTTCACACCAGGCAGAACCTGACCTCCCATTCCCATGGCAACCCCAGCCCGGCTGTGTCGCACGGAGGCAGATGAAGGCATTAATTTCCCAGCAAAGCCATCTCAGACCCTCGGCACGCGCGAGGCAGCCGCCTTCGGGTTGCTGGGGGAACCGTAACTTTTTAATCACACTGCATTAAGGGTTTTATTACTCTGCATATTTATAAGGGTTGGTTTATTCAGATCCAGAGAGAGAGAGAGAGAAAGATTTGCTATTTTTACTGTGTCTTTCAGATTACCCCAGACCTTTCCCTGCACCGATGCTGGTGCAGGTGACCAGGGTACCACTGCTGAGGGCAGATGGGATGCAAAATAGTTACAGTGTGTGCAAACAACACAGCAACCAGAGATGCTAAACAGGGAACTGCAAATTATGCGAAGGAGGGAGATCACTGAGGTGGTAGATGGGTGCCTAATATAATACATCATATTTCTGTGGCTTTTGAGTGAAAAGACAACTGGGACAAATTTTAGCAGGGTGTTTTACATAAATGGCAGCTACAAACATATCAACAACCAAAAAGAATGACAACCAAAGGGGAAAAAAAAAAGCTCAATTAGCTACTTTATGGAAAGACTGAGGAACAAATGCAACCCAGAAGAGAAGTTTTTCTGCTCTCCAGGGCCTTTGCACATTCCTGTTATTCCCACTCCTGGCCTGTACAGCTTTGCTCAAAAAACTATTTGGAAAGCTTTTGGAAAAACATCAACATTAGTCGTTGTTTGAACCAGCCGGAAAAAATGACCTTTCCTAAACATTTGGAAAGGCACAAGAGTGACTGACCTAAAGAAACCCTTGGAGGCTGCCCTGGACTCAAGGCCCAGACGGACTTGTTTCCTCAGATAGAGCTGCAGTGCTTTAACATGTCCCTCCAAACTTTCACCCCACAGACTTGAGGGTATTTATCTTCCTGCTGAGCTGCTTGGCCCAACGGACTGGCTGGAATGGGCGGTGTGGGATGCCAGGGCCAGGCATCTCCTTTGGCCCTGGCGAGGACCAGGAGGGGTGCTGTGAGGCTGCGTGCAGCCCACGCAGGGTGAGTAGTTTGGCTGCCCCTGCCAAACCTTACCAACAGATGAGCTCATGCCAAGCAAAGTCCCGTCTGAAAGTAGCAGGAAACCCAACAACTGTCAGCTTTGTGACACATGCTTTGGAAAATCCCTTCCAGTGCTCCAGTCATCCCAAGCTCCATCCCAGACAAGCTGAGCAGCTGGCTGTGCCTCAGCCCAGGCTGCTGCTGCCAGCCCCATCTGTGGCAATGATGTGTCAGGATAGAAACGAGATCTATAGCTCCCTTCCTGTGCTGGCTGCTGGGTCTTTGAAGAGAACTGTGGGCACCAGAAGCAGGGTGTCTGCAGGGGGTAAGAGCTGCTTTGTTTATTCCAATGCAATAATTATTGGGAAGAGAAGTCAAAACCAGGAGCTAGTAGCATGTGTACCATGGTGGGTTGCACAGATTGGGGTGCTCCCACTGCTCATGTTTGTCCTTTCCTCCATCTGCTCTCCTTTCTGTCTCTGCCAACTATTCTACAGCTCCCTAGGCCCTTCCCACTCCCTCCAGCAACGCCCAAGCTCTTGGTGGTACCGGCACCAGGAGCTGTGGTAGCAGCAGCAGGTGCCCCAGGGGTTCTGGCACCTTTGCTCTCTCATCTCCTCCTCTAACCCTGCCAGCTCAGTGTCTCCTCTCACTCACTTTGCTCCAGGGCTGATTTTCAGATTTTTTAAGATTTTGGGCTTTGACTGTCAGGCGATGACCAGGCAAATGAATCCCATATCAAAAGGCTCCAGCTGTGCTGGGCGAGTGGCCACACTGCAGGACTGAGGGGGCTGAGCACAGCACGTTTGCCAGGCTGCAACCACAGAGTGACCTTCATGTGGTGGCTCAGGGACAGCTGCCCCCACTGTGTGAGACTGCTTGTCGTGGAGGAGCAGTCACCCTCGGTCAGACCAAATGTCCATCTGACCCCACGGCTGGTCCCTACCAGCCGCAGATGCCTTGGGAAGAGGGTGAGGACAGGCTGAACCCACTGTAGCACCTTCCCAACCTCTCCTCCCCACCCCTGGGGATCCAAGGGACCTCCTGGGCCAGAGTTAGTGTCTCTGTAGGCAATAGGGTTTAAATTATTTTCCTTTCATGACTTTTTCCTGCCACGTTTTGAAGCTGTGGCTGGCACTGACAGGCTCCCGTGGCAGAGCCCCACTGTGTAATGACATGCAGTGTGAAAGCACCTCTCTGTTTTGAAGCTGCTGCCTCCTGCTTTTGCTTCATGCCTCCAAGGTGTTGGCTGGGAAAAGGCAATGGATGGTCATGGCCTATTTGCTGTCCCCAGGCCTATTCTATCACCTTTTTGGCTGAAAAACACTCCCTTTCCCCTGCTATTGCAACTGCTCTACACCTTCAACCAGGAACTGGCTGGCTGGGGCAGGCTGTTGCACTGGGCTGTGGGGCAGAGGCTGAGAGCCCGTTCCTGGCCCAGGCTGGCACCTGGAGCTGCACACAGCAAGCCACCAGTGCTGGACGGCCACACAGCCGTGCTGGCCACAGCGCCAGGCCAGGGACAACGCTCACGCCTCATCCCAAAGCCCTTTGTGCAGTCACTGTCAATGCTGTGATGCCTTTATTTTTCAGTGCCCTTTTCTTCTCCATGCAGCCAGTAACTTAGAAGCACACGAGATATTTTTAGACCTAACTTAGAAGTGCTTCAGGTCTGCAATTGGGTGACTCAGCTGCCAGCGCTGTTTACTTTAGTTTTACAATCAAACTGGGCAATTACAGCCCTGAACAGCTATTTAGAGACCGCGTTTCCTTGTCATGCTGTCAGAGTTTGCACGCAGCGCTGTCTGTAAAGCTCTTTGCACACCCAAGTATGTGTCTGAAGCTTTTCTAAAGCAGGTGGAGAATAAAGCCCTGGGCTGTCACACCTCTTTCCTCTGCCTGCTTGTAAAACCACCTTCCCGTGCCCTTCCTAACACCATCTCGTTGCTAGAGGATCCGGCACGCTCTGCTGGGGATGCTCCCCAAGATGACAGCTCGCGAAGGATTGCTGCAGGATTTGGGTCACGGCCGGAGCGCGAGGTGGCATTTTCTCCCTGATGAAAGTCTCTCTCACAGCTTTTTCCTTTCAGAGGAAGAAATCTTTGCAGCTCGCAGAGCCATTTGTACTGGTTTAATGATGCTCAAGACATTTATCCTGGGGGACAGTTCTGCCTGAGCTCCCTGTTTACTTCAAACCCACTTATTTATAACAACCTTTCCTCCAGTTCTTGAATCCTTCACCTGCATGAACATCTCCTCTAGATCATCTTTATTGAATACAGTTAAGTGTAGCTCATGGGGTTATTGAATTACAGGCACGAACTTAGCAAAATGAGATAAATCACTCACATATTAGCCTCTCTCTATTAAACACATCTCACCCGGAGGCATTTTTCCGTAAAACAGTTACTATATATCAAGCATTTGAATATTTGAAGCAGCTAAGGCGGGCTTCTCCCAGCAAGAAGGCACACAACGGGAATGTAGCAGCCCTCTCTGAAGGATGTTTTACTGCCTAAAATATTTATTAGAAATAGCACCCTCCGTGTGAGGCTTAAACAGTAGGAGCCTGAGAGCTGCATTTGCTCGGATTCCTGTCAGATTCTCTTCCATGCAACGTGGCACTAAGCGGAGATGAGCGCTGGCCACCACCCAGCCCCGACACCCACCTCTGCCCAGCCCCTGGCACAGCAGGGATAGTGCCCTCCCTGGGCTCCCTCCTCAATGTGCCCCTGCCAGGCACCAGCAAATCACCAGCTCGAGAGGGACATTTCGTCTTTGAGAGAGAGTGGAGCTTGATTTGGGCAGGAGCAGCACTAGGAAATGTTGATGCCATCTGGGAATGGAAAGGGGACTCAGCTGCGGGCTCAGCCCCCGGCATGGGGGGTGAGCAGCAGGTCCTGGTACTGCCCAGCCCCAAACCACACCACTGCTCACCTGCCCCGCAGCACCCTCGCATTCATGCCCCTCCAAAGTATCTCCAGAACACTGGCTTGCTTTTCTCTCTAGGTAGTTTTCATTCTGGCACACCTTTTAACTTCTCTTACTGTGGCCTCAGCTTTGGTATTTTCACAGTCCGTGACATATCCACGTATATCCTTCTCTGCTCTGTGGTTTGACGTGTCTCGGGTTTTGGGGCGGATTTTTTCCCCTCCCTGTCTGACTTGGAAGCCTGAGGGGGTGTGGTGATGGTGTATTTGGGAGATCCTGATCCCCAACTGCATCTGCCCCAAGCCATTGATGCTGTAAGATTCTCAGATCAAAAGATTGACTGAAATACCAAGAAGGGAAAAAAATATACACATATATACAACAATCTGCCCTGATACACCACCATGAAGATCAGTAACCTCTCAGGACAGGCCATGCTCTGCATCAATGCTCCGTATGCACAGGATTTTGTTCTGAATAGCTCTTGGATATTAATTAGCATTTTAGAAATAATTAGCATAATCAGTATTTTAATTCCTGGCATTATTAAGAATTAGGCAAGGAATGGTAAGGATCAACAAAGGTGTACTTGTAACCTCATGGAGCATAAACCACCCTGTTTAAATATTAATGTTTCAGGTGCTGCTCTCGAGGAAAGTAATTTTTACAATCAATTAATTAGGTTTCCAGCCAGTGAAAAAGTTTTGCAGTGTGGATGTTTAACCCTTTTCTCTGGAAATGCCTTCAATTAAGGAATAAACTGCAGATTCAGTAACAGTGATGACATTTCTATATTCCAGTGTCCTCCAGAGAGGACACTGGGGCTTTTCTGCCCCATTTTGTGGAAACAAAAGCTGCACCACCCCTTCTCCTGCCTGTGGCCCTGCACCCTTCAGGACCCCCCTCGAAGGCACTGAACCCCAGGAGCAGCACTTGTGGCTGCAGCACCCCTGGGCCGTGCACAGTGGGATCAGTCACTGCCTGTGGGCACGTGTGTACAGCGTGCTGGAACCAAACAGGGGGAAACTCGCCTTTCACGGCCTTTTGTTCCAACTGCAGGTTTGTCATACCCTCCTTGTCTTCCAAACCCAGATTCCAGTTTGGCTTCTCCTCGTTCCTTTGAGGTATGTGCATGTTGCTGGTTTATGGACACCACATGGTGAGCACAGGTTACTCCATTAAAACACAAACCTCTGGGATACCATTCCTTCTTGTTCCCAGTGAGCTGGATTTCATACTTTTTCTTCTCTGTTAAAAAAAACCCCAAACAAACAAATAGACAAGCTTTCATGATAATGTTTTATGATGATCCGTGTTCCCTGCCTTGTTTCCTGGTGGAAGCTAAAATCACTCTTAGAGCCATCTCCCACTCTCTAATATTTCAACCAGAATGAACCATCTCCTGTAAACACGACCCAGCGTGTGGTTCATTAGAGCAGTGGTTCGGCACCTGTGTCACCAGCTTCCCCCATGACTGTGCTCGCTGTTCACACACTTGGGGTGCTGCACTCATTGAAATTTCGTGGGCAAGGGCACAGCAATAAATCCCCAGGGGGCTGGAAACGGGATTGCAGATCCCAGCAGACACTTGAAGCGTTGCAAGGAACCAGGTGCTGTGAAAGGCAGCTTCAGGACATGAGGCGGTCTCCTCCTTCAGCCCATCAGATCTGCCTTTGAGCGCCCACATGCTCGGCAACATTTCACTCGGACAAAAGGAGGTTTTCCAGCAGATTGTCCCGTCTGACAGTCAGCCCCCACAGCATCTCGAGCCATCCGTGTCCCGCTGAGCCCCAGAGCGCAGACCAGCCAGCCTGACTGACCAGCACCTCGCTGCCCGCAGCCACCACGCTCCCTCCTCCCCTCAGACCGGTCCAGCACTGCCCGAGCCTCCTGGGGAGCTGGAGAAGCGTGTGATTGCAAATGACAGCCTCACCTCTTCACCTATGGAGCGAGGGCTGGATCAGATCCGATCAAGCAGCTGCTCATCAGCCCCGGGCATCATCTGCCCATCAGTCTGGAGGCACAGGCTGCTCTGTGTCACAAGTCCCCGCAGGGCTCTCCCAGCAAGGCCTCCAAAGACACTGAGGGGATTTTCAAACCAGCTGGTTTCGTCTGGTGTGCAAGTAAATCGTGCAGCTATGTTACATACCTGCACGGCTGGTGGGAGTGGAACATATTTTAGGAGTTCATACAGGCATTTCCTGGGCTGGGACATCATACTCCTTTCACCTTTTCTTGATCTGAAAGCAAGGTGAGGCAGAGAGCCAGAGCAAAGCCTGAAGCCCGTGCAGAGGACATCAGGAGCGCCCAAGCTGCGTATGAGCTGTCTGCACTGAGCTGAGCGCACCTCAAAGCACACCCTCCCCACCCCAGTGATCATTGCTGGCACCCAAACGCAGGATTTATCCCCAAAGAATCCTTCTCCACAGTTTGCTGGGTATCTCCATATTCTGATCTACAGGAGCACATGGTGTGAAGAATGCCAAATAATACATCCTACTGTCTCTCCTGCCCAGTTAAAGGCACGAACTCATTACGGTGGAGCTTGCCTGGTGTAGGAAGCTTCACAGGTCCCTAAGGATACTTGAGAAACACTATAAACAGAAACAGAATTTTAATTTTAAAAGCTGATCAATAAGAGCAGCTCTTGGCACACCTGGCCAGCATCTTATGGGAAGACCAGCCAAATACTAAAGGCAACTCTGCATAAACAAATGTAGAACATGATCAGATTTTGGCACAGCAGGTCAGAGAAGGAATGAGCTCCGGTGAAAGGCAGGGGTGCTCTTTACACCGCAGGGCAAGACAATCCCTCTTGGCCTTCTCACAGAGTGCCTTTGGGGCAGGTGTAACCATGGGTCTTCCATAAGCATCTGCTCAAGGGCTTTTCACCTCTATCTCAGCATTCCTGTGAGCACTGTCCATACACAAATCCCTACTTCATCCCCCTCCCTCCCTCGGTCAGCTGGCTGCACCCCGTATGTACCTAATGGGGTGTCAGAGAGGCTGCTGCTTTTCACACACCGTGGGTGACACTCTGTACAAACTCAAAGCTCCCACAAACATTAAACAAAGGCTTGCTCCAAGGATATGGCAGCCTTCCCACATCCCCGGCTGAGCAAACGGAAACACTTCCCAAAAGCCATGCCTTGGTAAAGGCTGTCCTTGGTGTTTCTGTGGGCTCAGGGCTATGTGCCAAGATGTGCTGAGCAGCTTAAGCAACGGCACTCCTGCACCAGCCCTTTCATCTCCTCCCCTGGCTCGGGGGACTACCCAGTCCACCTACGCAGGACCAGAAATGCAAAGGGATGGTTAAACGCAGGGATAATTAAACTCCTTGAGAGCCAAGGAAAGGCACCCTAATCCTGGCAGGCTGAAAAGTACTTTTCAACATCTTGTGACATGGGAGCTTTCAGAGCGGCGATGGAGCTCATCCAGATTCCCATCCTGGGCTGGAGCTGGCGTGCATCACCCCAGGGAAATGGCTTCATTAACATCAGTGCCAGTGCCCAGCTCTCCAGCACAGGATCCCTGCAAGTACAGACAGTCCTCTGGAGACAGCTCCTGCCATCACTGAAGCCAACCACCAAGATAAAGCCTGCCTGAAATCCTCAAGGAGAGGAACTTATCACAGGAGACCAGGTGGAAACAGCAGCAGCTTTGTTTCTGTTTTGCTTTCAGAGGGTAAGCACCTTTTTCTCTCTCTATCCTACCGCTGGAGCACAGTTTGTACATCCCATCACTCAGACGTCTGACAAATTATTTCAGAGTGTTCTTTATCCATAGCTGTGACAAGCAAATTACACTGAATTAGGCTCATCTACCTTGGTCTCCAGGGACGCTGGATATTAAACTGTCTCAGAACTGGCAGCCTGAAGCACTGTCACCACTCAGCCTAAAGGAATATGCTGGGATGGCTGCCCTACCCAACAGAAAAAAGGCTGCTCTGCTCAGGGGAGGAACTAAAACAGGGTGTAGGGAGCACCACATTACTCATTCCTTCTGCAGAAAGGAGGCTCATCTTAACCACGGCAACAATATTTACTCCAAACGACAGGTCTGCAACTTCACCACTGGCTCCAAGAAATACTCCATTGTCTTTCCTTCCTGATCCACAGTAAGTCCTGTGAGACCCTGCAGGCTCCATCACCCCGCTTGGTGGCAGCCGAACTGCCTTAACCATGCCCATAAAACCATCAACAGCCACCACACACAAAAGGCAGAGACCACAGCTTGCCTTTCAGTGAAGCCAGAGGAGTTTGCCCAGCAGCGGCTTCAGAATGAAGGAATCATAGAATATCCTGAGCTGGAAGGGACTCACGAGGACCGTCCAAGTGCAACTCCTGGCCCTGTACAGCACAAGCCCAGAAATCACACCACATGACTGAGAGTATTATCTAAGTGCTTGAACTCTGGCAGGCTCGGTGCCATGGCCATTTCCCTGGGGAGCCTGTTCCACTGTCCAGCCACCCTCTGGGTGAAGAACCTTTTCCTACTATCCAGCCTAAACCTCCCCTGAAAAAAAAAAGCGAGAAGAAAACCTGAACACTGGCCTAGCCCTCAGCTGGGCTTTGCTTGGGCACTGCCACGGGCAACTCAGTGAGTGCACTGAGTATTTTCCTATTTATAGATACACACAGAGGAAAGAACAGGGCAGAACGAGTCTTCTGGTTCTTCCCTCTAGGAAGGTGGGACTGCTCCTCTCACCACTAATGCTGAAAAGCTCTTCAAAAGGGATCAGTGCAAAAGTTACTTATTTCTTCTTAAAGCAGCTGGGTCTTTATTTGGTATGATAAAGGCAGAGCTGCCACAAGCCAGGCTTGCTGGGAGTGCCAAGGTTAAGGTGCAAGAGCACATTTATCCTCACGATCAAGTTAAGCTTGTAGCCCATTTTCAACATAAGCCTACTCTAGCAAAACAATTTGTCCTTTAATCACAGCAACAAAGGCTCCCAGACTCCAGCTATTTTAAATGAACTCAGATGGGTCCAGATAATCGTTGGTGAATAAGGAAAAGCTTTGAAGTTCTTGAATCCAGTAACAAAGGCTGAGCCACACGAGGAAAGAGGCATGGCTCGCACACTGGCTGCTGCTGCCGCCATCTCCTCACAGGAATTTGTAACTCTTCTATTAAACCCTTCTCAAAGGTGCTTTCTTCTTCCTCCCCTCTCTGTAACCCTCATGTAGAAGCCCCGTCAAGACCATAACAGGATTAATATATTTTTATACAGTTCAGGAAAGCAATTTAGAGCCTTGCCCTCAGTATTCCTAAAGCCAGTATTAAAAAGCCTATTTGATGCAGAAGACCCCTTATAATTATCATGAATATGATTGACCTTATCTGCAACAGAGAATCATACCCTATCTCGAAGGTACCAGAGATTATACCAAGCATTGAAAAACTTTTGCTTTCCAAAGTCCTAGAGAAAGAAACCTCAAGTACCTCCTTACAAATGACCAGCTGAGATATCAGTACAAGTCAAATATTAAGATGTGACTTCCCTGTAGGATCTGTTTGTTGATGTAATCTGCAATACATCTACTAAAAATGAGAATACGAGTGAATGAAATTGAGAATAGCAGGCTATTCAAAACTAAATGCAGAATATAATTTAATTTTATGGTAATTAGTTGATAAGCTGCATCTTAATCTCAAATATATTCTTAATAAGAAAATTAAATTCAAGCATAAACTAATGGCAAGAGCACCTTTTGTCAACTGGATGCATTTCCTTTTGCAAAAATGAAATTAAAGCAAGCCTGCTACTTTTCAACTGGAGACATCACAATATAGTGGTAGCAAATAAAGTCTGCTTTCACATGAATAATATTATCTGTTATGCATTAATATGAATATGCATCAACAGGAAACAAAAATCTGGGCCAATAGCAATTTAGCAAAAAAAAAAAAGTTACTCTTGGCACCATGTGAGTACCTGGGGAGATACTGAATGGGCAAGCTTAAAGCCTATATATAAATCAAGGATAAAAACTAAAAATGCTTTCACTTGGAAAGCAAACCATGAAGTTTAAGGCACTCCCACCTGTATATTCATTTGTTCCAGAAACCAAGGAAAGACAGATTTTGACACCTGTTATGTCAAAATTAAGAGGACATCATACAGTGTCATAAAAGCAGCATAAATTCTGCACTCAAAGAGTCTCTTCCTTAGTTTACAGTCCCCTCAATACTTGAACCTGTACTCCATCCACTCAGGTAGTTTTATCTTCACCTCAAACACGGTTTGCCTATCGGGCTGGCTAACAATTTGGTTTTTGTTTTGCCCCCCATCAGCATCCCAGTGCACTTGGATGAGTCAAACCATGAGTTGATATTCATGCTACATGAAGCCCTTGCAGAAAAAAACCCTGCGTGTAGGGATCACATATATTTATGCCAGAATCACGGTGTGGTATTACCTACCAAAATAAGAATGAGCTACAGAAACCTCCGAAGAACTATCCAGACAGGAATGCCTCTGGATTTTGTAGATGAAAAGGAGATGTCTGATCGAGGGAATGTCGCTAGTAATAAACCCACTTTTAGAGTATCTCCAGTGGATCAGCTACCCGCACAGAACAAGAGTAATGACATGTTTTTCTGCTGTTTAAAAGAAAAACTATCCTTCTCACCAGTTAATGGAAGCCTGCTTTGCAAGAAAAATTCCCTCTAGATGACATTTCTCAGGACACAACCTGATACAGATGTATGGATGGGGAAGCAGGGTGTTTTCACTGATAAAAAGGAATACAGGCAAAGGTCATATGCAGATTTATGAAAAATAAATTTATTACATAACACCTTGTTTTAACAATGTTTGATTTTTTTTTTTACTCAGAATACTTGTGTCATTCATGTAAAATAGTTTGATACAGTACATTGTATGTAAGTTTTTCCTCATAAATTCTAAGGCTCTCCTAACACCTTGTTCCTCTGCAGTAGGAATGGCACCCCTAAACAACGTGCGAACATTAAAAAAAAAAAATAAAGTTAACTGAACAAAATTTAAAATCCACTACACCAAGCTGGTTCTCAAAAATCATGACAAAATATCTGAATGGATGCCGCACCTTTTTAGGAAATATCATTCATGCTTCTTTAATCCCAAAGCATGCTCACAAATCATTAACACCAACAGGAAAAAAATAAAACACTGTCTATGACAATCATTTTAGTTTGTTTGCTGAACCAAACATGTTTATATCAATGACAACATACTTATTTTACTATCAAATAGCAGCTTTAATACCAGTCAAGTCATAGATTTCAAAACAAAACCAAAAACTTATGCTGGAAATAAATCTTTGGGACGTTTGTAATTGCTGGGAAAAAATGCAAACGCTTTCGTGTTCTTAAAAAAATCTCATCGTAGCAATCGTGTCGGTCATAAAACACTGATCTAGGTGGAAAATGAACCAACCCACAAAAGTCACTAAAAATAAACGTCTATCAAAACTGTCTGAGAGTTACGGTTAGTTTGCTTTTTTTGCCATGGTAACATATAGTGTATGCTTCAAGTACCAGTTCAAAGATGTCGTGTACTATTGGTCAGATAAAGTTGTTACATCAAGAGAATTCACCACATACGACAACAAAAATGCTTGCCCCTAGCACATTTCACAGCTTCAACTGCTACAGACTGTCACTGAAAAAAATGCATCGGTCAGTCTGAACCATGTCAAGTAAACTACAGAAGTAGCATATCCACAACACAAACTGTGCTAGCACTTTCTTTTCAAGTCTAACCCCAAAACCAGGTACAACGTGGGAGCCCCCACTCGGCCCTGCGGCAGGGGGTGGGTCGTGGCGGTCGGACAGGTGGGAGGTGTGGTTGTACAGTACATTCTCTGGCCCAAGCCGGGCTCCTGGCACGCAGCCGCGCGGCCGGTCCTGCAGCATTAGCGACGGCGCATCGACGGCACCGGGTGCAGCTCAGTACCGGTGTGTCTGGTGCGAGTACTGCGGCGGCTGCTGGGAGGTAGCTGAGTATCCCATGCTGCTCTGGGGCTGCGATGTGCTTGGTCCGGGGTTGGGGTAGGCAGCATGGGGGTTGGAACGCTGCAGGGGGGAAAGCACAGACACACAGCCCTTCGTAACACGCACATCGCAAGACGGCTTCGCCTACTGACTCGTTTCGTCACGAGGCACCCAGCACGCGCAGGCTCAAAGCAGCTGCGCTTCCAGGTTTCGTTTCGCTTGCTCCGATTACAGCAGGTAACAGGCATCAGGAATATCAGGTTAGAAAGCGACAGCCTTCTGTCATCCACTCTAATGGCCTCCTGTGAATCTTCACCCACCACAGTCAAACCTCCAGATGGCTACTGTGCACCTGCACGTGACACCAGGCTACCACCGCTCATGGCAGTGGTCTTCTCCACTTGCTCCCTTCTCCTACCAAGGAGGTAGGTTGGGGTGGAGGTCCAGACGAGGCATCTGACTGCTGATAAGCCACTCTGCCTGGAGATTTTCACACATAGAGGATATACTTGCCACCCTTTTGTGTGACCTAGGAGTACAGGCTGAGAGCACTCTGACTGGGCTAAGGTGTCATCCATCAGCAGCCTTAAAATACTTGAAGGAGAGTTTAAAGACAACAGCAACATGTTCCTCAGGGGAACCAGATATTTCAGGGAAAAATGGCCTTAAGATTGCGGCTTGGGAGGTTCAGGTGGGACATTGGAGGAGGGACCAGTACAGCACTGGAAGAATCTGCCCACAGAGTCTGTGAGGTCTCTACCTATGAAGGTTTTTAAGACTCAGCTGAACAAAGGCATGCTAACCTGAGTGAGTCAGAACTAGCAACAGCCCTGCTCCACGTGGGAGACGGAGCTAGATGGTTTCCGGAGGCCCCTTTCAACCAGCACTCCCACAACTTTTTATTGAGTGGAGCATTCATCATTGCAAGGAGCTCTCAGCAAACCAGCAACTGCCTACTTCAATTTTAACCTGGAAGTTATTATTTACTGATCATGTGTTATAAAGGAAAGAAGGACTGCCTATGAGATTTGCAATCTAAGTACCTGACCACTTAGTGGCATTTAACATTTCATTAAATTAACACAATTTCAGTACATTACTGTGCTGCTTTACATTCATGTTAGAGTTTACATGCCCTCACAAACTTTGCAGTATTTAGAAACTGTGTAGCTTCTGGATTCTTGACATCACAGGACATATTATGTTCTTTAGGAAAAGCTGCTTCTAGAAAAGGTCTGGAAATGTCTATGAAGTGACTATTCCAGGACTAGGGTATTGCTACTGAGACCTGAATAGGAAGAATTGTGGTGAACCAACATCCTGAGAAAGTAAAATATTAAGTCACAACATAAAACAAAAAAACCCCATCTTTTTCTTGCTGTATAGCATTTAGAACAGAAGCCATACTCAGGATGCCGAGATGATGGCAGAAATAAAAAAGGCATACTCTACTTGTTCACACACGCTCACAGGACTGAGCTAACACCTCTGGAGAAAAGGGGGAGAAATGGCTGGACAGCACTTAATGTCAGTGGGAACAAGCCAGCACTGCTGAATGGCACCATTAGCACAGTGACTGAACGTTGTGACATTTGCCTTCAGCCCTCAGAGAAGGACTAAGTCACTCATCAACAGAAGGGTCACAGCTCTGGGTCACCCTTCTCCATGTTACAAATGCAGGATGTACTTCAGAGGGCAAAAATCCTGAATGTTGGTTTTGCCCATGCGTGGCTCCTGTATGTAGGAAACCATCCCAACTTTAACCACTTAAAACTGACCATTCATTTCAGTTGTGAAACACTCCCTGCATCCTGACTTCTAAAACAGATCTCATTTTAAGACAGAGGCAATGAAAAATCAGTTTCTTTCACGACACCCAAAGCAACAAATGGCTTTTGTTTAAGAACAAAAGTAAATATCCGATCCTTTCTAAATACCATTAAGCACCCAGAGGGTTATCACAAGCAAAAGCTCAGAGTAGTGGAATTGCTCCAGCCTGTTTAATCACATTGCCTTTGGGAGTGTCACATTGCAGATTTAAACAAGGACGCAAGGAAGTCTGTGTGCCATGTGTCTACTATTTTTATGCATGGCAGAAAAGGATACAAGGTCAATGTGCCCTGCAGAGAGCAATTTGACTTCTGAGTGAATGTACAAACTGTCTTAGTGTGCCTTGCCCAGGAGATGGCAATCCTTCTTCACAAGCTTTATATGGGGAATTTGAGCAAATCAAACGAAGAACAAAGGAACAGGTGTTTGATTAAAACAGAGGGCTGTATTGTAATGTTTGTTTGCTGTCTCCTCAAGTTGCTGGATCAGAAGCAAAAAATGTGAGGAATTTTTTTCAGGGAGACCTGAAACCATCAGTAGGAAACTCTTAACTTGCTTTTGTTCTAGTGCTAGCAAGTTCAGGTCTCCTCTCTTCGATTATCATGTTTTCCAGACACCTTAATCAGAACAAATCTACCGACTGCCTCTTTGCAAGGCTAGGGGGAAGAAGATACATTTTTTTTGAAAACCAGGTATTTCCCCTCCTAGAGAGACAGCAAAAAGATTGGTCAGGAGTAGTCAACTTACCAGTAAGAGCTCCTGAGACAGAAAAGCAGCAGTTATCATTATCTTAAGGGGAAAATATTCTGAAATTATGTTTGTCAACAAGGGCTGCCCCCAGCTGTAATCCCAGGATGGGTATCTGAGAGCACAAAAATTTTGATGAGCATGGGCTGAAAACAAACCAATGCCAACTCCAGCAGAGCAATTTGAGTCCTCTGACTTGTCAATCAGAAAGCCTCAGCTCTGGCTCAGAACTAGGAGCTGAAGTTTGTTCAAAATGCCACGATGCAGCAGCAAAATGAGGTGAAGGGCATGAAGGGCATGTAAATAGGGCACGTAAATGGGGCTCCCTGACACAGTACACACAACCTCTGCATCAACCTCCTTAGATGTGTGACTCCACCCGAGGGCAAGATTAAGAAAGTTACAGCTGCATTTGCCTTCTGCTCTGTGTGTGTGTTTTTAAGAAGTGGTAGAAAGAG
This sequence comes from Mohoua ochrocephala, assembly GCA_013398855.1. NCBI lineage: Eukaryota > Metazoa > Chordata > Aves > Passeriformes > Acanthizidae > Mohoua > Mohoua ochrocephala. Next base: position 45,560 of record VZTA01018377.1, read on the forward strand.
CCAATTAAAAGGCCAAAACAGCAATCGACTGCAGCTTGCCAAATTGAAAGGGATGAAACTCCTCTAAGAGTGCTTGTGATGGATAATCCTACTAAAAGAAAGATAACATTTATACTTAGAGGCACCCCACGCTGCAGAACTACAGTTAAGGCTCACCACTGTCTCAAACAGCTCTAAAAGTGTATATTGTTCAAGGAGAATGACTTGCAAACTGATGTGTTATTGATGTCCTGGGATAAACTGAACAAAGGCACTTGGGGACTATATGAAAGGTCTCACAATAAAGCTCCTGAAAATGATCTTATTTTACATTTTCTTAGTACTTTCAAGTTTTGGCCAATGCTGAGAGTACACAGATCAGGTAAGGATGAATGTAACGCCCCCAGGCAGCTTCTGAGGCTATCTGGTACTCTCAGGAACAAACTCTGAAATGCGAGATTTCAAAGCCCACTGGTGGTTCGTGGAGAAGCCGCATCAAACTGAAAGGCAAGTTGACAGCAGCAGCTTTACTGACTCCGTTTTTTAACTCTCCCTACGTTTTGCTACAGAATATAAGCCCAGCTAAGTGGGTTTCCATTATCAGGGTCTCACATTTAATCTTTAAATTAACCGAAAACATTGCCAGTAGTTTCCAACTTCCCCATCTTTTGATTTCATCCAAGACTGGCTGCCAACTGGCTGCCTGCACTGTGCATTCCATGTCAACCAGTATGCAATAGATCCTGCAGGCTAACATTTCCAGCAGCATGCCTGCTCTTGAAATCTTCTATTCCCTAGGCTTCCAAAAACCTGCCATTCTCTAACTGCTCCTGTGAATCATTTGAAGGCTTCCCTGCTCCTCTTTTGTAATTTCTTAGCTTGTATTAACTAAAGGTTCTGTCCTTAACTCTCTTCTCCCCAGTCTCCGGCAGTAACCTCATCCAAGCCCAAAAACCTCAGGTATCATTCCCTGGGATGACTAAGATATTCTTATACTACAGGCTCTGATTTTTTAATGTCTGACCACAAGCTCAAATGTAGGAAGGCCAGAATATGGTTTTTTTCATGTTTTCCTCGAGTTTTTTTTCCCAATGTGCCTCTTCACCTTCCTCACTCGACTGCCACCACCTCACCTGTCTTCAGGTGTGTCATATTTGGCTTACTCAGCCTGGAATCTCCCTTGGTCTTCAAAAGAAAGATTATGACAGCATCATGCCAAGTCTTTATTTGTAATCCAAAACACTGTTTCCACACCCATTCACCCAACTAAAACACTTGTTCAGATTCTTATTTCACAGCTTTTTTTACTGCAATATCCTCTGCCTCCTGCCATTACAGGCTTGTTCAAGCAAGAAATGGCATTTTTAGGTGATAGAGAGCACAGCATAACAGGATCCTGGTCCACAACCATTAGCATTCCCTAATATGAAGGTAATAATTAGTAACTCTAATAATGTCTCATCCTAATTTCCTTACTGCTAACCTAAAGAGCATCGGGATATCAACAAACCATCGACTAAATGAACCTGAAAAAAAATTCGAAAGGTGCCAAAAAGTAACAGTTAATACAGTGACATTTACAAAATCGCTTTTTTAGTTTGAAGAAACACTGCTCTAAACATGAAAAGCAAATACACAATATGTGAATAAAACAAAATACCTGATAGTCTGAGGTCATAATAAGTCCACCTGAGGTAGTGGTAGGAGGAACAACTCTCACTTTTTTCAGTGGGGGTCCCTGTGTGTGACTGTTGTCTTGGTTCCCTGGATGACCAGTTCCATTAGTATGGTTATTGCCCTGCTGCTGCTGCTGGTTCTTCTCAATTGTTTAAACACAAAGAAAAATTTCAACTCAAAAGCAGTACATGAAATAACATGAAATCAGGAAATAGTGTAAAAGCCAGTGAAACATGATGATACTGTTCTTCTAGTACTTACTTTGTCTCCTTTATCATCTGGTTCTTCTTCTGTTAAAAATTCTCGTTTTGGGTAAGGGATTTGACAACCTGCAAAAACACTGTCCCCCAAAAAAGTCTATTTATCACTGTATTAGAACAGACGGGTTAGACCTGTAAGATTCACACTTCACCCATGCTAGTTTCAAGTTGCCTGAGCCATCATTTAATACCTGTAACTAAGGAAGAAGTTCTCCCTGTCTGGCTATCACCATATTCTAAGCTTAGTATAAACATATTCACATTTGATTTTAATGTTCAGTTGACTCTTATACTAACTTAAGCTCCCAATAATTTTTTTGTTGGTTAGAAAGGTACATCGCCTGTTATGCATCTGCAAGGGCACAAAGAGCTATCTCACCACAGCTATTGTGCAATTCACAATTTCAGGACTAACTCAAAGTATTCCTGGAAACTTCACTGACTATTAATAAAACCACCTGGAAAAAAAGTTTAAAAGTAACTAGAAATTTCACCTGTCAATTCATATCTCACAGTCTACATGGATTTGCTACAGCTAGCACAAGCTAATATTTACCTGCCCTTCATCAGTAGAATGTATTTATAATAAAGTCTCTGTACACCTGTTAGCAACACACTTTGTGTATTCACATTAAAATGTCAACCTAAATTTGAGAAAAAAGCCAAACACTATCCTAAAAGCAGTTTCTGCAACAGCCAATCATTCGCATGACTTTAAATCACAGAGACAGGTCAAGGGATGCTATAAATAATCCAGTAGGTTTTAGTGAAATAATTTCATTTTTAATTAATTCCTTATAAGTATACATATTTCATAAATTCCTCCCTACATAAGGGTAGAGAATCACACACAGGATGTCCTAATAGCTTTCCTAAAAGGGTGTACAGTCATGCTCTCTGGCTTGTCTTTTGGAAGAGGGGCTTAATTTTTAATGAAATCATTCATTGTCCATACATTTTCTCCCTTTTGTAAATCTGCCTGTGCAAACAAAAAAGAGGAGTGTCTCCAGAAAATGGATTTAAGTTGTTAAGGATGACAGCACAGAGACACAGAGTTGACTTTCCCCACCCACTGAATTTACAACAAAGGCTAAGACAAAAATGTAAACTAATTAGAGACTGTCATCTGGCATTCTGGAGCAGAGAAGTGGACCTGCGGGCACTTAGCAGTTGTCTACCAAGATCTGTAGCATGCATAATCAACCTGTCAGTGAGTAACAAGATTAGTGCTGCAACTAATAGGATCAAAGTTCCATAAAGCAAGAGATTAATAAAAATGCTACTTAATTTTAAAAACCACGAATGGCATTTTAGCAGTTATAGCTTTCTTCGGTTGTTAGACAGTATTTAGCTCAATATTCACAAACATACTTAGGGCAGAGAGAAAGCACAGTTCTAAAGCATCTCTGAACGCACTGATGAGTTAATAAACTGACCACTTACTCGGATGTGGGAAGAGGATCTTCCAAGAAGTAAGGATCCTGCATAGCCTGTTCTGAGGTAATTCTCTTTATTGGATCCATAGTGAGCAATTTCTGAAGCTAAAAAAAACAACAAACAAAACCCAAAAAACCCCTTTACACATTACCAAAACCATTTATAGAAACTTCACAGAATTCCTGAAAGACAAGATGATACAAATGTGTCTGAACTCAAAAGCCTAAACATAAATGGCATAACCACAGTATTCTCTCCTGTTAAAATAGTAACTTCATTTCCTATCAAAGAACACCTATTTTCACTTGCAAAGCCCAGGACACTCAGTTCCAGTCACAAATGTCCTATCAAAAACATTCAAAAAGTTTCCACAATGTACTAGCAACTTTAATCATAAAATAATTTGGGTTGGAAGAGCCCTTTCAAGGCCAGTTAGTCCAACCCCCTGCCATGGGCAGGGACACCTCTAACTAGACCAGGTTGCTCAGAGCCCTGTGCAGTCTGACCTTGAACACTTCCAATGAGGGGACATCCAGAACTTTGTGCAATCTGTTCCAGTGCCTCGCCACCCTCTGAATAAATAATTCCTTCCTAATATCCAATCTAAATCTACCTTCTTTTATTATAAAGCCATTATCTCTTGTTCTATCAAAAAAATATTCCTCTCCAGCTTTCTTGGAGACCCCCATTCCAAGTACTGAAAGGTGCTCTAAGGTCTGGGAGCCTTCTCTTCGCCAGGCTGAACAAACCCTGCTCTCTCAGCCTGCCTTCAGAGGAGAGGTGCTCCAGACCTCTAAGCACCTCTATGGCCCTCCTCTGGACACAGCACCCCAGGTGGGGTTTTGTGAACTAGGAATAGCAGACCATAACGATTTTATTTAGCTCTAGTGCTGAGTTGCAGTGATGCATTCCTAAACTACGTGTTTCTTATTCAAAAAGTCTGGTGTACATGCATAGACTTCTCTCCATCCACCCAGCAGTTGCGTGGAATACAGCTGTGCTATATCACGTTGCTCAAGCATCATGAGATAACCTTCAGATACTACACAGAAAAATAGTGAGTTTTCATGTTTCACCAATACAACACAGTGTCCAAGGCAACACTACGCCATGCCATACTGTCCAAGACAATGGTCTTTAAAAGAAAGGCTTCACTTTCAACCTGTAGTGGGGTTTTTTAAATTGTGGCTCTAACAAGAAACTATATATGTAAATAATATTAATTTACATTTCCTATTAATACATTTTATAAGATTCATACATTCACCTTTTTAAAAAGATCCAGTGTCATGATCTAAATCTGAACTGGTCATCTCCTTTCATTAGCTATTAAGTGAGCATTCATAACCATAATGCAAATCTCCACACTTCAAAAGCTGAAGTTAAGAAAGTACATTTCCCTCCTCAGCCTTCTGTTTTGATGGCACGGTTAAGAGCCTGATAGCTATGAATTACCACCATGAATCCAGTTTTGTTTTTCACATCATCCACAAGAACTCACAGTAAGTTATTTCAGCTCCCTGAGTCTACATGAAGTTTTTATAGAATAGCATGTTGAACAAGCCAACTCTTACTCTGTCAAAAAGCAATCCCAAGAGCCAGAAAAGGAAAAGGCAAAACATGAGAAAGAACTGCCAACACACTGAAAAACACAAATAAAAAGCACTGCAAAAGTCTAGCATCATTTCTGGTGATTGGATTATAGAGCTGTCCATCACACGCTGACAAGACTTGGTCGTGATCAGCCATACAAACAGAAACCACAAAAAAAATTTAATGATTGTGCAACCATTGTCCACCCAGGGGATCAAAACTTTGGTTGTGCTCTCTCATTCAGATGCCACACAGAAGTGAACCTTCCACTTACTATTACACATATTTTCTATTTTAAAAACCGCCTGATGTAAAGATCACCCGGCTAAATGACACAATAAAAGTGCAGTAAACGTCATACATCAGCAATGAATGGGACAATCACTACACTACAGTTCATACGGACCGAAGTAACTGCATGGAAGATCAAGAATCACGAAATTAACCAGAAACAGTGGCTGTCTACCATTCTCTAGGGCATAAGTAAGTAAGGAAAAAAAAATCAAGAACGTGGAAGTGGAAAAATAGTAAGCTGCAAAAGCAGGAAGGAGCCAAAGTTTTCATAAGTTAACACATCAGTCCTGCATGTGAAAAGGGACCATGTACATGAATGTCTGTAAAGAGGAGAAAAAAAATCAGGTTCATTCAAATTGGGAAATCAAAACATTCTATTTTTGGCACTGACAACAATCTCTGGATTTACATATTTTAAAACAGTGTATTACAAACATTGTTTTAATCTGTTCTGACGCAGAGAGTAAAAGGAAAAGATACTTGTATCTTAATAGTTGTGAAAGAGTAAGATCTTGGAGTATTTCTGGAAGAACTGGTACCAAGAAATTCACTGAACTTGTTCAGACTTTGCTGGAGAGGCCCAAGGCATTCATCTGCAGTTGAGCTTAGCCTCAAGTAACAAAAGTGGAAACCTAAGGCATGTTCAAATTTTAGCAGCTCCTGAACAGTATTTTAAGACGTTATTCTGGAAAGCTCAGGTTTTTTAAATGGGATCCAGTGAACTGCTCTGACAGACAGGAGTCAGCAGAAAACTGAGAAAATTCTATTACAGCTAATGAGCTTCACAGTACTTCTCTCACATCCAGATCTATGGGAGGTACAAAAGAGCACAGCTACATCTACACTACTAAATGCCCTGACTTCTTTTTAGCTTCCTTGGCACTGACTGACACCATCCAAATAGCACAAAACTCCCTCTCTTGCCATCAGCTGTGCTGAGTGAAGGTGGGTGAGGTACCAGTTGAGGAGTGTGTTCAGTCTGGGGTCCGTGTTCAAACTCCCCTTCTGATCCTGTTGTCCAGCACTAACAGATATAACCAAGGTTGGAAGAGTGGCAGTGGTCTCGTAAAGGACACCATTCCTTGACTCTGCGTGTTAATGTAACCACTGCTTTTTAGTACAAACACGCTGAACATGTTCACACAGTTGAAATCCCCTTGTGCTACAGCAGAGAGAAGAGGAAATGCTGCAGTAAGTGTTTTAAACTATTTTCATCTGACTATTTTGTGTCTAGTTCTGTTGCTCCATTGAAAACAATTTCTAATCTTTCAAGACAGAGAACACATGAGAAATTTCAGATTGGTTTGGACAGAGCATTCACAGCCTGTAAGAGAAGCTAGTTCATTCAGAGAAAGTCTTATGGGCCTCTCTCAGAGAGGACTGGTTTCCTTGCCTACGTAAACATCTCTACTATTTCACCAAATTTAACTTCAGAGAGCAGAGACACTTCGCAGTAAATGACACATAACAGTACAACTGCAATCATTACCTGATCCAGCTGGTTTTACTTTTAGGTTTAATCTGAACCTTGAATATATGCTCTGTGTTAGACTGGTTGAAGTATAACTCATCTGCTTTGGAAACCCTCATTCAAACCTGCTCAAGCAGTATGCCGCAAGAAGAATATTGCATCAGAAGTGGTCTGACTGAAGGATAAATTCCAGAATTTATAAGGAGGGAAGAGTACTGAACAGAAAATAGACAGCTGCTTAAAAACCCCTTGAGTCTGATCATCCAGGAAGGTACAGCTTCCGATGACTTGCGCAAAAGCCACGTGGCCCTAAGACACCCAGGCCTCTTCACCATCTTCCCTTTTCTCCAATTTGTTCTTCTCACCTCCGAGATGAAAAATCTTCTCCTTTTCCTCCCTCACTCCCATCCACCTCTCAAATAATCTATTTACTTTATCATTCCAGCCTGAAAACATTTAATCTGAGTAGGAAACATCAAGATAAGGAGGATGTCCACTCAGAGACTAGACACCCTTAAATTCTTTCTTCTCCATACATAAATACATATATATGGTTTCTTGTAGCCACTTGAATGTTCTTTAAAACACAGACCAAAAGGCTCAGTAGAGTAATTTCTGAAACAACACAAGACAAGCACTTCCAGGGCTGAGCAAGTGCATAATTTTAACCGGAGTCTTCATAAAAAATGTCATACGTTCTAGAGAGAAAATAATTGTTCTAAGGGTTCTACGAAGTATTCCTAAGAAAGCTACAAAAGATTAGTGAACTAGGAAGACGTATTAAAATTTTCCAAACTAAATGTCCAAGTCTTAAGTTAATTTTCTTTTTAAGTCTGTAAGATGCAAACTTGTATCATATCACAGCATGGTTTGGGTTGGAAGGGACCCTAATGAGCATCTTGTTCCAACACCCCTGCAGTGGGCAGGAGCACCTTCCAGGTTGGTCCAAGTCCCATCCAACCTGGTCTTAAAACACTTCCAGGGATGGGGCATCCAGAACTTCTCTGTGCAACCTGTTTTAAGTGCCTCACTATCCTCTCAGTCAAGAACTTCTTCCTAATTTACAATCCAACTATAGCTCCTTTCAGCTTAAATACATTACCCCATGTCCTATCACTGCTTGCCCTTGCAAAAAGTTTCTACAAATGCTCCCTTTACATATTGGAAGTCTGGTCCAAGGTCTCTTCAAAAGCTTAAAAATGAATATATAAAAAAAAAAATCAGGCATATAGGAAATTTTTTTGAAGTAAAAATCAAGCTATTGAAAGCATGCAAAGCAGCAAAATGGCTAAGGGTTGCAGCAAAACTACAAATATAACTACAGGCTAACATGACCTAAAGACAAAAACTTCAAAATCACTTGATACTGAACCCAATCCAGTGAATGACACTCAGAATCATTTTATCAATGTGAGAAGATATTTCATCAATGTGAGAAGATAAAGTGATTTTGCAATTTTCAGACTGCAGAGTATCAGTTATTCCTAACTTTATAAAGTAAAGTTCGTTACAGCGGACTTGACACCAGCTCAACTCTTACTTCAAACACCTGTAACTTATATGAGGGATTTGATTTTTTATTTATGCAGGAACTTACCAAGTGGAATGCCTTACTATCTGGTTTAACTTTATGTTTTTCCATATATTTGATAAGGCTGCAGTTGGTATACCTAGAAAAGGAAACAAAAATTGTATTTCTAATGTGCAAATCACTGATACTGCAAAACTTTCTTAGAAGCCACAAAACATATTAATAAGAACAGTTTAGTCTCCCTGCAAATCCAATAAGAAGGGAAAAACCACAGCTACCAACACCAGAGATTGCTTAAAAATCAGAACTGCAGAAAGGCATGTTTCCCTCATACCCTTATTAAAGCACATCACACCCACACAAAAAGCACACTTTTGACCCACATGCAGACAGTAAACTATCAACTGGATTTAAACTGCCTGTTAGCAGTTTTACTACTATACTGTTTGATTCTGTGTATTTCTCATGACAGTGAAGATAGAGACAAATACCGAGCCCATCTGAACGCTCTCCTGCAACCTACAGTTTGCTACAAAAGCATTCATGAATTTACTTTTCTTGAAGAGAAGCTCATAAAAAAAGGTTTCTAAATGGTTACAAAACATGGCAGATCAAGAAATGTATGTAACTGTACAGCCCCAAATGCCTCAGCACAGAAATCAGGCAACAGGGTGGCATTTTAAGTGCAGGTATTAGCCTGTGGCAATGTGACAGCAAAGCTGAAGGGTATTTTCTTCTATAGTCTTCATAAGCTACCCCAGACACCAAACCTGACAATTACACCCACTGTTTGCTGGAAATGGTGTAAGGTCACCAGACCCTTTTAAAGCAGCTATTACAGAAAATCATTGCCAGTACCACAGGTTTAGGAACAGCTGTGCTTTGACACACTGTGCTTTGCAAACTTCAGAGCTGCGTGGGGTCTTACTGGCATCGCCTGTTTCTCACCTGCTACCTTACCCTTTACAGGCTCTCTGGCTGCTCTTCTGAGCCACACCACCTCAGCAGGCCAAGTTCACCACTACGAAACAACTTTAGTTTTCATTTTTCACAATCTAAGTCGTAACGATTTCCTAGTCCTTGTTTGGCATCTACATAGAAAACAAGCTGAACTACAAGAAATTTAGAGTAGGAAAGAGATATAAAATATGCTTTCTTAAGCAAGTTCAACTGAGACTTACGTGTTTCTCCGGAAATCTTTCATTAAGGTTGAATGTTCGGGCATCTTTTTTATGTCTTCCCAGTCTTTATCTGCAAAGCAGTATTAATTATTTTTTTCCCTTTCTCTCTGAGTAAAACAAAGCATTTCCAAGTATCTCCACAGCCTTGATTTTTATTCTTTTTTAATTCTGCTTCTCTAACCTTGCAGTTACTTATGTCTTTGTGCTCCTTGGCTCCTATTCCTTCATCACCTCTTCACAACAAATCATACCAACACTGAAGAGGTTCCAGCTGTGTGCTGATTAACTCAAGAACCTGAAAAAACAGATGCCAGCTACCGTGCCCACTAAACAACGCTGAAGAAAAACACATCAGGCCTTGTGCTTGAACCCTTCGGGACCATTATTGGATTTATTTAGACACAGCTGTGATCTCAGGACAGGAGTACACAAGACTCCAGAAAACCCTGTTTCCTTCTAAGGGGATTCTCTGTTCTGACAGCACTTTTAGTTACAGAAAAATGCCCAGAGGTACTTCTGCAATGTAAGAAATACTGTTAGCCAACAAAAAGTTAAGAAAAAGTAAAGTCTGCATGCTCAAATTAAAGAATAATTCATCTCAATGTAAACCAAGGCCGAAATGGATTTAAAAAATAAAACAAAAAACTCACTGCCAGCACCTAGCCTCAAGTGTCTTAAGCTCTAATTCTTGAAAAGGCTCTGTGGGCAAGTAATTCGGTTCAATTCAAATCTTTACTAAGTCTGATCACAACTGCAGAACACTGAGTTGAAAAGCATTAAATAAATAAATCAATAAATCAGAGATAATTATTTAATTATTACTTAGTTAAACAAAATATTCTCCTCTTTCCTATCCCAGAGACACGTGAAACTGTTTCAGATATGGCAAGTGTCAATTAAAATGCAAAAAAATCGAATGAAAAGTATTTCTTGGTAAGAACCAAAGATCTCCAAAAGTCAAATGCAGACCATTAGAAAGGATTCATTAAACCAATCAGAAAACCAAAATGAGAGTATGATCTACTTATGTAAGCTATACAGAACCAATGTAAAACCCAAATGAAGTAAGAACAGCATATAAGGGTAAAATTCTAGTTCAAAAGCAGAAGAGGACAGTACTGCTTAAAGAAGCAAAACTAGGGACACAGTGTGCAAAGGCAACATTTCTGTGAATCTCAAACAGCAATACAGAAGCCATGAAGTACATACACACAAAAAACAGTCACAGGCAAAAAATAAGGGCATGTTTAACAACAGAATTCTAGAGCCACACAAACATACAGACCACAAAATTCGTGTGAAAGGAAGAGGCAAGTCCAGAAAAACAATAAAGGAAAACATAATTAACAGTGAATGGACAACAGCAGGAACACAAGCAGTGAGGAGAAAGATAAATAAGAAGTAAAAATAAGGCCCCTGTTACTCTGGCTCCTGCAAACATGTGAACACTAGAAGACAAAGTATTAACTGAAGCAAGGCAGCCTGCAGAAAAACAAGATATGACCAACACTGAGGGGAAAATGCAACAAGTGATATCCACATTGTAATTTGTTTTGGTTCATGCAACCAGTTCTTTCTTCCGGTTTAGAATACAGAAATTTTCTCTATGCCACCAGCCTTCCACCGGGGAAAAAAAAAATTCAATACTGTCTGTTACTTCCAAATGCAGTGTTTAATTTAGCATGAGTTAAACAAAAGCATATTATTCACTAACTGTATATAGTTTTGCTTGGTTTCATAAATCATCAGTCGCCTTCCAAACCAATAATCAGTACTGAAGAAATGCAGAAACATTCCTTCTCATTTTTAATCATCCACCATTAAATACAATCTTTTAAAATAATAAAGCATTGGTACATGTATACACAAAGATAACCCTATCATTAATAAAAGGGCAAATATCTAATTTGACCATTAGATTCTAGATTTATAACTCATGAAATAAAGATGGTGTTTGAACAGCTCTGTTGCTTTGATCAGCTGCCACCTTCATATGCAAAGAAAGCCATACAGATATCTTTCTTTGAACAGCGGTGATAAAAAATACAGAATGTACCTGCAGGAAATCCCATTACATTGAATATTCTGTCCAGCTGGTCATGGTGATAAGGATTACTAGTTTTGATATCTTCTTGTCGACAATGGAATATTGGCTCTGATGTTAGCAGCTCTGCAAATATACACCCTATGGCCCAAATATCTTTAAAAAAAGGAGAACAGAAATAAAAATAAAAAAAAACAACAAATGAATCTTTCCAAAAGCATCTGGATGAGGTAGAATGTTAGTTTTTAGCTTATCAGAGATAAGGTCCCTGCATCAAAAACTTCAAGTTTCTATTGTGGAGGTGCAATACTTGTCATCTTTTCCTTTCAGCTATGGATGGAGGTACCCAATTCAGTAACTACATAGGAGCTGAGAGAGTATCATACAAGTTTTTGTGGGTTTTTTTAAGTGTAGTTACCACTTAACATTGTAAAAAAGAACTTCGGTTAAGAAAAAAAGTGAAGGAAACTATTGGGATAACTGTCAACGCACAAAACACAAACAAAGAAAAGCCACCCAGCACCTTGCCCATTCACTGCCACGCTGTCCTGGCCAAGAAATGTGCAACTGCTGATCGGCCAAGTTTAAGTAGTATTAAATGACCCCAAAAATACAAACTGAGAAGTAGTGGTATCGGAATAAACCAAATGCTATCTATAACACCTTGAAAGAGAGTAACGAGCAAATTGCTCCAAGCCCACAGACCTCACAACTTTTTCATAAAAATTATTTAAAAAAAAACCAACAACCCCAAACCCCACAACTTTTCTCTTTTAACTGTTGCTTTCCTATCTTATAATCAGACAGCCTGAATTTTCCCAGTTGTTTTTCGCAATTTTTTCCTAGTATATACAAATGCAATTTTTAACTCAAAGTAATGCTACACTGAGCCTTGAATGAACAAGGTCATAAACAAGGACAAAAGCAAATAATGCAGACAGCATAACCCCCATTACTCAGTGTTTTTACAGTCATTTTTTTATCTACACTGAAAAAATCACGTACTAAAGGCTATGACTGCCCATGCCGTTTCACACGCTGCAATCAGAAGAAATGCCAGTAAAGTGAGGGAACATGCAAATACAACAAATTAAGTACTTTAAAGGAACATATAAAAAAACGTATCTGATCTCTAAAAGAAATACAGTATTAACAGAAAAGCAAACAAGAATACATTTAAGGCATAAACATGAGAATTGCTGACAGGAACACTGATATGATCTTAAAACAAAAAAAACCAAACCAAAACAAGAAAACAAAAAGATTGAGTTCTGAGGAAGACTTTCAGGTTACAGAAACAACAACACAGTATGCTGACATACAACCTCCATGTCTGTGCAAAGCAAGTGGAGTAGCTGCTGGGGAAGTTATTTCCTCCCAAAATTGGTTGCCAGCCTTTGACACATCTTTTAAACCAGCCAGCAAGAGAAAAACTTCCCAGTCCTTTTCCCTACAGTCTCTCTCCCCGCCACAGCAAAGCTGATCAATCCAATAAAGGTGAATCTCCCTCCAGTTTGCTGCTGGGTTGTTCCCCCTGTTCTACAGCCCACAACAGCTCTGGCCACCTGCCATCTGTCTTTGAAAAAGACACAGAGGGGCTAAAATGCAGCTTAATTTTACAGTTGAGCTTCAGTGCAGCCACTATATTCTCCATTCTGTACCTTCCTTATTTCGTGTATTTATTACACTAGGTAATAACCTCTGCAATAATCTCCATGGTCTGTGCCTCACAGTCATCCTAATATGAATTCTACTAGCAGTTCAAAGATGCTTCCATATTTTTTATTGCCTCTAACAGCATTTATGAAAGTCTTGTGTGAAAGCCACAAACTTAGATTGCATGCAGGGCATTTGGAGCCAAAACCCAGCAATATATTTCATTTCTATATATAGCCTGAGACCACAGTAAACTAAACAATTTGTCAAAGATTATTGTTCCTTCAAGAAACAAGTAACATACCTTAAACTCAACTACTGTCCTTTGAACAATTTATCAAGGCTTTAATATTTGGGTATGGTTGACATAAAGAACAAAACAGTACATTTTTGTCCAATTTACTTACCAATAGCTTTGGTATAATGCCTTGCTCCAAGAAGCAACTCTGGAGCTCGATACCAGAAGGTTACAACTACTGGATCCAAGTCTGCTAAAGGCTTCAGAGGTGAATTAAATAATCGGGCAAAGCCCATGTCAGCTGCAAAATTCAAAGAGATATGCTTTAAAATTTGAGTGAAACTAACAATTTTATCTTTTTTTTTTTTCTTTTGAACAAACTGATTTGAGTTTACTTGTTAGCACTATCATGACTCCTAAATAAAATGCAAAGGCGGACTGTAGCAGATATGAACTCTCTGAGCAGATTTTCTTTCTGTAGAAGTTACTGGATGGCATCACCTATAAAGTATATCATTATAAATCATTACTAACATGAGTCATTTACAACAAAGAATTAACCATTGTTCTGAAGAAGTGCTTCAACTCCTCAGGACACTGGTAAATCCTGACTCATTTTACCTGATGTTCTCTGGTAAAATACTCCCATTATTACAGGATGTTTTTTCACAAAGCAGCAATTTTTAGAGTGAGCAAAATGCAGATTCTGCAAAGGTTAGAATGATTTATAATACATACGTGCACATGACAAAAGCTCCCTCCTCATGAAGTTAGCTGTAGCAAGACTTCCTTCACACAAAACCAGCAACTAAGCCTACAGCATCTGCCTCCCTGCTGATTTTCTATCAAAATGCATTTCCAATATCAATATACCAGTACTGAATACCATTCAGGCTATGATTTTAAAATTTTGGTTGTGGGCATTACATCATTAAAAACTGCTTTTTAGAATTGCTAGTATACAACTGCCTAGAAAGTTGTCTGAACTACTAAATGTAAGTCATACAGGAAAAAATGGGCAGAGTCTAAAATATGCAGCTTCTCCCCCCAAATTGCTTTCCTGACCCAGCAACCCCCGAATCCCAAGACAGAGTGACCCTATCATGTAGGGATATTCACATGCTGAGAAAGACTCGAATGAAATGAGATGAGTAGCCACCCTGAGGGAAAAGGACCTACATGCTACAGCTCACTGAGGGAAAACTGAACTGTAAATATGGGTCTCTAACTTGACTACACAATCCTTAATTATTTTTTCATATGCATTCCTATTTATGATTGCTTTAATGCATTTAAAAAGAGAAACATTTTACTGTTTTCTACATTAGAATATCAGTTACTCAAAATTGATCAAGTCACTAAAAACTATGAATAATAAGGAAAATTGTTGGCAGAAAGTGAATTTATGACCCAAAATGACACAAAAAGCCTATAAAAATTATTTTAAGTTAAATACCAGTTATGTATTTTTTAGAAAAATTAGTTACACTGGAAAAGTGGAAGCCCTTGGTATGTGTATAACTTCTGCATTCTTTTACTGCTGTGGCAATCTTAAGAAAATAAGAAAAAAAAAAAATCTACATTTTGATAACACACTTAGAAATCCAAGGTTCCCCTCCCTCTTTCCCCACTGGGAATGGATGGCTCAGAGGACTGGTGGCCCAATACAGAATCTTTCACCTGTCCATTAACAGAGTCTGACTTAATTTAGTTGTTTCCTAAGTTATTCTCAAATTAATTCAAAACTATAAATTAAGAAATAAATGGGTGGTCTATGTGTAATTACTAGCAAGTAGTTGTGTACAGCAAATATCACCACCACTGTCGAAAGTGAGTCCAGAGGATGACCTACATTCTCTGTTTTGGAAGCAACCCTCCATGAAGAATAAGGTAATATGAAGAAATTTTCCCTTCTGTTGTCCGTGCTGTACCTGTTTTCTATGCAGACCTCAATCCCTACTGTCAACCTTAAAGCTGAGAAAGGCATTAAAAACTTTCAGAGTAGGATCTGCAGAAGCATTCAACCCTGGCCCATTGCTCCCTGGATTCCAAAGGACAAGGGAAGGCCCAGAGCAGCACTGAATGCTCCAAGAAAATCCTACCCTGAATCATTATACTAGTGAGAAACAATATAGTTCAGATAAACAAAACAGTAAGAGAACAGAGCAACAATGCAGAAGAATAATCTCATAAAAGAAAGCCAGAGGGAAGTGAAAAAGATGAACTAGCTTTAAAAAACCCTTCCAAATGGGGCGGCATTACTGTAACAAATGTAAGCAGGCTGTGCATTAGTAGCCTGCTATTACAGCACTGCCATGATAATGCACAGCCTGGTACAGTTTATTATTGTTAGACTACTGTTAGTTTTTATTTATGTATTTAGTTTAAAACAGTTGAACTTCTACAAATTATCCTCTCACTGCAAATAGTAACTCCCACCAGAAAATGTTACAATAGTGTGGAAGCCTTGGGTCCTTTCTAACCTGGTACACCCCAGGCTAAACATTTAGCTTTAGCTCTCACTGAACATCTTGGATGGATTTCCGCGTTTTCTGCACTTTTAAGATCCCTTGTGTTTATCTCCAAGAGACCTGCCTACTCTTTCAAGAATATTTTGTAGGCTAAATGCCATCTTTGATTCCATTATAAGATTTAAGGTTTGTAGCAATGAGTAGTTCCCTATTTAGATTTTTATAAGCAGCAGCAAGATGTCATGGCATTAGAGGTAAATGGAGGAAATTTTAAAATCCCATTTCTTTCTCCTCCTTTCCTCCTAGTTAGCTGTCGTCTTTAACCCCACATCAAAATCCCCCACCCCACACAAACACCCACTTAAGCAAAATATAATGACATTTTCCACTTTTTATTGATGAGGCTACAGCATTTCATTGTCAGAACTGGTACATGGGGCTAATATGATGAAGCCAGTCACTCAGAAAACAGCATTTAGGCAATGTGCCCAGGCACATACTGGTATTACAGTGACTACTTTAGGTGGTACAACTGCACCTTCAGAACATTCTAACTTAAATGCTACACTGGGACTTATCAAAGATATAAACATACCAATTTTTACTCTTCCTCGCTCAGGACCTTCACCCATAACTAAAATATTAGCAGGTTTCTGTGGAAAAAAAAATAAATATACAATACATATACCACGATAAACCTAAACATTAGTCTCTGAAAAGTTAGTTAAGCTTTGTTTTGCCAGTTTTAAACCAACTTCGTTTTGATAAAAATGACAAGTTTCTCTGTCACAGTAAAGCTGTGCAAGGACCCAGACACAGGCTCTCCCTGACTGCATCTTCCTCACGTTTCTTCTCGGTGTGGCTGTGCTCCAGCACCACATTCCCTACTGACACCCTGGTGTCTGTCCTCAACACGCGTGAGCTGGCAGCCACCGAGCCGCTGGGATTTCTACCCAAATTGCCCTAGATCATTTCAGTGGGAGTGGGAGGCAGTCCCACTGCTGCCCACCACCCCCAAGACAGGGATGGGAAGCCAGCTCTACAGCAGGTTTTGCCCAGGGTCATTAGGCACATTTGCAGACACATTGTACATAAAAAATACAAAAGTGAGATACAGACGAAAAATCACCATATCACTTGATATTGGGGAGAAAACTCATCTAAATTATTCCTATTCACAAGAGTTTACCAATTCACACATCTGCAAAACTGGAAAGCATTGCATTTATGTTATTCTTCTGTCTTCCCTTTGTTTGTTTTACTATGAGGCAAGTTAAAGAACTGAGCTAGAGTTCGGCCGGTCAGAAACATGACAACTCACTTCATAATCCTCTATTTTCTGCTGTCCCGTTTCTCATAATCCATTCTCAGCATCTGTAGTCAGAAGATTCCTCAATTCCTAACACAGTTTATATAAAGAAACCTGCAGTGCTTATTTTGAGGGAAAAAAAGTGAAAAAACTCACAACTAAAGCTGATAATGTATGCCAGACTTGTTCTCAAATGGAGTGATTTAGATACCCATTCATTCTGTAAATCCTGGACAAAACAGGGACTCCTATTCAGTTGTGACCTGTAGGATTATAATAAGGCTGAGTTACAGCTCTTGCTTTGCTTTTCCAGTTTAAATTGACCTGAAGATATGAGTACCCCAGCAAATAGTTTAGACTACCTAGAAGTTAACATAATAAATCCTAGTATCTTAGTGTGGTTTCCTAAACACATTCTAGGATATTCTCAAGCCTTTCTGGATCTATCAGGCTCTAATGTAAACACATGCAAAGAGGCAGAAGACCACAATTCGATATCAATCTAGAAGTAATTCTTATTGTGTAAAAGAAAGTACAAAAAAATTAGTAATTCAGAAAAAAATTTCCTTGAGAAATTAAATTACTTTTGTTTATGAAAGGCTCCAAAATGGATTTCTGAAACTCTACAATCCATGGACTAAATATGTAAAAAGAATCTGAGGTGCTGCATTTCTGAAAGCAGATTAAGGATGGAAGATGTTATCAAAAATGTGATCAAAAAAGGTAAGATATATTCCATTGTCTTTCCAACAGCAATAACAACACATCCAACTTGTGCTGTATTAGCTCTGTGATTTCCAGCAGAAATTGTCCGTCCCCCCCCCCCCCCCCCCCTTTTTCTTTTGGTTTTTTTTTTAAAAAAATGGCATACACTCCAGGTAAGTGCTGCTTCAACATTAAGAAATGCAGTATGTGGGCACATAGCTCTCAAAGCATTCCATTTAGTAGATTGCTTCTACAAAAGTCCTAGAAATAAACAAGCAGCATACATCTTTAAATTCAGAATCAGTGCTGAACTTTATAGCAATTCAATCTGCTAGGTATGAAAAGGCATCATTTCACCACAGAAATCTTTCTATTGGTACACAGTGACTCAAAGAACAAATCCACATCTTTTACAAAACCTGCTTCAATATATATGGGCTGTTAATAAGCTATATGTCTAATTATTATGTTTTCAGTAGAGTTAACAATACATTACACAGGCACTAAAATTTTTCAGATATGTAATACACGGACATAATATATAAAGTACCATTTTCCCCCTGCAAATTCACAGGCTGATAATACTCTACAAAAATGCTTTTAACATCCTCATGATATTTCCACCTTAAAATATATTACTGTTTGGACTTTGGTAAGGACAAGAAGCCCTATTCACAAAGACTGCATTATACCAGATGACTAATCAGCACAGCACTGGGTAACAATTCCTGCACCAAAGATCTTCTACCCTAAGTTCAAGGCAAGTAGAGATGAGATGAGAAAGCACAATAGGACAGTACTAGTTAGCAAAATAAGAATCAACAGCTTGATTCACACTCAAGATTTCAGAAGTTGCAGAACACATTTAACAATAGAGACAATTTAGAAATGTGTGTAGGAGTCTTCTAAAGCCGCAAAATAAAAGAAAAAAACCCCTCAGTTGGTGTGGAATACTCTGTTCACCTTTTTCTAAAGTCAAAGGCCCTTCACTGAAACAGCTCTGTTTGGAACAGAAGATTCTTCGTATAGACAAAAATATTTATATAGTCACACCACTGTAAAAATACAACATCACAGTTTAAAAAAATAATAAATTTAAATTAGATGTCTTATTCTGGAGGCTTCCATTTCTAAAATCATTGTATGCATAGACTGGAACAACATTTTTAGTTCAAAAAACTTTCCAAACAAGACCATTCGATTTAAATTCAACAGGTGGATATCTACCGGAAATCAGTATAGGGACAGTACTGGTACACCTAAAGCACATGTATTTTGAAGAATCCCTGAAAAACACTGAAGTCCACTAACAAAAGTCAATACATGGGTTGGGAATTATTGTTAGGTATTTCTTAACCAAGTCCACTATCTGGAGGAAAAAAAAACCAAACAAACAACTCCCCAGATTTGTCTCTTTGGGCAACTCATTACACATTAGGAACTTATTTGCAAAGAAAAATAAGCACTCATTAGAAACAGAAAGGAGAAATCTGGATAAGCATTAGTTTAATTTGTTAATTTTCAGTTTAATTCTAATTATCCAGAGAAAATTGAAGTTGAAACTGCTTATTCAAATTGCTTGGGCTGAGCAAGTGAAGCAAATCTTTCAGCAATTCTTATAACGTGCTCTGAAAACACTCTACTTTAAGGCAGCTATATTTTTTTAATAACTACAAATTATCAACTTAAAGTCCCTAATTTTTGTACTAATAAAGGCATAATTACTTTTGCCATTCAGTAAAATAATTTGTGCATGCCAGACAAATGCAAATGAGAAACCTGTTATGATCCTAAACCGAATGTGAAGAGCCATGCGGTGATGTACAGCTGAGTATTTCGGAGACCAACAAAAGTGTCTGGCAATCCTGTAGAACTAAATTCAAGAAAAATTGCCCTTCTCCTCCCAAACCCACCTCAGCAGCAGGGGGAGATTTGTTCTCATGAAAAAACTACCTTGTGACCATGGCACAGCACTAAATCAAATCTTGTCCTGTATTTGGCTTTGTAGGACTCCTTCTTATGATTCCTGGACAAATCCTAATCTTGTGCATTTAATCACTATTACTGTTGAAAAGAGAATAAAGATCCTCACTGAAATATTTTTAACCACTTCTAACTTAAGAATTATTTGCAAAGTACAAAAAGAAATCCTAAAAAGCAGACTAATTTCAAACAAGGGAGGTAAAAACCCAGAGAGGTTCACACAGATCTGTGAAGAACTTGAGACAGTCACCTTCACCCATCTGCCTGATTTCACACAATACTGCTCGTGTTCACTCTGATCCTGAAGTCTCTGGTGATCAAGGCTGCACAATTCCCATGCCATCTTCTCTCTTTCAATCTTCTCCACTGCAGTGTCTTTCCTTTCCTTCTAACACAACAGAAAAGGTTAGTCCCATCGCCTCTTCTGTTCTTCATCAGCAGAAGGCACAGACAACCACTCCTTCTCTGCAAGAACTTCTTACACTTCCTGGGACAAACATCTCTCTTCAGTCCCATCACCTAGATTAAAAAAAACTCCAAAAACTCTCTCCTGCTCTGTGTTTCCCAGTAGGGTACTTTTTTTCTGGATCTATAATCGTTCTTGCTGATTCCCTCTAGCTGTTCTGCCTTGGGCCACCCCTTTCTTTGAACTCAAGTGTTCCAAATTACACACTGCTCCTGCTGAGGCTTCACTAATGCTAAATGCAGTGGAGGGATTGTTTTACATGCCTTGCACAGCATCTTCCACTTTATAAGATCCCAGCATGGTATCCTGCCTCACTCTGTAAGGCTATTGATTCATGTTAAGGTTACCAGCCACGCATATTCTTCACATCTTTTCGGCAGGACTACCGCTTTGAACCAACATTGCAGCCACATACTGCTTCTTAACGTACACTGAAAATGTTTGTGTTCTTTCATAGAGGGGAAACTAGACTTCAGAACTTATCTGAATTGCTGTTTTGAAGGCAAAAACGCAAACAAAATGAAAATTATACCAGTCTATGTCTTGATGAGATGTGACAAAAAAAAAGTCATTCCTGCTGCTCAGAGCAAGTTATTGATAGGAACAGGAGACAATTATTCATTCCACGTTTGTATACTAGATGTCTGGAAACCATAGGACATTGTCTCATGCTCCAGGTAAAGTAATTTGGTGTTGGGCCCTCCTTTCACTAAGCTTTACTCACCAAAGCAGTGAGGAAAGAACTGGGCATTTCTAGACAGTTTAGCCACTGCAATTTTTGATACTTAGTACTTTTGGCATCAAACTAGGTCTGCAGGAACTATTATTCAACATACGTTTTGCTCCTAGTCTGTTTCTGAAATCACCAGTTTTCAAAGACTGATTTTAAACATAGGTATCAGTGAGTAATCTAAACTCCTTTGAATTACCTAGTATGGTATTATAATGTGGATGCTACCTCCTCCCCACATGCTAACTTATTGCAACATTTCTATGTATAATAATGAACAGACTCATACCCTTTACACCTCCTTTTAAATGCACCTTTTAATAAGGTTTGAGTATAATCCTAACCAATTTTCAGTTGGATAATCCAATACTTAAGAGTTTGGCTCCTAAAACATTACTCAGTAGAGGATTCACAGTGATGGGGTGAGTCACACCAGGGATATTTGTTAACCACTGGTATTTGTGCATCATCAATGTCTGTGCCACCAATTCACAGAACTGGCCATGCCATCCATTTCTACCTGTGACGAGCCATGATAATTTATAAGAATATAACACTGGTTTTCAATTTTAAAAAAGAGCAGTTTAACTTTAAGAAAACAATACTTAGCAAAGGGCTTTTATCCCTAAATTATTTTGCTTTTGCAACCATGACCTCAACAATGATTCTATTACGATTTATAGCGAACGACTTCTTTAGACTTCAAAGTTTCATATCAAACAATACAGGAACAGATATAAAAACACAACCCCACAATCGCACAAAGCCATAACTGAACTTCTTCAACAGTAGGTGAGCAAACGCCTGTGAAGCATGAAACACAAGTCAGAAATGACTTGCTCTGAAGAAAAAAAACAAAAAGGTTTTGAAAGACAACCACAAGGACTTAACAAGTTGCAGCCTGCTCGGAAGAGCGCTTTTGTGGCATAATGGTAAAAATAGTAATATCCTGATGTGGTTTATCACTTCCCAGTTAGGTCCGCTGACAAGAAAAGCTGTGCAGCAAAACCTACTAGCCTTCAGCTTGGCTTGCAAAATTCACACCTCATCTCAAGGTGTATGAATCACAAAAGAGGCAACGTTTATGCTTCTTCCGGCACTTCTCTACCAACCTTGTTGATCTTCGAGCATTCATAACCTACACCAAAATATTTCCTTATTATCAAGGTGGGATGCTCCCTTATTGCATTCTTAGGGACTGGAACTGTCTTTTTGCAGTATTTTATGGTTAGAGAAAACAATTTCATTTTCATTCCAAAATAATTCCATCTTCTTTCCACTTTGAACAAAACTGACTGCTTCAGTGCTGAACAGTACTCTAGGACAATAGCAGTGTCAATGTAACCTTATTCAAATGATAGTACCAGCACTTTTCTGAAGTTAATTTCTTTCTTTGAATTCAAAGATGTGCACTCACAATCAAGATAATTTCTGTTGCAGCTACTAACTGATTGGGGCTTTAAAATATATTATAATCAAAAGAACACCACAAACACTGCTGAAAACAATTGCTCCACAGAACATGAGAATTAAATCTAAACATTAAAATAGTCTTTTTGATTACAGAGCACATGAATTGTAAAAAGCACTGGAAAATTAAGAAAGCCTAAGTATTTTAATGTAATACTTCCTCCTAATTATCTTCTTATGAAGAAGATCTCAGAGCTCTTTAAAATAAATAAATTGAGCATCTAAATAAAATTCTCATTAAAACTAGGAGCCATTAAAATTACCAGTAACAGCCAAACAAAACAAACCCCTAAATTATCAAAGCACACATGTCCAAAAATTTTAAAAGTACAGGAAGTATCTGGATAGGATAGAAAATAGAGGGATGCTGTATCTATGCCAAGAGGGCCTTCTGCTAGTTACCATCAACCATATTTTATCTCTGTTTCAGCCTGATGAAAGCTGTTGGTCTCACTATTATGTTTTTATGCTCTGAACACACTCCAAAAATTTCCTTTCACTGCTGTCACTCAACTACTGCCAACTTGGGGCAATACAACTTATTAAAGGCTTGCACACTGCCTAATACACAGACTTTTCTCACTTTCACTGGAACTGAAATCAAGCTGAATAAAAAAAAATTAATTACACTTTTCAGGCCAACTCTTTCACTCCTTAAAAATGTACATCAGGACAAGCTGCAGGGCCTGACTTTCAGTACTAAGCCTCCAAGCAAGGAAAGGTGGATATCATAGGCAAAAATACTATTATAGCAGGAAAATTTACCATGTCAAATATCATTAACACATCATTCAAAAGTGTAGTAACAAACTTAATACATTAAAACGAACAGTCTTGAAGAAATATATTTCCTGTGGGTTTTGCTACAGCAGCAATTACCCCATCCATAGGTTAGGTTGACTCTGGATGCTGTGGACACATCAGAGCAGGATCAAATGCAAGAGCAGAGCATGCTCTGAAACTGGTTTTTAGGTACTGTGTTATTCCATACATAATTCCATCTCTCTTTTAAATTCAAAGTTCTGCCTCACAAGCAGGGATTTTGAATGTGTAATAAAAAACACTGAGTACCATTTTTGCTCAGTAATTTCGTTGGAGCAGTTTCTGCAGGGTGACAGGCATTCAGTAGTACTGTAATCTCATACATACCAAAACTTTCTCAAAAGGCAGAAAATTGCCTTATTTTATTCTTTGGTTTGCATGCAGTTGAGTTAACCCTTGCCATTTTCTTTAAAAGCCCTATTTTGCTGTTGTTTTTCATTCAAATAATACTTCCATATCTCCCTACATGTATGGACTAATAGACAACTCCTCCCTGTTCTGGATTAAGAAAAAGTACCCAAGGTGAAAAGCCTGTGCAATTTACTACTCTGCACTTTCGCGGTTGCATGGGCTTTGCTTGTATTCATTTATCTGTTAGAGCACTTCTGTGCACAGAACAAATACAGTATTTTAAACTACACCCCAAATATCTCCTTTTGTGTCACTCACGTTCAGAGTAAGACAGATGAAGTTGGGAGTTCATAAAGAACAAGCTTTTACATGGGATAAGGGTGTCCTATTCATAAGGTTACTTTAAAACTCCTCAGATATGAGTTACTCAAAAGCCTGTTTTCTTATCATCTCTTCCTCTGTATCATGAATATAGACCATTCATACAGAACACAGCCTTTTCTTTGTACAGCAGACTGCAGTGAAAACACTTATTATGGCTATTTGCTGTATTTTGAACAATCCATATTCCTATCTCTCACAGCATTTTATACTGTGATAATTTTTCCACAACCTAACAAGGTATTTAGCAGTAAAAAATCCAACGAACTAAAATGCAAACTGCGTTTAAGTGTTTCCAAAATCATACCCTGGGGTTTTTACTAAATCCTACTGCAGGATTCTTATTGACTAAACTTACTTTAAAGGTACATTTGTGACCAAAGAGCTTCTGGTCCTCCATACTTCTCTCAGGTCAGAACCACAAGTTATGCTGGTATTTTTCCCACCTGGCTAGTACAGCTCATCACCTTTATGGCAGGAATTAGATCTGAAGTTTCTAGCATGCCTTTCCTCTGTAGAGCTCTTACCTCTATTTGCATTTACATATAAGGATATGAGAGCTCCTGCAGCCAGTTTAGTGTAACTACTGCCTGGCAATGCACTGAGATGACTGAATTTGCCTTCAAACAGTGAAGGATTACTTACATTACTCTTTCCAGCACCAGAATCAGGTATCTGGACATCTTGGAAAGCCAGCACATGAAAGTACAAGCTAGTAACAAAAGAACAAATTTACAGCTACAGAAAAGGAAGAAATCTAATACAGTCTGCCCATCAGCTGATATATTTTCATCCCCCAGTGTGCCATACATATATGCAGACAGATATAAGTAATCATCTACAAATTATATTCCTCAATGTATTACTTAAATTACACCATTCCACTTCAGTTATCAATTTACTTAAGTGATCTAGATTTTTAAAAAGTCAAAATATTTCTAAGCTTGAAAAAAGGCAACAGAAGAATTTCAGCATTTGGCCCTGGTTCAACTACCAATACATTTCTCCCAGAACACAGGCCCTCCTCTATTTGACATCTGCTTTTCATGACATTTGAAAGAAATGGTCTGTTTTGATACCACATCTTTTTACCAAATGTACTTGAAATTTGCTAACAGATAACAAAGGTTACTTGAGGAAACTAGCAAAGAACCAGCACGCCCAGGTAAGCTTTGTATCCTTAAGCAACCACACAGAATCAACAGACCAACATAATTTTTTTTTTATTATAAAACATGCAACACAACTTCCATTTTTTAAACCAATTTTTTCCTAGAGACTGTAGAAGCCACGCTATCATTTTGCGTATCTACAACTCTAAATCACCACTTTCAGTTTAGAAGTCAATATGCAATATGAGGACACACGTATTTCTGGCGCTGTAATTAAATGTATATTCCACCAGACAAGGACAAACTTCCCAAAGGCACAGAAAAGGCCTGAATTGATTTCATACCCTGTAAAGGTAAAGATGCAAATGGTTATAAAGATCAGTTCTGAAACATTCAATTTAGTCCTGAAGGGCTCCAGGGGAATGAGGAGAATGAAAACAAAAGCAGTACTCTTCACATTTATAGCATTTGTAGCCATACAAAGAAAAGCTACAAGTTACTTTTGGATTCAAATTTGGAGCTTCCCTTTTGCAACATTTTTCACTGCCTGTTAACTGGTCCAAGATTGCTGGTTAAAATTATTCCACGTACAATGATGTAGAAATGTCAGGGAAAAAAAATAGTCTGCTTCCATTGCTTCTTGTGTCTGACAGTTCTGCAGCAGATAAGGCAAAAATCTCTCACTAAAATATCAATAATCATGTAATGCAATTGCATGCCTACAACTCCTCATCTGTGTTGCACTTGTCTGCTCCTAACACATCTGGTAGCAGTTCAATAAGCAGTCTCACTTTTTCCATTTATTTTCTGCGCCCTGTACTTCTTTCATTTAGAAGTTTACAATGATTTCAGAACACCAATCTCAGAAACTTTACCTGCACTTCCTCTAGGCAATAACAGTGTCTGAGTACTTGTGCCTAAGTTTGGTCATATTATTGCCTTGGTAAATTAGCAAAGCTCCTCTTATAATACATATATTGTTCCACCCTGACCTTCCCTTTAAACTTTGGACAAAGATTGTATTTACTCTAGTTTCAAAACAAGATATGTTCATTAAAAGAGAAAAAAATTGTCAGTGTTACTGCCAGTTTTAAACAGGAAGGCTGTGAGACTTAGGTTTTATCACTACACAGGATTAATTATTTCGAGAATTAATTATGGAAAAGACATACTGAGCTAAAAAGAAGAAAAACTAAATTTAGGTTCCACCAGACAAAATGTAAGTCAGTACCCCAGACACACTGATATAGTCAGACCTTTTGGAAACACCTGCCAAAGATAATGAAAGGCTACAAAAAAATTAGTGATAGGGTTGGACTTGACAATCAAGCAAACGGAGCTTTAAATAAAAGCAGCAGTCTGAGACACAGATTTGAAAAATCTGTACCTGGAATAGAGATTTCTGACCTTTGCAAGCACTCCTAGTTTCATTTAAATCAAGCAAATAAATGAGCTTTTCACTTGCAAATAGAAAAATATCCATCAAATCTTCCCCTATTCAGCACTCCATCTTGTTATTAATTGGAATCTAACAGCACTGTGT
The DNA here is from genome assembly GCA_013398855.1 of Mohoua ochrocephala. Taxonomy (NCBI): domain Eukaryota; kingdom Metazoa; phylum Chordata; class Aves; order Passeriformes; family Acanthizidae; genus Mohoua; species Mohoua ochrocephala. Next base: position 72,264 of record VZTA01018377.1, read on the forward strand.
GGTAAAAGATGATCAGATACCTTTTAGGACTGATTAGGCATTTTTGCTAAACACCAGTTGCCTGGATAAAAATTTTTAAGTGTTATCTGTTGTTCTCACATGTTGTATACATCCTGGAGTCTGTACTATTCTTTCACAACCCTTACTTAAAACTTGTTAAATGGCCTTGCATTTTCATATAAGTCCTAAGGTTAAAGATGATCAACCTGTAAAAAGCTATGAAAGATGACATTCAGATTCAAAAATTGCTTGAAGGGACGCAGCTGGTGAATTAAAAAAATAAAATCTTTTCACTTTCTTCAAAGATTGCCAATTTACAAAATCGCCAGGAAGTCTTGCAGTGAAGGCCCAAATACAACTGTAAGAATAGACTGAATATTTTACTTTAATTTATATTTTCCATTTGATTTCAGTACTTAGCACCTTCAGCAAAGAATAAAAGATATAGGGCTAATCCAAGAGAGGTCTAAAAATACAAATCTCTGCAAGACTTTAATCCTATAGAATTGATAATTTTTTTTAATATCTTTATGCTTGGGTATCTCTTTCTAGACATATTGCTATTACATAAATGTTTCATACCAAAGTCTGCAACAACTGATGATGCAGTAGAAGTATATCTTTCATTTTTTGACCACACAGCTTCCAAAAAGATTTTCGGGAATACATCACCTTTTTCCTCAGGAAAAGAAAATGGCACCATGTCATACCTCTCATCGTACTGCAGTCAAGATACATTGCAAAAATGTCCTGCTGCACTTCAAAGATTTGGTATTTCACTGCTTTCTTCACGTTGTTCCTTATTCCTTAGGAGCTATTTGATCTTTCATATTCATCTTACACCTGCTCCCACATCTGCACCTGGCATCTCTTCTCTTGATTTGCCATGAGCTGGATTTTAGACTTTGAAAGAGCAGTAATTGAATTTTTCAAGACAAATCAAATGGTGAAGATACAACACATTGACAGAACGGCTGAGGCTGGAAGGCACCGCTGGAAATCGTCTGCCAGCTTGTTGAGGGTGTGTCTCATTGTTCAGGTTACTAACGATGATGCTGAAACAGCACTGGACTCAGAATCAGCCCTTGGGACACTCCACCAGCAACTGGTGTCCAGCTTAACTTGGTGGCATTGATCACAATTCTTTTAGCCCTTCAACTCATCCAGTTTTCCATCCCCTTCCCTGTGCAGCTCCTGGTGTGTACTTCATTAGCTTGTCTACAAGGATGGATGGGATGCAGAGTTGAAAGCCTCACTAAAGCAAGCAACATCAACTGCTGTTATCCCACCCATCGCGCTACTCATTAAAGGCTTTCGGGTTGGCCAAGCACAATCTCCCCTCCATAAAAACCCATGCTGACTACTCTCAATCACCTTGGTATCTTCCAAATGTTTGAAAATGCCTTCCAGGAGGATGTGATCCATCACTTTTCCAGTGATCAAGGCAAGAGTGACTGGAATGTAATTTCCCAGACCCTCCTTGAAGACTGGAGTGACATTTGCTTTCTTCCCCTCAGGAACTTCCCCTGATGGCTATGACCTTTCAAAGAGAGTGGTCTCACAGTTATTTGCATATATGAATATGAAGCACATGATTTTATATATCTCTATAGGCTTCTCTATGGTGAACTCAAAGATCTCTCCCTGCTTTTCTAACTAAAAGGCTGGTAGCACTGCAGTAATACGCTCTATTTCTACCTTTAAATCTGCAGTTGTACAAAACTGACAGATATTACTCAGTCAGAAGTTTGACCTAACAGGCTATTTCTTTCAGGATTTTTTGGGTTGCTTCTCTGGGGTTTTTTTAATCACTGGTATGAGCACCAACTACTAAAATTTTGCAGTCTCTTTTGATCACTTCTACATTTTCATTCCTTACTGGTTTGAAAGTTTAATCTAATACATTAAGAAAGTACTCAGAAAGGCAGACAAGGGAGTAGTCATGCTCCCTGTAAACAGAAACATGAAGAAACACTAGATAAATTAAGTATGGAATATTTAGAACTATAGTAAAGTACAACTCACAGGAAAGTATGTAATTATAAGCATATGCAAAAAAATAAAGTTCTGCCAGACGTGCTGTTCTTTTGTGATCTCAATAAAGTACACACCTAATGAAAAACACCTTGGAAACAAAAATCTTGGGAAATGTAACAGCTGACAACCAGAAGAGTGATTTGGTTTGGATTGCTGGGGGTTTTTTTCTCCTCTGAAAGCAAATCATCAGAAAGCCATTATAATCCCTTTTGGGAAGTAACACCTATCACTTGTTGATCTACTTAGAGTACAAAATCACCCTGCTTTTTAAAGCTGCAAACTTATTTCTAGTAATGTGTACTACTACTACTTTCTTCTTTTCAAGGATTTAGGTTCACTCTTTCAAATGACCACAGCTTTGAAAGCTTTACACAAAGACAGAAGGGCATTCCCGTATTTCTGAATTAATACTTAAATATTGACAGGGAGACATCCTTGGATTCTAAAGTTCTAATGAGGAACGTGGTAAATTGCCAAGGTAAAAGTTTCATATATTTAACTTTGCCTAAAGCACACATTTAATTGATTCGCTTTACAGAGCCTGGAAAGTGACTAAGATCTTGTCTACAAAAAAAAAGACTCTGGCAGGGGCTTTTCCTCATTCATTGTTAAAAGAACATCTTTAATGTTCTCGCTAATCTCAAAGCTGGTAGCAGGTATCCTTGGGAAGAGTCCAGATCTCAGAAAGCTTTGTGCCAACTGTATTAAAGCCTGACTGCCTCAAAGCTTATTAAAAGCCAGTGCTCGTCCCACAGCAGCCCTTTAGGTGAGCTGCACGCTAGGAATGCCTTCACTATGCTGCACTAGTGCCAGTCTGCCAATGTTCACAAACACAGTGACACAATCCCAGACCAACTAGGACACGGATGTTACTGACAAAGGCTAGGAGACTGTTAATTCCTTTGGCAAGAGATAGGAGGAGAGAATGGGAAGCAGAAGCCCAGCACTCTGTTCCCCACTTCCATACCTCACTTGCCAAGTGGCAATTCATCTGTTCAACACCCACTCACACCATGCACAAAGAAATGGGCCAGGGAATGTAGTCTGAAGATTTAGGAACAAAAATGATTTTATACTAGTGTCCCAGCTGCAGTACTACAAGACACGTGAGATTTCCTCCAGGTTTTTTTGTCTGGCGTTTTCTTGGGGTGGCGGTGGTATGCTTTCAAGCACTGCTGCAGCACGGAAGTATTTTAAATAGCTTTGGTGCCAATTCCATTACTAATGTAAATTGCAGACTAATCTTACTTACTGCCACCACACAGAAGCTGTGGGGGGGGGTGCTCATCTCTTACCTGAGACTGGATCCTGACTGTGTAGACAAGACTACTACCAAAAAAATTAAATAGAGATGCACTTCCAGATGCTAACAGGCATGGCTTAAAAGTTATTGTACCATGCGAAGGGACCTCTATTTTGAGCCCATTACTTGAAAAAAACCTTCCGAGCATGCTGCAAAGTGCATCCTGTCTTTTCCCCTGCTGTTCAGGTTGCATATTGATGAAAACAAATCTATGGTAAATCTTCTGCTTATGCTTATTTTTAGTGTGGAATAAGAACTTTGAGTAAAGGAGGAAGTCCAATAGCTGCATATTGTAAAGTGGAAAAAATTCTCAGAAAAGAAGTCAGCAAAATGCAGTATGTTTCAAGCATGCTTGATAACTAAATTCAAAATATTATTAAAACTATAATTGATGCACTTTGCAGTAATTATATGAAGTGTTCTTATTTCCTTCCTGCTATAGTCAGAGCATGAATAAACAATCTGCTTTCAATTGCTCTCAGCCATGAAATTTAAAAAAGCTGAAGAATATGCAAGTCAAATAAGAAATTTTAAAAGGGCTGGCATTTATTTGTTGAAAACTTTTTACTGGTATGTTTCAAAGACTTATGGAAAAGCTAACTATTCAAGCACAGTAGTATTCAAGACAGTATTCAAAGGTAAATACAATCAACATCTCCCTTGCTCTGATGGAAATAGTGACTTGGATTTCATGTACCCAATGAAAGGAAAACAAACAGAGTCAAGTATTTAAGTTACTGCGAAGATTTGTACACATTTCCTTTGTAAAAGGCTCACCATGACTACAAAACCCACAATAGACAATCATTGTCTTCCAACAGATTTTACTGTTTCATATTGATTACAGTCACTTTATACAAACCTTACATGAGCTGAGATTCCTTGATTCCAACACTGTGAAGATAAATTTCAGTCTAAGTTCATGTGATTTTAATAGCCACCGAATTTTACTGCCTGGCTTGTAGATGCTAACAGGAAAGGAGTTGCTTTATGCCATATTTTGTTTCTGGTTAGAGAAGTCAGAATCTTAAAAAACCTCCAAAAAACTACCTATGTGAAAGCTAACTTCACTAAGACATCTTAAAAAAAACACACAAAAAAAAAACCAAAACAGAAAACCAACCAAAACCCAGAAAACTGCACTTAGATGGAAGATAATTATATAGATTAATTCATACCCATTAAAAAAATCCTTATCCTATGACAGAGTAACAGATTTTTCTGCCAAGTACTAGACTCTTTGGCTTCCTACTACCCCCAAGCACCATCACTCTTATAACAGTATATGACATGAAAGCAAGCATGCTACGTAAGCAGCTCTGTGGGCGTATCTAAATCCAGGAAAACATAAAACATGTAGAAACTACAGCAATACCTATCATTTTAAAGACACAGTAGGAAAAACATAGTAAATCTGTCCAGCCATCCAATCTGGAGTTAAAATTGATGATTTAACACTGATACTCCTGAAGAATAACGTTACAGGTATCCTGGAATAGAAAATCACATCTAAGCATTAATGTCAGTTATTCTGCTTTGAATCAGACTATACGTGTTAGTGAAGTCCCAATTCTCAAGCTTAACCCATAGGTCCCTGTCTTTCCAAGACAAAACACTAGGTAGAATCCCTTCTGTTACTCAGGTTATTTCCAGACCCTGATAAAAGAAAGAAAGCAATGGCAGGTGCAATTCTGTCCTTTGTTCTGCATGAAACGTGTGCCTTCTGAATTCAGCTCAAACTGGACAGTTTCAAAATAACAAGTCTGAGGGTTTCCATGGACAAGGTGGCACAGGCAGCCCCTGTACTGCTCTTCTAGGATTCTCACCACCACAGCTTGACAAGGTTTTGGTGGAAAGACCTCTCAGTCTCTGCCTCAAGCTTTTGGTCTCTTCCTCAGATTATCAAAAGATAGCCAATTGTGATGGCGGATTTTCTGCTGGAAGAAAACTTCATGCTGGACTGAGACCACCAACTCACGTCACAGAAAATAAGATGGCAGTAGTTTTTTTGCAATTGCCAACTTAAACTGTATTTGAGCTACAGACCTAGATGTGAAAGGCTCTGTAATAAATTACCAATCTCCTGAGCCATCCAGTTAACAACATGCATGGTTTTCTTTTAAGCATAATTTTAAGTTCATAAATTTTCCAAAACTGTATAAAGTAAAACATCAGAGAAACTTATATTCTTGATGACAAATCATTTGCTTCCTGTATGCCTCTTAAAAATATAACAAAGTTGTCTAAGTAGTAACATGCACTATGTATTTTTATATTATGTTTTGCTCCACTACTTCATGAGTCGTGACAAAGCCACCAGAATCTTTTTGATTTTTTTTCCCCTCAGTGCTGAGACTTTTGTTTTATTTCTAAAACCAGGAGCAAATTAAAACCATCCATAAAATCACTGCAATAAAGTAAAGTTTCCTTGTATTTCAGTTCTGAAAATGCTATTTATCAGAGGTATACCTTTTTCCTTCAGTTTACATGGAGACGCTGGCATTCTGTAAAAGCATTTATCAGGCATGAAAATAGACGACAAATAACTAGTCCTTGACCACATTTCCAGGAACACTACTGAAGTTATTTCACAGAAAAAAGGTGACTCTGGAGGAGTAGTTAGGAAGCCAGACTTATTTCGCCAAACACGGCATATCACTGGTAACACTGACTCATAGGAACGAAAGGTCAAACTAATGGTACTTCTAATTACTGAAATTTCATTCGTGCATGAGAGTCTCATATACAGGCGGTACACTTAGAAGTAAATTGAAAAGAAGAATGCTATCCAAGAATAAGAACTACAGACAAGTGGATCAGGGAAACTACCCAATTTCAAGACAACAGACAAAAAAGACCACTTAGCTGTGGGCATATTTTGAAGGCAAATATATAAGAATTGGTGAGATTCACCAGTTGAAAAGAATTTGCTGGTTAAAGACACTGACTCAGGTTAAAAATGTTTTCCTCACACTGTAGTTTGGATAAACATTCATTTACTTGCAGAAATCATCTTAAGTTGGCATGGCTATATTGCTGCTAGATTATAAACATTAGGAGAAAATAAGGGCTTTCAAAAGTTACTTTCCTACACTAAACTGATAATTTCAGAAAAAAAATCTTTTTTCGGCGGTTCTTACAGCCAATCATTCTCCCCCACCTACACCAAAGCTGCATTTAGTTATTTATCTTGCCTGCAGTGATACTACTAGAGGCATTTTCTGTACCTCAACGTGCCTGTTATTTAAATGAACCCATTTAAAATAGTTTATTCAGAAAATCAAAAAACGAAAACAGCCATCTGATACACTTGCTCTCATAAGCATATCAGACCACAGCCAGCTTTTAAAATTCACTCTACTAATCAAGGCTGTCTTACTGCAGTACAAAAATATATAATTATTAGTACATGCTCTTAGCACAAAGGTTTTTGCTTCCCAGTGGTTTTCCATTAAAAAAAACCAACCCTTGCCCTCAATCATCATCCCAGTGCTAAAACCCATTGCGGATCCACTTACCAAATCCCTGTGTAACACCCAGTTAGCATGCAGGTAGTGAATACCATCTAGGATCTGATATAACAGCGACTTCACCATTCCCCGAGGTAACTGAACTGGTTTCTTGTTCGCTTTAGAAGCCCTGTGAAACTTGATTATATGCTGTAAAGGGGAAAAAAGAAATGAAAATAAAAGAAGTGCAATGTTTACACAAAAAGATTGCCATCAACTCCTTACACAGACTTCTTAGGGTTTTTTCAACCTTTCATGATTCGTTTCCCAAACTAGAAACATGTGCCTTAAGTCCTAAAAAATTAATACTGTACTAGGTAAAGTGATCACCGTCCCAGAGTAATCTCTCAAAAATTAAAACAGTTTTTGCTGTGGTTTTACCCCAGCAGGCAGCTAAGCCCTGCAGAGTATAAAGAATACAAAACCAATACGACCATCAATGCAAATTTCCTTGCAGATCACTGATCTTGAAAGTTTTAGAGGCATTTTCGTTTGGAGAGTCTTTTTGTTAAGACAGGCTGATATCCTGGACATCAAATCACAGAATCACAAGTGTATTACCTCCTACATTATTTTACTTTTAGGTCTTCTCTTTCAGTAATAATGACTGTAACATTCAAGACCTAATGCCAAGCAGAAATTTTTGCAAACTGTATTAGGAATTTTATACATTTAAATCAGAAGCCCAGATTTATTCCTTCTTTATTTAACTATATCCTTATAGCACAGTACTCTCAAAACAGAAGCTGTTGACAGAGCAAGTCTACAAATCCGTCCATCTGAAAGCCACAGAAAAAGAACCTTTAGCAATTCTGAGTTTATACACAAGCAGTGATGTCTGGCACCAAGGAGGAGCCCACAAGGATGTGTTGTCTTAGCACTCGAGTCCCAGGTGTCACTAAGTTCAACAGCAAGGTGTGCCATAGTCATGGTAACCACTTCCATGTTTGCCTCCTTCAAACACAGAGGCAATTTCTAGAACAAACTCCTTAATGTATTCACACTTTTTTTCTGCAATGGCTCGCAGTTGTGTGATCATCAGAACAGCGCAGATCTTGTCTACCAAAACCTGGCACCAAACTTCTACCACGTGCTCTTCCTACGTTCATGACCCCTCATATTCCAGGTGCCAACTAACTAACCCAGCTACCCAACACCCTTTGGCAAACTGCCTTTCCTCTCCTGCTGCAGCCCAGCTCCACACAGCCTGCCCTCCTTTGCTTCAGGCAGCAAGCTTGGCTTTCCTGGGAGGAACAGGCACATTTCTGCCCTGACAATGGTAAAAATGGAAATGCACAGAGCAAAGAAGCGTTGATGAAAAGGTGACAGTCCCCGCACCATCAGCCAAGCATCACATGCACAAGCATCCCTCAGCCTGAGCTATGAGTTTCACCTCCTCTCACCTCCCACTTCCACCAACTCCAAAACAAATGTTATTTTCACACAGTGGACAGAAAGAAGTGAATCTTCAGAGACAGACAGAAAAACAGATGGTTGTCCTAGACTTTTTTTGTTCCTGCTCTAATACACTCTGTATTATCTGGCCCTTTCCCAGCCTTGCTTGAGACCTGCTGTACTAAATACACACAGAGCTGGAGCGACTGATCCATAGCCGGCTCTCTGGGGCACAAAGCCAGCCCAGTCACTGCAAGTAAGTCTCTCACATCCTGATACAGTGAACGACCAGGAGCTGGTACACCTGGGGAATTCTGGAGTTCATACAGGTATATGCATGTAAGTATAAAGGTCAAAATTGACGGTCATTCCTAAGTTACTTATATACAAACCAGGGTTTCATTAACAGAAACGCTTCTGTGGTGATTCAGGTTAAGTACGAAGCAATGCAGAAATATATAAATACAAATAAGGACAGGTCATAGTCATAATCATCCTAACAAATATGAAGCCTTGTAGCACATTTTGGAACAAAAAACCCCTCAAACGTTCCTAAACCTCTGTAGCTTAGCATATCATAAATATGGGGGAGCAGTGAAAAGAAGAGTGCTCTTATTTTTCCTTCATATTAAAATAAAAACAAAACAATACAACGTTACTCCATTTCCTCAAGATGCTGTTTCTGTTTATCAGCCTTTAGGATGTCTCAACGTTTCAGCTGTTTGGTAACTTTTTTGTCTCTAATTTTATTTTGGTAACAAAACCTCAATACCAAGTATCAGAACTTCCAAGACATTTAACTGTAAGAAAATATCTTTCATTTAGCTTAGCAGAAAGAAAACTGACACACTAGTTTTTAGGCAAATGCTACTGAATAATTCCTAACTACAAGGAACACCATTTTCCAAAGAAATTAGTTTTACTTTGGTTGGTGCTAAGTGACATGCTGATGAAAAAACAACTCATGACTCATACTGTCCAATTCTCACATGTACACATTCATAAAAATTTCCACCTCGTTCCAAATTGTTTCTGTTGCACCCTTTGATACGAATCTTAGCATCTTTTAAGATTAGTATTTGTAGCATTGAGAGCAATGCTCCAGATGTATGTCAGCACTAATTTGGGGCACACACACCTTTTTTCAGGGAAGTCAAGGCTGCATGATATTTTTCGTTTTTTACCATGCTACTTTATTTTTTTAAGTGTTCCAAATGGATATTAAGCTTACAAATATTGAATTAACAGAGGAATACAGTATTTATCTTAAAACAAATTTACTTTGCCTCCAAGAAGTTTTATATTTTAAAGCTGTATCTTGCAATTAGGAATAAACAGCATTCCTCCCAAAAACACGGAATTTCTGCAGACGACTTGAGTAAAAGTTCTTCCCACTGAAATGTATGAATTAAATATACAGTCTCACTACTCTCATTTCATGTATTCATGGATGACAATCAATGCAACTAAAACTCCAGACTGTTCTATTCAGAAAACAAGTTTGTCATTTTTCAAAGGGAATTCACCTGCGGAATCCATTACATCTTCCTGCACCCTACTTTAGCTATAACAGGGGTTTATATCTACATTTAAGTAGACTTCTATCTACTGAAAGCTGATTTTTGCAGATTTTTATCTTCTTAAAGAGATCACAGGTTAACTGTGTAGTGTGTTTACTTAACATTTTCCATTGCTTTTCCTTTAGTACTGAAAATGCTTCCAACAAACGTAGGAAACAGCTGTACTGTGTTTAAAAATGATGTGCCTCCCCTGACCTTGTCCCTTTGCTGCAACTAAAACGCTAAGCCTGGTACCTACAAACAATTCACCTTACCCAGAGGTCATGCTCAGCGTAGTCAAAGAGAAGCCACACTTTCCTGTCAGCATGAGAAAGGAACACCTTTTGCAGAGAAATGACATTTGGATGCTTGAGCTCCCGCAGCAACTGCAAAAGAAAAAGCCCACAACAGTTATATCCATACATCCAGAGCTGGGATACTTACAACACAAACAACAAAAGTTGAAATCTGCAAGCCATAGAAAAGCACATTTTTTTCATGAAAGAACTAGTCATTAATTTCAAACCAAAGCTGAAAGTGGGTCAAAACCCCCTCAGGGCATTCACTTCCTACTCATTCTCTAAAAGCTGAAGTCTGTGTAAAACCTCACTATTATCCAGGACCAAGATGACTCTGCAAACAGCCGGATGTGGCATCTGCCCTTTCACATAGGCTGTAATCTACAACAGTCCCATTTGGGGTACCCCATTTTCTCCTCGCTCCCAATTATCTGAAAACGCTGCATTTTGGTTGCAGTCATCTGAGACTGAATGGGATGGCTCAGGCAGAGCTGTCAATGCAGTCAGCTAAACCAAGATGTGGTTTGTAAGGCGGACTCTGCTGATCTACAGGGTCACCACTCTCTACAGAAGAGGGTCCAGCTCCTTGCCACAACACAGATTACACCAGTTAGTACATTCACAGAAGCCACCCATAAAACAGCACCCAGTTCAAGAGAAAACTATTCTGGATGCACAAAGGCTGGTGAAAGGTAACCTGGTAGTGAGCTCTTGAGCTGAAACAATTAGGGTACTCACAGCAGAGACAGCCCTAGCAAAGGGACACACCTGGAACTTCTTTCAGCAGCAGTGAGCCATTAAACCAGTTTAGCTGCTTCAGAAACTATCCTTTTAACCCCACCAAAAGGAAAACATAGATGAGATACAGCACAACAACTGAATGAAGACAGCCTCAGTCTATTTGAGCTCTACTGGTCATGTTACAATCATACTGTACTCACTCAAAGAAACAAAAGCTTTATCTAAGCAAACTGTGGTTAAGTGTGACTACCCAAGACTAGTCAAATTCTTGCCAGTTCAGCGGGCCAAAAACAATGACATTTTTTATTAAAAGGAATGGTTAGGGCTTTTTCTTTTTTAAAAAAAAAGCCAAGGGAAAATTAAACTACTCTTTGAGTACACAATTTATTTCTGAGACAATCTGTTTTCAATAAAATATAATTTTTCCACTACATAACAGAGGAAACAAAAAAATTCATTCCTTTCTATTGATACCTTTGTCATACGTGCTAAAATTTTAGCTGCTATTGAGATAGTAAAATGGAAGTATAGATCTGTGTGTTTGTTTCCTTCTTTCCTGGTTCATTTGAGACAGGCTCGCATTATGACTCACTGACCAGCCTACAGTCTGGCATTTCTTGAGCAAAAGGACCTATAGCCCACAGAGCTTTTACCTCAAGTATGAGATCGAGCAGGGAGACAGCGTAGAGGAGACAAAGCAACAAATCAAATTCAGAAATCAATGCAGAAGGCTGTAGAGTTCCTGCATGGTAAAACTCTAAGATTTGTAAAAGCACTACATCGAGGCACTTTAGGGCAGGATCCACAAGAAGTATGGAATTCTTTAAATGCCTGTAATTCCTACAAAGCATAAGATCAGCATGGGAAAAACCAAGAAATGCTTATTTGCACTTTTTTATCAATTACAGGTGGGGACCGCCTGTGGTAATTTAACCCCAGCCAGCAGCCAAACCCCACAGAGCCACTTGCTCACCTCTCTCAGTCAGACGTGAATGAAGGAACAAAAAAGCAAGAGAATTTGTGAGTGAGGTGAGAAAGTTTAGTAAGTGAAGGAAAGAGGAATTAAACACCATGCCCACAACAAAACAAGAGAAGCAACACAAAGGCAATCACGTACAACTTCCCACAAGAAGACTGATGCCCAGCCAGTCTCCAAGCAAAGGCTACCTCTCCAAAGAAAGGAGAGGCAGTGGGAAGTAGAGAAAGCCTGAACACTGTAAGCAATAGCCAAAGCACTGCTGGCTTATCAACACTGCTTTAGTCACAAATCCAACACACTCCACCATGCAAGCTGATGTGGAGGAGATTAACTGCATGTCAGACAGGCACAGCACAGCATCAAAGACCAGCCTCTCAATGGTGAATGACGTCGCAGGGTTTAAGGACACACTGTGCCAGTCCTTATAGAAAAATAGTTTTTCTTTAATTGGCAAAAATTCACACATTAAATTTATACTAAAAATTTTAATTAACTGTACCAGAAGATTACATGACAGTTCAGCAACTATGTGTCCATGCCAAAATCTTATCGTATTTCCTGTGGCCTGATGGACACATCTGTATCAGATAAAACAAACTATTCCTTGATGAAAGATGCAGATACTATTCAGAGCTCAAAAAAATAATGTAATGTTCCCTTTTGTCCTTTTTGATCCCATTTTAAGTCTATCCTAATCCTTATTCCCCAGGTAGCAGCAATCACCTACCTAAAAAAAAAAAATCCAACCTCTTCACATCAAATATGATTCAGCTTGGAGAACACACAGAGAACCTATCACCAAAGCTGGACACAAATATGAGAAACTTTAAGTAATGCAGCAGAAGGATTCCCTGTCTGTACAGCGAGGCAACATAGACAGAATTCTCTCCTGTTTGTTCTAGAGGTAGTCAATACTGTAGACTTTGGGATTCACAACATTCCTTGCTTTTTTCCTCCCCAATCCATCTTGATCGCTCCCCTTCCCGCCTTTTATTTTTCCTCTAAACATCCCAGCAGTCCTCTCAAACACCCCAAAATCCCACTATCCTCCTCAAAAATCCATAGCAACCTGCTTTCCTTCTCATCACTTACAAAGTCCCAGCTGACACTCTCCAAGAACACACCTGAGAAGTTCCTTTTGCAGCCCATCACCATTGTGTGTGTTAGGAGTTCTGGCCTTTGTTACTGCCACTGACAGCAGCTGTTATTGTTTGTGCATCTGTGTACTCAGTTTATCATTCCTGCTGGTTTCTGCCTTTGCCTTTTGTGCTGAATAGCTGTTAGATCCGTGTTCTTTCAGTCTGCTTAAAAAACCTGATGGCTTCAGTCAAAGCCAGACAGCCACAAGCAACCCCGTGAATAAGATGGCTAACACACATCGGTAAAACCATCAGAATAAGGAAATGATTGCTGCAGTGGTGACAGATGATTCCTGAATCACTGTCTTGGAAAGGCGGAAACACGGTGACAAATGCAAACTGTCTGAAGCATCTGAAAGAGCTCATGCAGATGATAACACATCACATGGGCTGCAAAGAGCATTTTCAGCAACCTCAGTCTCCACGAACCAGGCCTCTCTAGCCCATAAACCACATGCCTTTCCTACCAGATGACTTGACTTGTGTCCAGCAGCTGACAGAGTTCAAACAAAGACAGTTCAGACAGAGCAGACTGCAAGAAATATGCTTTGAATATCAGTATGATGCCTGCTAATGATAAAGGCTGTTTTTTGGCCTAATGACTGTTCTCTAACCGCTTCTGTCTATCCTAGCTCAGTTCTGTAGAACACAAAGAGAAAGCAGACAAAAATGATGTGTTTGGCTCTCAGTAAATTGCCTTCCTTTTCATTTGCATATCACGTGATGATTCAAATCTATTTCCTCAACCAAATCTATTTCCTCTTATATCAGTTAGTCTGGGTACCACCTTATAAAGAAGGGAGACCCAACAGACCTTCAAAGAAATAGAAATCAGCAAATGACAAGAATGCCAATACATCTGTTTTGACTTGAGTGTTAGAAGCCCATTTTGTCCCTGGCTGGTCTTGCCCTTGCTTTCATACTGTTTGAGATCCAGCAAGGGAAACAGCATCCCTGCGTGCAGGTCCTGGGCTCACACTAAGGCCCCTCCATCTCCCTCTTGAAATGAAGAAATACTCTTTCCACAGCCATGGGGTAGCTGAGGGACAGTAAATGAAAGTGCCCCAATGATTCATAAAATTGTTAAATTGCTTCATGAACAAGGACAAAGTGAAGTAAAAGAGGATGTTATTAAATAATCAACAGCAGCACTAAAGGAATCAGGAAAACTGCAGCATGACTAAGGCCAATCTTTTCTTGCACTAACAACAATTATCTTTCACATAAAATATGAGCTGAAGTCAGCACACTTTTTTATGAACGTGACCTGCTTCCTCCAGTGATATTCCCACATTTCCCGTAAAGCTCTCCATCACAACACCTCTCACGAGCCAAGACACCGCACTCTTCACACAAGCGAGGATTTCTAGCTCTACTGCAAATGCCATTTCACCCCCACTCTTGACACTGGCTAATCTTTGTTAACCTGCAAAATGTAGCCCTGCAATACGACCATGATTACTTCTATAATTCAAGTTGCACAGGGGAGGTTAGGATCAGTTATCAGGAAAAATTATTTCACCAAAATGCTTGTCAAGCACTGGAACAGGATGCCCAGGGAAGTGGTTGTGTTGCCACCTCTGGAGGTATTTAAAAGACACGCAGATGTGCTGTTACTGAGGGACGTGGTCTAGTGCTGGACTTGGCAGTGCCGGGTTAATGGCTGGACTTGATGATACAGGTCTTTCCAAACCTAAATGATTCGAAAATCCTATAACAGAGCACAATTGTTAGAGCAATTTGCCAGGTAACCTGGCCCAGAAGGACCTTCCCCTATGTCAGGACATTTGCTATTTTAGAAAAAGCAGCTTCTTGCTCTGACCGCCTTCCTTTGAGCGCCATGCAGCACATTTCTCCCAAGCCTCGGGACAATCAGAAAACTGGCTACACACAAAGCCATTGGCAGTATCAACCAAACATTCATTTAAGCAAAAGTCACTATTGCATTTTCTGGCCAGTTTGATCAAACTCTAATCATCATCTCATGCTTCAAAAAGGCTCACTTCAGTTTCACTAAGGGATCCAGCAACAAACATCATATATTAACAGTCATGCCACGGCCTTACAATGGAAAAATGGGCAAGCAGGGACTTGGAACACAAAGCAGATTGCAGCTGATGCAGAAAGGCGACTCTCAGACTGGAAGGCGAATGACAAATTCTACTCATCCTGTAACAAGGAAGGTGGCAGTGGAATTACTGCTACAACAGATGAGCACAGGCAGCAATAAGATGTTACCTGAAACACTATGCATTATTCTGGCCCATTCAGGGAAGATTAATTCCAACTGCAACAGGGCAAAGAAAGCCCAAGCCTACACCCAGAGGAAGGGAGAGCCTACTGCTCAAAGAAAACCAGCAAGCCAAGCCAAAATGCTTATAGCCTGCCAAAACAAAGCAGAGAAGAAACAGTCTCTCTCTTTAAAATGAGAGCAGAAGAGAAGAGCTATTTTAACTAACTGACAATATTATGATAAGTACAAATGGGTACGAATTAGTCATGATTAATTTTGGCTTAAAGGCTGAATAATGTTCATAGAGTCATTACTAGAATGAGATTCAGAAACTGCCTTCAGAGATCTCTTTTCCTTACACATTTAACTTGTAGCTTGCTAAAATTTTTAAGGTACCATTTGCTTGTCTGCAAGAGCAGGAGTAGAATATGACGACTCCAGAGATGTCACCCAATTCTAAGCCACAAACATTTGTAAAAAAATTTCCAGTCACTATTCTTAAGTTTCCTATGAAACAGTGGAGCTCTACTCAAGTACTACAAACTTGTTATATAAACTAACCCCCCAATTTTATTATACAACTGCTCAAATCCCAGGCTGGCTTAGCTGCTACGCAGCAGATTCAAGATCTTTTCACTTCAGTGTAAACACAATTTTAGTTTTACATTCTCACGAGTCAGACATTCCACACTACCAAAAAAGAACAGAATACCTGCTGAAAGTACATGCTGTTTTCCTTTCAGAAGTGTTCAAATAAAAGCTTACAAAGGCATTGTAACTGAAAGTTATAATACTGCTCACTCTAAGAATTTATTATGAAGCTGACAACACATTTTTGAAGCTCCAGTTCTTCAGACAAAGCAACAATTTCACAAGGTTGTATATTTTATTCTTTTGATTTTTTTAAAGTCCTAAATGTGCAAAAAAGAAGCCTGACAACACAAAATGTCAAGAGGAAAAAAAAGCCGCATTTCTTTTTAGCTAACACAGTTTCTAAAATAAATGAGTCCTATGTGATGTCACATGCAAGTCAATATTTATCGGCACGTTCCAGTTCCAAACTCATTCGAAGCATTAGAACAGGTGTTACTAAAACGTTCTCTGAAAGTAAGGAGGTTGGTGAAGTACTCAGACGAGACAGGCACTGGATGTCAAGCTTGGACAAATTCTGCTGTTCACAGAAAACACGACAATTCCTAAGGATTCTAATTACAACATTCAGTCAGCATCTTTGTCCTACTGTCACAGAACTAAAAATAATGCTACCCTCCCTTTTTACAAAATCTCTCAAGAATACTGTTTTCAGATCAGTAATGTAGCTTGGTAAAGTACTCAGTCACAACTTATATTTTACA
Source organism: Mohoua ochrocephala (assembly GCA_013398855.1). Lineage (NCBI taxonomy): Eukaryota > Metazoa > Chordata > Aves > Passeriformes > Acanthizidae > Mohoua > Mohoua ochrocephala. The sequence goes on from VZTA01018377.1 coordinate 88,813, forward strand.
TACCATGTTAGTACTAAACTAAAGCATTTGAGAATCATTAAACATGCCAAAGAGTCAAATCAAACATCTGTCTTCCTCAGTACTCTGTCATCTTTCACTACATGGACAGATTGCCAAGAAACCATAACAGGCCCTCTGACATGAGGAAGACATGCAGTCATCTAAGTGATTTCTGTGTTTGGTCTTTCTGGTGGGAAATTGCCTTCACTGTTAGCGTGGAAGGGACACGACAGCCTCCATAACCTGAGGAACCTACGCCCAACTGTTGTTCATTGCCACAAGGCTGGTTCAGGATCTCTTCAGGCAAGCTCACTTGTTGAGAGTTACTTGTTCCTTGCCAAGGGAAGGTGTTGAAGAGAGTAAATTCTGGTGTCACTCAGTTTTGGCTTCCGCCTCATGGGGTCCCTCTGGCTGCTGCAGGCTGCAGAGATCACCGTCAGACTGCCTATGAAAGAGCCCTTATACCCTTCTTCCATCCCTCCCACTGGCAGAGGGAAGAGAGACCTGATAATCACATGGTGGCACACTGTTGTCACCCAGGGCACGGAAGGCCCAGTGTGTGAGCAGGACCAATTACTCTCTAGAGGAGCCTCCTCCACCAAGGTCAACTCGGGCAAGACCACTCACCACCAGCAGCTCCCTTCTTACTTGCCACGGGGGCCAGGCCTGCTGCTCTGCCTCTGTCTCTAACTCTGCCACCCTCTAGCCCAGGTGAAAGCTGTGAGGACAGTGCACACACAGAGGTGAGCAGGCCTGCTGCAGAGCCTCTCCCTTTCACAGGAGTTAGGTTAAGCAACAGCACATCCAAAGGACGGTTCAACTCTGCTTGCTCACTCCACAAAACTAACAAAGCTGCTCATTTGCCCTTTGGCGAAGATGAATGTCCTACAGCCACACTATCACTAGATCCAACACAGACGCCATCACCTTTTGTGATAACAGCCTGCACTTGTTACAACAGGAAATATAAAATCATAGGAATGCCTCCAAGGCAGACCTAAAGAGTGAAAACAAGCAGAGAAGCCAGCTGCTTATTGTTCTGCAGTTTTCTGTTCCACCCTCAGCAGCGCCAAGGCTGTTCTAAACTCGCACAAACTGGATATGGTGTTTAAAGGACACAACACAGACAGGAGACAGCCAGAGCACAGCACTGTCCACCCCACATCTGCTTAGTCACATTCAGCATTTCCATCAATGAAAGCATCTGCTACCCCACCTAGCACTTCCTCTTCAGGGCCAAGTCAAAAATGAATGCTATTGGATATTTCTGTTGACCTAACCAGGCGCCAATAAACAGATTACATGGAAAACTGGTAAAAAGAAAAAACGAAAAACCAAACAAAACCCTCAGAGCTCCCTCAACTAAATAAAACAAAAAACAAACAAACAAAAATCCCAAACAAAACCTCAACCTAAGCAACTCCTCACCAGCCAAAGGAAGCATATGCAAGCAAAGTACTTGCAAACCTGCTAAAACGGAATGAAAAATGCTAATCAACACTAAACATGTCAGCAAGTCACTTGGTTGTTCCAAAACCTAAGACTCCTGTATAGCAAACTGCCCAAGCCAAAATCCTGAAGCTCTATTTAAAGCCTGGTTAACTACTCCAGCTTTCTACAGCCTTGAAGAATTCTCCTGCTTTGCGAACTGTGAAATAGCATTTGCTGCACTATTCCAGGTGGATAGGCTTTAATGACTTTCTTCCACGTGATTAAATCAGAAGACGAGGAATCAATCATTTGGGCTTGAACATTCTGCATATTTTTATACAAATCTTCTCACCATTCTATCCCTCTGCTCTCCCATCTAACACAAATTCAACTCTTGGCATGCTGAACATGCAGTTTTTAGTGCCTGCTTAAATCCTCAGAAGTGAAATTGCAGATCACAAAACAGATACCCAGCATAGCAGGCAGTGCACAGATCTGCAGAGAACAAGATATGAGCAGCCAAATATTCAGTTAAGGTTCTGAAAGAGGCAGATTCACAAATGTTTACCATGGTGGATGAATGGGGCAACGATAAGGAAAAATACAACTCTTCAACTAGCTTGATATGAAACATACTGATTCAATTAGCACAGCAACTGTTAACTCCACCAAGTAAACAAATGGTTGAAGAAAATCAAAGTTCAAATAATTAAAGAAAAAAACCCCAAACAAATCACTTATTTAAACTGAGTTATAGATTGAGCTCATCCTATAACTGATTCAGCCGTCTGAAATCAGGTCTCTAACCTGGTTCACTCCTTTCCCTGTAACTGATGAATTTCAGTAGTTATTTCATTTTTCTTACACTATTCTCCAACTCAAGTATCTGCATCAAACAGATGTCTTAAAAGAGTAAGTTACGGGCATTTTTAAATATAAAAGTTACTCAATACTCCAAAACTGAAGTTAGTAATCATAAGACAAAAGCCATGGCAGAGCTGTAAAAACAAAAGTTTCACTGGGATTTATAGCAAACAACATTCTTCCCAGATTGTCACAGAGTAGAATATACAAGCCTCAGCTCTCCAGAGAAACTGAAATGGATACGGCTCATATGCAAAACAAATCATCCTAGTTCCTCTTAACACCACCATGCTCTTCAAATGAATTAATGTGGGTAGTCCAGAACACACTGTAACAAAGTCTGGCATGCAGCCTTGACTTTTAAAGTACAACAACAAATAATTTTATTGGTTATATGTACAGATGACAGGGTACAACACTGCTGGTTAACTTAGGATCATTTTCACACATATTACATATACTCACATCATCAATATAAACAGTATGATCATTATCATCAATTTGATTAATTTCTATATGAGGTTCATTTTGCTCCTTTTACAATATTAATTGATAGAAGGGTGGAAAAAATCTATTTAACAGAATTAAAATAAACAACACCTTTCCGAGGAAAAAAAATTTCCTCCTGTTCACTTCAAACAGAAACATCAAAAGAATGGCAAGAAACAAATTCAGACCCAGAAGTCCATGGTGAATTATTAATTCAACTGCAGGAAAATTCAACCGCAGTATCAGAAGTTGCAAGCCTGGAAGCGTAACCAGAAGCAAAGTCGACTACAGCTCGAGAAATGCTGCTTCAGGTTTCTCTTCCTATCCCTACGCCTGCTTTTGGGCTCCACTCCCCTCTTCGCTCTCGATACCTGCCTTCTTGGCATCTTTGGTATTTGCACTATGCTCCCTCCTCCCCTCGTCAGCCCTGCCCCACGTGGGTCCTGAGTTGTACCGCTGTTCTCTTCAAAAGGCGCACGCTGCAGCAGCTCAGAGCACGGAGAAAGCCCCCCTGCTGCTCGCTCCTTTTCCATCAATGCTGGGGACTTTGCTGCCCAAGAGGAATGAGGCCAAATCCTTCCTTCCTGTCAGCCAAGTTAATGATTCTCGTAATACACAGAAATTGAGTTAGGGTCATACACAGAGCAGAGACACTTCCCTACCACCAGGAAGGCCAGGCTTCTCCTGCCAAGTTCAAGCAGAACAAACTCTTCAAATCTTTTTAGGTAAATCACTGCAGAAAGACAACAACTTATCCCAAATCCCTCTGACATGGTAGCTGACATTTCCTAAAATCATTCAGCCTGAGTCAAAGCATTTGGAAAACTTCTGCCCAAATGGTCGAAAGTAGCAAGATTTAAGACCCTGTTTTCTGCTCCTTTAGTTCAGAGTGGATGTCTACAATAGCAGAGGGCTCACTTTCACCACTGGACAAAAAGAACATCTCCTAAAGAATATTCTTTGTGCTTCATTTTTTTCACCTCAGTTCAAGGACTGACGTTTTTGATGTCACAAAGCCAACTGGAATTTGACTAAGTGGGAAAGCCTAGTACTCACTTCAGTCAATGAAACTTAGGGTAAAGTTTTACACTCTTGAGGAATATGGACTGAAAATAAACTATTCCCTTCCCACACACACCCTTAAGTTATGTGCATTTCCTTTTAGTAAGCAATTTCATTTGAAACATTTCACGAACAATGAACCCAAGCAGCAGTAAAACATAAGAACCTACAACAGGTAAGCTTCATAATACCGGTTTTTCCAGTGTTTCTTCTCAAGCTTCTCACAAACTATAACCAGACCTCATTATTCACCAGTTTCTAACAACATGAAATACACTAATATAAACCTGAAAAACTGAAGAAAATGACTGAATAGCATTTGTGGCTGTGTTACAGCCTCCAAGGCAACAACTGTGTCAGTTTAGCTTGAAATCTTCACTTAAACAGAAGTTAAAATGCTTTAATCATTGTAAGCCAATAAGAACTAATTTCTTTAGGAAAAGAACCGAAATATTAAAAGTCAGACCAAATGTGTAATTTAAGTCACTAACTCCAATCACGTTTTTATACTGCTGCATTTAAATATAATCTGCCCTGAGGGAGGCAGTAAATTGCAACTCAAAAACACTGACAACTTTAGACAGCAAACATAACAGGTACATAAAATCTTCCATGACATTTGTACTTACTTTATACCCCTATGACAAAGATATAGCACCCACAGTAGAATAACATGATTGAGCAAACAAAACCCAGCACGCATGCAAATGAATACTTTTAGTAAGTTTGTTTGCTAGTAAAAAGAACTGTTACTTACTGCTATTTCTCTGCATGCAGACATGGAAATTCCAGTACCTTCTATCTGTTTTAAAGCATAATCTTTATCATCTTTCCTGTGAAGAGAAAAAAGAGTTTAGTTTGTTTTTTTTAATTGCACTGTGAATTCAAAGTGAGCTCTTCAATACCATTCAGAGATCAGTTTCTAATCAATACAAATTATGCATCTTATTTTCTTTTCATTCTTTACTAGTTAAATGTCTGGATATCCAGCTAAACTGTAAGCTAACCACACCACCTTGATAAAATGTAAGTCTGCTCTCACTACACTGAGATGACTTAATAACTTTCTTTTTTAAATGCAACGATTAACACTTCTTCCATTTCTTCCTTCTCTTATTAAAAAGAAAACAAAGCAAACAATTAGCACATACTAGAAATAAGCCTCGCTAGGGCTTTATCTCACACAAATGTATTACTCTTGGACACAGTAAGTCTCACCCATATTTTAATGAATTCCTGAGTAGCCCAGAACTAAAGTCACATTAAAACATCTTTTCTTTCCCCTAGATACCAAACCGCACCTTAAAATTTTGTTCCTACCAAGGTAATAAAACTGCCAAGATCAATAAAAAAACTCCACCAGATGTTGGAGCAACCTGAAGAACCCAGAAGTAGGTTCCAGTGGAAAGTGTCCCTGTGCCTGACAGGGGAGCTAGAACTACATGACCCTGAAAGTCCCTTCCCATCCAAACCATTTTATGATTCTATGAAAAGTTTGTTCAAGTTCAAACACATATAGCACTTAAAAACAATACTGCGACCTCCCTGTACTTTAACCAGTATGTAGCTTAGAGTCACCTGTTTCAAATGCAAGCCTATTAGTAACTCCAGTTACCAAAAGCAAAATCAAGAAGAGACACGCTGCAGCAAAAGAAGATACTGAACTCATGCCCGTTCTCAGCCTCGAAGACTCAAAACTTTTAAGAGAAGGAGTGCTTGTCCTTCCCACTTGTGGGCCGGCATCCACAGTACTCCTGGGGGGCATGCCACTTAACAGTATTGCCTTCAATATCTGGAGCACTTGTATAGCCTCAAACCTCTAGGTTACATAAGAAGCCTTATTCATTTTTAATGAATCCAGCTCTCCCAGCTGTGAAGAGCCACCCTAAAATAATGCAATTCAAACATCCTTAAGGCAAATAAAACTAAGCTGTAGTTAAGGACTGGGAACAAATGCACTTGTCTCTTCCAGCTCTCACCATTTGCAAAGCTCTGACTTGCTTTATTCCTACCCAAAACACATATTTTCCCCTATTCATCACCACCTAGGGAAGAGAGAAAAAACTGGGAAATTAATGGACAAAATCTGAACACAGATAATGAGCAGAAAGAACAAACAGCAAGTGGACAAGAGAAGATTTCAGTAACGGGAATTACGTGGATGCAGCAAGATAAAAGACAAGAAAATACACAGCATTTGACACAAAAAAAGGGAAAAAAAAGAATAGAGAAGGCAATGATAGAAGGCATTAAGAAGTTTCCAGGTAATAAAACCCTAAAACTTGCCAGCCTGGAAGAGAAAGAGACAGTGCTGAGCACAAATTCTTATGTGGCCAAAACAAGGTGTTACACAACCCCACAGAGTACACACCTCTACACACCTATAACGAAAACAAGTTGCATGAAGCCCAAAACCAAGAAACCATTATGATATTAAGCACATAACTGAACTGTGCAACTCATGATGTAAGAATATTACAGGGAGCAAAAGCATAAACAGATTTAAGACCAAATTACACAATTTGATCTTTTGGTGATCTTTGGTAATTTGATTTTAAGATCAAATTACACAAATCCATGGTGGATAAGGGAGTTATGGACCACTCCATGAGCAGCTTCTGAACATAACCCCAACCTGCTTTCCAGCACAGAGATTACCAATGCTGCTGATAGAAAAAGAGGGACATTTTCCTCAGCTAAAAATTGTTTTACCCTCTATCTGCCTTAGCTAGCAATGGCTAGCTATGCAGCTGTTACTGGACAGAAATATGAAGCAGAAGGAATTGGACTAGAGGTTATTCCCATTGCCCTGTGTGCTAGCCTACTTAATTTTGAGGTGTTTGGAGAGAACTCTGTTTCAAGAGAAGCGCTACTACGTGGCTGCTACTGTTACGTGCATTACCACTGACAGAATAGGGGGCAAAACGGGTCAGACTAAAAGTTATTCTCATTGCCCTGTTGCTCATCTGCCTAGATTTCAAGGTATTTGAAGGACAAGTCAGTATAAGAAGAATTACTACCATATAACTCGTGGCATTACAAGCACTTCTGGTACCACTGTCTACAATGAAGCCTGCCATACATTTAAGATGGTACAACTATTTTTAATTGGTCAAATTTTTGCCAAATTAAATCTGGACTAAAATTTTCCATACCAGATGGCAGACCTCCGGAAATTTTCAGAAAAAAAACCCCTCAGCTGTTTCCTAGAACAAAACTGGAAGAACACTCTTTCAGCTGTGTATGTTAACTCTTTCACAATCGGGGCTTTAATGCTGAAATTCGACAAGGTGGCTTAAACAACACAGCATTTGGTCTCCTCAAAGCAATGGATGAAGCCTCTGAAAATTAATCTTCTCACATTAAAGGCCATTTCAAGAGCTGAAATCCAGAGCTTCAACGCCCAATCTTGCTCTGCCCTTACAGTGACCCAGGACTGTGGGGAATTGAAGTGTTCCCTCCTTTGCTCTGCCCAGGTGCTGCATGTGGGAACCCAGACCAAGCGGCCTCTGCTGGGTCCTCAGCCTACCCAAGCAGTCTAGAAGAAATATAAGCATGGCAAAAAGAAGGAAAATAAATTAAGTTTAGGGATAAAGCACATTTTTAGCACCACGCTACATTCCCCTCCAGAATGAGGAAAAAAATAACCAAAGGCTTCTAAGACTTAAATTCCCTGAATTGTGCTGGCACAGTTGAGATACAAAGAAATACACCAATTTCTAACCCACTCCTAACATCTGTTCTACGCTGAGGCTGCTAAAACACCATGGTTACCCCATTACACCGCAAGTACCAGCTTTTCCATTTACAGAAGTAGGAAGATCCTACTTTTACCTTTAAGCCAAGTGATATTTTCATTGTAAAACCTAGCGTAATTCTTTGGGCGCCAAGGGAACTGGGGGAACACTTTTTAAAGGGAGAAGTAAGAGTTTACAGGAGTGCCAAACACAATGACCAAGCTTATTTTACAAAACTTAAGAAAATATTTTGCCAATAGCCTATTTAGAATCATAATGCAGCCCAAGGCTTCTCCATGATTTGGAGCAATTTCCTTCTCTGAAGATAAAGAGATGTTTGAAGATAAAGAGACATTCAAAGACAAAACAGAAAAAGCCCTGTTTATAAACATCTTCCCCAGCCAATTGTGAGTAACAAAATGGGCCACTTAGCAGGCTGCATTTTAAGGGCACAGTAAGACTCAATTCAACTAAATTTCTTCCTTCTAACAGAGAGGTTGTGTTGGGAAAATCTGTTCTCTTTCTCTGCTGCCTAGAATTAAACATTAAGTGAGTTCAGCAGCTCCTCCACCTATCAGCAGGCTTAGAAAAGCTGGTCAATCCGCAAATTTATTTTCATACCGATTTATTCTTACTTTCCTGCACTTAAGTAGGCCGGTATCTTCAACACTGTGGTGCTCCCCACTAGTAACATGCAGCACGAGAGCAGCAAGAATAAGAAAACTCACTTTGTACGCTGCTGCTGGTAACAGCAGTGCTTACTGCAGTCATGAGCAAACTACATAACCTTGTGGAAAATCCTCAGAGGGACAATACTAACATCAGAGTGGCAAACTTGAAAAAGATGGTTACTTGCAACATCACTTCCAGCAGATTTTAATGACAACAACAACAAAAAAACCCTACTAAATTACTATAAAAAAGTATAAAAGGTGTTGCTCTTACAGGTTGACTAAACTAAAACAAAACATTGCCATCTTTAAGAGTTTCGAGTTTTTATTATAATGCTGCTTCTAAACATTGTAGTTTTTTAAGTTCTACTGAATTTGGAAGTACAACGGCATCATAAGAAATATTCAGCCTCTGGGGTAAAAAAAAAAACAAACCTTAAAAAAATGCCCACATAAGTAAAAGAAAGGAGGCCTATTACGTAAAAGGCAGATTAAAAAAATAGTTCTGTTGTTTCATCTCACATACCATAAATTCTGAAGAAATATATCAACACAACACTACAATATATCCTTTATTTGGATCATTAGAACAGGTCAAAATTCATCTGAGTAATAAATATAGCAGAATAAAGTTACAAAGCCTTTAAATCAGTGAAGCTACTTCTAAATTTACACTACAGTTAAACATCTCAAATTCAATATTAACTGGTCACAATGTAGGAATAGTTTTGTCTATAAAGAAGGAGATGTAAAATCTGACTGCAGTTAAACATTTGAGGGAAATAGGCTCTGGAGTTTTCAACTACCAAAGGGAACTGTAAACGCAGTATCTCTTCTACAGAAAATTCTACTGAATCTCTTAACTGTTTATGCCTCTTATTCCCTAAAAAATAAAAAACCTGATAATGAAAGATAAGCCTACCAATAAAACGTGTAGGGATTTTTTTTTTTAATTTCTACACATTAAATTATGAAAATCAAACACAACAGCAAATTATAACATTTAGGAGACTTGGCATTTTCATTTTGTTGCATCATCCTCTGCCTCTTCTCTCAAGTCATAGCAGTGGTATTTTTTGGGTTTTTTTTAAATAAATGGGAAATAATTTAAATAAATGAAAATCACTCTAGTCATACAAGAGATCCAATGAAGCCTACAGGAAGTAGTAATTCAGTTCTTGGGAAGCATATGAATGCACAAACGCAGGTTTTGAAGCTGAAAGATTTAATACATTTTATACTAAATGCCCATGCTATAACCACAGCAAACATTTAAATACACACCAAAAGAACATGTAATTTTCTAGAAAGTGCAGCAAGATGAGGGCAGACCTGGTGCCCATTCAAATGATGACTTGCCAGAACAGGATTATCTGTTTCCTCTTCCAACACCACATTCATGGCACCAAATAATCTTGCCAGACTAAGTCCAGGAGTTCTATTTATTTTGCATTTTGTACCTATTAACTACCAACCCAGAAAATAAGTGTGTTGGACAACCAAAGGACAAAGGACACAAGAGGCTGAGGTTCTCAGTGCCTTCTTGGCATTGGTTTTCACATCACAGTACTCTTTCACAACTACACATTCCCAATACCAGTGGCACAATCCTGGTGAAAGGAAGTAGAGGAAAACCAAATTAGGGACGATGTCAACAAACTGGACACACTCAAGTCCATGTGACCAGGTGGGCTACATTCAAGGGTGCTTAACAGCGCTGGCAAATGTCATTGCAAAGCCACTCTGTCATCTGCAAAAGGTCATGGTGCTCACTGGCAGATTCCTGATGATTAGAAAAGGGCAAATATCGGGACCTTCTTTGAGAAGGGCAAAAAGGTTCAATGATATTATAGGCCAACCAGCTTAATCTCAGTCCATGAAAAGGTTATGCAGCAAACCCTCCTTGGAAGCTATTTTCAGCCCCATAAAGAAAAATGACTGGGAACGACTCACAAGGATTTTCCGAGGATAAGTTGTGTCTCACCAACCTGAGTGTCCCGTACAACAAGAGGAGCAGCTCCATGGACAGTGAAAAAGCACTGGACGTTACCCTGGCCTTAGCAAAGCTTCTGACATGATCTCATCATACACGCAGAGCCAAATTAGAGAGCCTGGACAGCAAAGAGCTGCATGGGGCTGAGCTGCTGGGGTTAAACCTCAACAAGCACATAAACTGCCTTTACAACTGAAGAATGCAGTGAGATTTAAATGTACTAAGAGTTATTGTCACAAGAAAAGTTTCAAATTGTCAAAACATTTAAATCTATGGAACCCAGCCATTCTCACTGCATACATTTCAATGTACAATGCTGAACAGGTATAACTCTGCAGAATGAGATGTAACAGTTCTGTGAGGATAGAGGGTAACAGTCAAATAGCAAAAAATATGTGCATCAGCAGAAAATAAATTGTATAGGAAAAGAATGGATACTAACTACTTGGTACAATGGCTGAGAAATCGCGCTATAGAGCGCCTGACTTCCCAGAAACACATTTAGGTCAAAACTTTGGTCAAACTAATTAGCACACACAGTAAGTCCCATCGCTGACCCTGTACCTTCAGGTAAACCTAAAATAAGAACAAAATCTTATAAATCGTTCTCTCAAAAATACCTGAGCTAACAGTGAGGCAATGATAACCACTACATCTTCTCGTAATTTCCTTTTTACAAAACCTGCTAGTTTTCATACATCAAAATGTTTTCTGATTACGTTGACAAAAAGAACTGAAAAATGCCAGTGATGTTTTGCACAATGGCTTGCTTTGAGTCAATGGGTTGCTGTGGAAACAACCCCATCTTCATCCACACACACACTCCTGTCCTTTGCACTAGAGCCCAGGCACTCATTTTCTGATGGAGATGAGTTTGTTCAGGGCTTGTTCTGAGCTTATTCAGAAAGGTATTTCCATATTTTTCTCTGGTACACTTTCTGCCCCATTAGTAAGTTCGTAGGTGGCCTGCTGAGTGCTCAGATGAACACCGGAGTTATCTAAAACCAAAAAGCAGACATAGCAGAAGTACAGCAGTTCCTGTCCACATTTAAGATGAAGTTAGATTATCTTCTAACCAGTACTTCATTTCCACATCAGCTGAATGCAGTACATCCACATTTGCCAGAAGGCTGCAGCTAAGTGCAGCACGCCCTGCAGAAGTAATTATGATCACTGGAAAAATTCACCATAGCTAAAGCCGCATATTTTTCAAAATATGGAAACAATATAAACTAAAATTATGTTCTTCTCTTATAGCTGTTTAAGAAGGACTTGAAAGTTATTTTACTTTTATTGATGCTCTATGCATATTATACATACAAATTTCCAAAATTCGATTATTCAACCAATACTTAATTTCACAAGGGCCGCTCACAAGTTTTGTCTTGTGAGCACATTTCAGTTGAACAGGCTAAAATAAGTTGGATGAAACCAAATCAGAAGATAAACATTAGCTCAAATGACTGCTTCTTCATTTGACTGAACTTAAAAACATTTTGAAAAATGTGGTAGTTCTATAACATGCATTAAACCTACAGGAAATAGGTTAACATAATTTTCTCTGTTATTAACTGTGTGCCACACAACCAAAGCATGACTATTTTTAAAAGTTCAGATTTATTCAAGCCCAGAGTATTTAAATGTATTTACAACCAGCTTAAAGTTTATCCCATCATAAATTCTAGCTTGTTCTTTTCAAGGAAGAAATCTGCCAAAAATGAGATAAAATCCCAGATTCCGTCATGAAAGCCTCTTATGTATTAATATATGAGAAAGGATTATGAATAATACAACCCAGTCGGAAAATCTGTGAATCTGAACTATTTTGTTAAGGATTTCAGCTAAAAAGAGTAGTTTACAACTCTTCTCTCCTCTACAAAGTTACCTGCAAAGAGAACATGAGAATAAAGGAACATCTCTTTCCAGGAAGAGAAGGGAATGAAGTGCAGCTGGTACTAGTTAATCTGCAGGTGAGAACAAATTCAGTTCATAAAGTAGGGTGACTTCTTACATACATGTCATTGCCACTACAAGCAGCACCTTCCACCCATTCTAATACAGATGCCAGCATCAGGACCTCTTTACAGTGTCACACACTCTAAACAGTGCTCACTCCCAAAGGGGACATTTCAGGCTGCTTCTCTATTTCTACAGAAATAAATGTTATTTACTTCTTCAACTTCAAATGTGAGATACATGAAAAAATATGAATAGAAATGCATAGAAGCATGTTTTAAAAAAAAAGTAGTGATCAACTGTCTAGAACCCTCTAGAGCTGAATGGAGCCTCCAAACAATACAGCACCCCTGCAAAACTTGCACATTGCAAAACTCAGAAAAGTTGACAGGAACTTCGTATTTCATTTTAATTACCCACCGTTGTTCTCTCCTTTCTGTTATTTTTTTTCAGAGATGTAACAAAAATATATGCCTTAATGCTAGGCAGTGAATATCTTGCAAGTTTGTCAGTAAGTTCTAGCTGAATCAAAATTTATCTCAAGGTCTAACACAGAAAGATCATATTAAAAATGTAAACATTAAACAATCTAGCAGAAGAAAAAAAATTAGACTTCACTCTAAGGCAACATTTCAATAAATTTGCATGGGAAGGGTTGGTTTTTTTCCCCTTCTGAAGACATGTACACAATGCACAGAAAAAGCAGAGGCAAGAGACAGCTTATTCAAAAGCGGGGGAAAAGAGAGTTTGCGCTCTTCATTGCTGCTCTCAGCCCCCTGTGACCCTCCCATATATAGCTTATTGTGAAGGAAAAGTAATGCTTCAGAATGACTGAGTCTTGTCAACACTTTAATATGCAATTTTTGGACACTGTGTGCTTTAAAAAAAAGAAAAACCTTCACAAAAGGATAGAAGCGTATAAGGTGCACAGTTTGTGACTAAAACTGGTTTCATGGACTCGGATCCAATTTTACAAGATGTCATGTGAAAATAAAAACCCTTATTACTCACCACGATGCTAACAAAAAGAAATTAGTCCAGGGGAAAATGCACTAAGAGAACTGAATTTATTAAAGGTCTAGCTAAGGCATCAATATTTTTTCCATTCCCAAAATACTTAGAAGGACATGGCAAGATCGCTGGGCCAGAACAGCATCATTATTTTTATCAGATAGCAAGGCTTATGCTGAGAATATTTTCTACTTCAAAATAAATCCTCCAATAATCAGAGCTTTTAGTGGGTAAAGAAAAGGTAATTTCCAAAGCTGAGGGAAAAACCATCAAGAGCAAGCCAATAAACACTAGGGCTTCTGAGACGGCTGATGTGGTGAATGGCAATTACTGATTCACTTTTTTCCTTTTGTTCTTAGATTTATTTTTTTTTAATTAACTTTTGCCACAACACGTAGTTTGGCAAGAAGTTCAAAGGAACCAAGTAAATTCAGTGATGCACTATACATGTGGTTCTTCTGATCTAAGAATTTGCTGCTGTCAAAAGGAAAGTCTTCTCTCAACATCTCTGCCTTGCTGCTCCCAGCCAAAAAATCCCCTCCCTTTATGCCCGCCTCCATGACATGATTCACCTCCTGCATTTTCCTAAGAGTTATCTACTTCCAAAAAAGAAGTTAACTAATGTTAAGTAAGTTAACTAACATGAGTTAAGTAATTCTGCCAGTTTACAGCAGGGTAAGATGAGTATCAAAACCAGCACTAACAAAGTACGTGGTAAGAGCAAAAGAGAGCAAAGGAATGAGTAGAGAAGAAAGACGGAGATGGAGGAGAAAAAGCAAGATACCATTCACTTTACACTGTACTTTCTAGTTGTGGTAAAACCACAGGGAGTATGGCTGCCCATAATTCAAAACAGGAAAAAAGCAAAAAAAAAAAAAAAAATCCCAAAAAAAGCCAATCTTGCCCCTAGCCCTGCAATTAACTCTAGCACAAAATTTCCACAGAGGAAAGAATCCCTGGGATTTGATTATCTTCTCCTAACACACAAAACTGTAATTTGACAGCCAGCCTAAAACCTAAGTTTTAAACCCACACAATTATGAAAATCATTCCTATGAGATTAGTTGATGAGCAGCAGACCCCACTCCGGACTCAAAGCTCCATGGAGCTTTACTAAATGTCATGGAAGTCTTACCAGTACTTTTATAGGAAGCAAAACAAGAAGTGCCTACATGAATTATCTCTATAGGAAAAGATTGCTATATTTCATCTGCACTTTCCTTCTCGTTTCAGACTGCTCTTAAGTCACCTCAATATTTGTACCACTTCAGACACTAGAAGCTGCATAAAGAGAACACAGCATTTCAAAGCACCGACAACAAAATGGGCAAAAGCACAGCTCTACACTCCAGAAGACCATAATTTCATTGGGTAACTTCTGGGTTTGGTCCATTTTTCTTCAGTAGTCAAATCTATGACATTGTCTGGTTTACATGGAGGAAGCAACATATTCGTTGCTTTAAAAAAACTTCTGTAAGTCTTTAAAGTCACAACTTTGCCTGACAGTCACAAACTTACTACTGCAGGAGCTACAAGTTCACAGATTGTATTTGCTTATTTATTTGCCCTTAATGGAAATGTCTTTCAGAAATGCATCCAGTCACTGAACAACTGTTTCCCATCTTCTCAATGACACTCAGGATTTTAGAGACTTTGCCTGTCCCTTGCTCTCACAGACAGAAGAGTCCTTGTCCATGGGAATTTCTGAAGTTTTCACACAGACACCACTCCACATCCCTAAGTATTGCTGTTGGTCCTCCTTAGGTCTACTATATCCTGCCTGTGATGAAGGAATTAGAAGCACCTACAATACTAAAAATAAGACTTAGAGCAACAATGCCACTGTGCTTTGTGCTCCACTTCATTTCCAGTAAGTTCTTTGATTCTCTCCGTTTCTTAGCAATTGCTTGCATTGAACTGGCACTTTCACAAAAGTGTCATTACAAATTTCACAACTGTTTTCTTAAATAATAATAAACTTGTGTGTGTGTAAAGAAAGGACCATTTTCCCAAACAAAGTGCTCCACATCAAGTATAATGTGTTATTGGAAGACTTTGTGATACTGAGGGTAAAGCCCTCACGATCAGTCCTTGCCTTCACTATCCCAAGTAACACGCATCAGCAAAGCTTCTCCCCAACCATTTATGACAATTGATTTCCAAACAGAACTGAGCAGCACAGATTCCTGAAAGATACCACTAATGACCTCTCACCATTATTTCACACCTCTAACTTCTCCATCCAGAGAAGGATCATCTCTAAGTTCAGCTTTAGTCTCTGGTAGGGAACTTCACAGAATGCCTTTTGGAAATACAGTTAGACTACATCAACTGCATTGTCTTAGCCTGTATATTAACTCCATTAATGGATTTTAATAGACCTAGGAAGTGCTGAATGTGTACTGTAAGGTTGTTTTCTCGTCATCTCAGCACCTCTCATGTGTCCACTATCTCTGCTTTGAACTCTTACCAGTTAGTAGTTTCCACTTTCCCTTTTAAAAATTTATCTCACCACTGCCCTTTTCCAGTCTTTCATAACTGGGACCACTTAGAGCACAGGGTTATACTTTCTGGTTAGAAATTTGCTCCTTCCAATGTGCAAAGACATCTCACCTTGACAACTGACTGCTCTTCACTTCGTGAACACTGAAGTTTGAGACAGATCCCTCAATCACTGTCTTCACCATCAATCCTCTAAGTTCTTTCATAATGTCTACATTCACTTAGCCTCTATTTCTTTATTCATCCTTCACAGAAGACGTAATTTTTCAAAGAAAATATCCTCACTCCCAAGGGCTTCCTTTATTCTACTATTTCAGCACGTCACTTTTTTTTGAATTGATGGGTTTGGAGTACCTATTCACCCTCACTCACTGACAGCCCAGCAAAGCTTCAAAAACCGTTCCCAGGCAGCTTGCAACGCTTCACCTTTTTGGCTCTCTGTTAGCCATCTCCTCCTATCTTCACTTTTAAGTAAAGTAGTACTTCAAGCAGGTTGTGTTTTAACCTTGTATAGATTTGGCATCCCTCAGGAGCAAAGAACAGACCACGTTTGTCACAGACAGCCCTCAGTAGTATCGGTTTGAATCTACTCTTTCACCCTACTGCAGACCAAGTCCCAAGTCGATTCTCCCTCTGTGCATGCCCTGACTATCTGCTTCACTAAGTAACTGCTCGCTACCACTGAAGTTTTGTCTTGGCATTCCTCCCTGACCAAAAGCACCCACCTAAATTAAATGAGGCTAACGAGCCGTTCATTACTGTATTCTCTGCTTTGTAGCCTCGCTGATCCAACACAGTACAGGCAAATAAGTCAGGCAGATGATGTAAATGCAGTCCTAATGATATTTTTCCCCCGCCCTTACATTCTACCCACAGAGCTTTCCGTGTTGCAATAGCTAGTCTTTTTGTTTAGTCTTTTGGTATCTGACACTCATCTGGCAGAGTCACATAAGCTTCCAGTTGAGCTTTTATAAAATGGAACTAACATAACAGTGAATGGCACTGTTAGCACATTTACTTGTGAGGGGTTGTTTTGTTCAACCCTGCTTAAACAGGATTGATGTTCACCCAAAAAGAAACGAGAGATTTTGAAAGCCAAGCTATTCAAGTACAAAAAGTTAGATAAGATTCAAATTACACTCGGGTACAAGTTTGCTGCCTTGCTGTCTTCAAGTCCCCCCAGGTAAAGCTTGCTCCAACTGCTTTTATTAAGCTCCATACCTTGCACAGAAGTTCTGTGAGAAAACACAGTTGATGAAACCTGACTTTCCAAGGCTTCATTGTGGGATTATCCAGTATCTGAATGCAAGCTGTAATTGGAAGTACACCTGCAGTTAGGGCTGCCCACTCACAGGGTAAGGCTATGCCTCTCAGAGAAAACATATTTTGGCCAGAAACAC
The DNA here is from genome assembly GCA_013398855.1 of Mohoua ochrocephala. Taxonomy (NCBI): domain Eukaryota; kingdom Metazoa; phylum Chordata; class Aves; order Passeriformes; family Acanthizidae; genus Mohoua; species Mohoua ochrocephala. The sequence continues at coordinate 105,929 of VZTA01018377.1, forward strand.
AAAGTGGAATCAAGGGTTTGCTGCAATTCAGATCCTTTTGTATTTCAAGTTCTCAGCTGCACTTATTATTCACACAGACAGTAATGAATTGAGTCTTCATTTTCAGAGCAACTCTCAAGTGTCCCTTATTCAAATGTCAACATCTTGTATGCAAGGTGTTACAAGCACACAGCAGAGCTTTCCCAGAAAAACAGGCAGATTGTTTCAGTGACCTTTAGTTGTGTTCTTGCCTGTTCACAAAACGTGCATTTTTTTAAGGATAATTTTAATTTTCGATGTGTAGGCTAGCATCTGTAGTTGAGAAAATCATTATGTTCTCTCGAACATTTTGTCCTTTAAAAAGTATCTGCAGCTTTAATCTTGGCTTATGGTTCTTTTCCTGCAAATTCTAAACTGATTGCACAATATACTTTGCCGTACTACTGCTTAACACTCAAGGTAGTTAAGACACAGCTGAATAGAAATTGTTCTCTGAACAGCAGTGTCTTTTTGCTTGAGTATCAAACATAATTTCACAAGGACTCTTTGGCATCTCAATATTCCTATGATTAAGTCCGTCTTTCACTACGATATGCAAAAAACCTGTGCAATAGGGCAACATCAGTAGAATTCTCTATTAAAAAAAAAAGCAGAATATTAAGTAGTCTATCCAGCACCTTTCCTATATAAGCTTCTAAGAACTTCATATGCTTCTATATAAAATTCAATATATTTACTCATCAAATCGTAGAATGGTTTGGGTTGGAAGGGACCTTAAAGATCATCCAGTGATTTCCAAACTCAAGCAGCTATCTCCCAAATGGGAAGCCTCAATACACAGAAGTTAGCAACTCATTCACAAGTAGCCTAACAAAAAATTGTAACTATGAATAAAGCTACGGCTGTAATCCCAAATGTGCCATTATGGGGCTTGACAAGGTCTCAGAAACCATTTGTTGAGCCTTGGAGGAGACAAGAGAGAACAGCAGGCTAGCCAGCCAGAACACAAAACCCTCCTGAATGGTTATCAGCCCGCACGTAGCAGCAACACGCAGCATTACTTGCCAAGCTCACAAAGAAAAGATGGGGGACGGCGGGGGGAGAGGAGCACGAGAGGTACAGCACTGGTAGGATGAAGCCTGAAACTTTATTCCCATCCATTCACACAACACAGGCTTCTCTACTCTTAAACTCAAGACTGCTTTACAGTGGAAGGCTACCAGAAAGAAAAGCAAGCCTTCTATTAGCAGCAAAGTATCTTGATGCTCCTGCCTCAGCTTCATTACTTCACTTGAACGTGCTTAGATATATTTTAGCTGTTTTGAACCTGAAAGAAGAATTTCAAGACTTAAACTAAGAGAGGAGGATGAACTGATTATCATCACCTACATAAAATCACAATCCAGAACTATTTTATAGTATTATAAAACTGCTAGCTTTGTTCATATTTTAAACAAGTATAAAAGAAAGAGAGCCAGTTACATAGTGATTAAACATAATCTTCATATTCTTACTCAGATTCAAAATGAGAATTCTGAATGCTTCCCTTCAGCACGGGCCCTCTTGTCATATTTCACATGTTTAAGATCTGGCAGTTCCTCTTCCCCCCAATAAATGTCCAGAAAACAAAATATTTTAACCTCAAATAATCTGAGCTAAACCAATCTAAGATTCTTCATGGCAGCAGACTGGCAGAAGACATGCAGATTATCACCTCTGTACAACACATTACGTACCTCATCCTAAGAGGCAACCCTAGCTGCAAGTATACTTCCAATCTGAACTTGCATTTAGAGAGTGGATAATTCCACAATAAAGCAAACACCCTTGGGGAGGAGAACAAATACATCAGGTTTCGTAAATGCCATCACATTTCTACTGTGCAAGATAAAAGCCGCAACCAGAACCAGCACAGCCCGTGTGAATTTAAGACAGCAAGGCTGCACATCCATCATCAATTTTCCAGTACCTTAAAAGCAGCTAGAACCTCACGTATCTTAATGGAGGGACTCTGTACAGACACAGAATTCTTTGAGGTTTCAGCAGTTTTAGAAATACAGAGGTTATTAGTATGCGTAGCTATAAAATTAATATTTTTTTTCTTACGGTTAAGACATGTCCTGATGGTTTTGGAGAAATACTTGAAAGCTGTATTTTCCACAGAACCATTATCTCATGAAGAGACCACAAACAGTTTTGCTTAAAATCAGCAAAAACGTTAGGAAATACATCTGGATATTCATCTGCTACAGGTTATTCTTTTAGAATCTGCAAAGGCCAGTCAAGGTCCTGCAAAAGCATGAAAGGTGTTAAAACCTCATCACACTCATCCCTCAATGCAAGGGAGACGGAATCCCTCCTTTTTTTTTTTTTTTTTTTTGTTAAAAATCCCACAAAAAAAACATTATCAGAGATGAGGAAACACTTTCTCAAAATCTGCTTTCAACCTGTTGGCTGAAGAACTGCTACTGCACGGCCAAGTACGTGCCCGCTGAGTACTTATCACTTGCTTATCTACATGAACTTTTGTTTTCAAAGTACCTTTCTTCAAATGCACAAAATTACAAAATTAGATCCTTCCTTAATTTTACTATTTTATTCCTGATTTCAGATGTCAACTGTAAGGGGTTCCTTCTAGGCCAAGTCTGGGGGTTTTTTCCATAATTTCTGTTCAGAGTCTTGAAACTTGGTACTGGAAACAAGAGCTGCAAGATCTATCATCCTGGTCCAGGAGACCCCAGGACCCTGACTCACCTCTCCCACCCTACTCATCCTCTAAGACAAAAACCCAATCCTACTCCACAGTGGTCACTGATCACACCCAGGAAAGTTGCAACTCCATTTGTCTTCCTGTCTTCAGACCATTTGTTAACACAACACTGTCACAGTCCCCACCTAGTCTAGCTGTACAAGGAGATGCTTTCCCATGCAGAGATACAATGCCCAAGCTCTGAGCTCCTGAACCCTGCAGAGCTTCCCCACCACCTCCACCTCTTCTTTCACCTTCTCCTCAGGAGCAGTGTAGCTCCAGGTTCATCTCCTCTTCCTTCACAATGCATTTTTTCAGGGTACCCAACAAACACATCTTAACCTAAATGATTCTATGATAAATAGGGCGTTTTCTTACGTATGTAGAAGTCTAAAGGGAAAATAACTACTTGGGAAACTTCAATTGTCTGTCTGTAACCAATGCCATTATAAATTTTTTAAATTTTAATTTTTTTTTATACTTCCCAAGAAGACACTACCAGACTGTGCAATTATTTATGATCCTGACTTCACCCACCTCTAATCAGCAGTACTCTCTAACAGCACCATTGCAACCAAGAATTATCACATCTTTGCTGCTTCCAAGGCAGCCATGAAAGGAAACCAGAGAAGTCTACTTATCACTCCCATTACAGACTCTTCTGGAAAAATTCAGATTAATACGACACTTCAAAATGAAAGGCTTATCCTCTGGAACTAAGAGCCAGAGGCAACCTTCAAAAAAAGGCTGTATGGCAAAAATATAGACATGGCAAACATTTTATCATAATACAAAAAAAACTAACGCACCAGGCAAATGGCATAGACCAAAGATAGCACTCTTGGTCAGCACAGAACAAAGGAGATTCTGTGAGATGCATGAAGCATCTCCTTTTGGGGCTGGAGCCCATGATTTCTGCTAAAAAAAAGATACTGAATGCCAGTTGTTAAGACCAACACCCATGATTTTGCCTTCCTCTTCTCACTAAACTAATTTTATGCTTAAATCTAAATAAAAGAAAACAAAAGGCAATTACACTCTTCTGGAACCAGAGCTGCACATGACAGCATTAACCACAGCAGAGGCGGGAAGACACAGTCCACACCAGCAGCCTGTGCACTGCCTCACATCCTCAGTCCATCTAAACACAGCCACCCAGTCTCCACCCCACATAATCACAACTCAACAAGGACAAGGATCATAGCAGAAGGAATTCTGTTTCAAAGAAAGCTGACAGATGAACAAAAAAATAACCAAAACAAATCAGTATTTTGTTAGAAGGTGCTGATGTTCAGACCTCTGCAATTCATGTCCTGCTACTCGTCCATGGAAAATTATTCTGGTGAAAGACAGAAGCATCTCGGTATTAACTGGCTATTCAGAACAATCTGCTTCTGTATTTCAGGCACACCAATGAAGGGCTCATAAGTCAGTAAAGTTCAATAAAGAGCCAGATTTTTACAACCACCTTGATACAGTGGCACAACAATCGCCTTTTAATGACAAAATGGACATAGCTGGGCTGTAACTTGAAAGTCTTGTGAAGTGCATATTGGCATGTTGGTTGTTGCTGCACACTGTTGGGAGCACAACTTTGCCATACACAAACCCAAGCCGCTCTTACCGTCATTAGATTTCATCTGTAGTTTTCAAATTTCAGCCAGACTAAAAGCCTACTCGTAAGAATCAAGAAATTTTTCAGTTTCTGCTACAGTAGTCTGCAATTACAGCTCTTCAGATTCCAATGGTAATAAATGACATTGCCACTGTTCTGTGGTTGGTTATTTTTAACAACCAAACAAAAAAAAATCCTTTGAAAATACTTTTAAAACAGAAAAATCAAAGAACACCCAAGATCTAGAGTGAACGTACTACCTCAATGTCATTTGGCCAAAAGCAGTGCTCTCTGACAATATGTCCCTTCTGTATAATCAGCACCCTCAAAAACCATCCCCTATTCCCTCATGGGAAATCACGTACAGCAGTACATGCCCCCATTATTCACATACATTACTGTAATTTATAAATCCAGAATCAAACTACATTGAGACCTTTGGTGTTTTTCTTTGTTGTTTTGCAACACTACTTTCACAGCCTCTTCTCTGTACTTTTCATAGGCTTCGGGTAGGAATGAAACACTAACTCACCTTTGCTGCAGGGCATGAAAATAAATCAACACATCTGTGACAAGACAACAAAAGATCACACCAAATAAAGTCCAAAGGCCACGGCAGGACTCGCTCAACCACATGACCTGAAAAACCTACAAAGCCTGGAGACATGTAACCGGGTGAGACGGGAAGGAAGAAGATGGAAGACAGTTAAAAGTGTGGTTGACCAGAAAAATGTAAGAGCACAAGGCTTTATGCAATATAGCATGCCTACCTCATTATGTAGATATAGTTTAATTAGGAACTTTGTAACTACTATGGTGAAGGATTCAAAAGAGACTCAGGGCATATATTTTAAGAAGATAATACCACACATTACATACATAAATAAAGGCTGTGGCATTTAGAAATTCCAGACCATTGTTGACAGGAGTCAGAAGCCAAAGGCTTACATGCCGGCTCTGCGGCTCTCACCACCTGCCTGCAATCTCCACCAACTGCTTCGGGTCAAAACAGTTGAAATCAACACACAAACACTCAGCCAAAAACAACAACAAAATCACTACCCTCACGTCTATTAAACTGAGAGAAGATAAGAAGTGTTTGGAAATTTCTAGTGAAAACTAATAGCATGACCACCATGACGCAATTCCTGTAAAGGCTCGATACAGAACTCATCAAGAAGCTCCAAGTCCAGTCCTGCTGTTTCACTCCTTGCCAAGTATAATTTTCACTCATTACCTCTATTTGTGGCACTCCTAAACTCTACGTACCTCTCACTAAATACCAGTTTGATATAGACCTTGACGAAATAAGTGATTACTTATCTGATGCAACTCAATCAATACACACCCACAAACACAGACAAACTGGAACTAATCTGCTAACCACGCTATGAAGGGCCAGAAAGTGGTTTAGTGAAAAAAAATACCCAAACCAAAAAACAACCACCAAAACTCAAAATTCCTAAAGTAAACAAAAGCAGGCTCTTCTGCATGCATTGCAGAGCTTGGCGTGATCTCTGAGGGAGCAGCTTAACTTCTACAGTTACAACAGTCAGAAGTGACTGTTTTCAATAGTATTACAGAACTATGCTCTTATCTTTTCCCTTTGACAACAGGTTATGCAGTTTATCTACACTCCATTAAAATATTTTCTTTATGTTTTCCAAAAAAATTTCAGGTCATCCATTTTCAAATGCTGCGAAACAAGAATAGCACAAGAATCTTGCACGCTACCCAATCCATTCATTATTTTATCTAATTTAAGCAGTTCTGCTTTCTCTATTTTCCAAGATAAATACTCCTCATCCCTTCGGTTTCTTTTTATACAAGAGGTTTTGAGAGAGAATCAAAACTCTTGCAATCTCCTTTTAATTGATATGTAGAAACTACGATATGTCATATTAGAGATTAACCAACCCAGTAACTTACTGGACATCTACTAGATTTCCACCACTTTGCTTCTTTTACAACTCATACACCCTCAAGGAAAAATATACAGACCCTCAAGGAAAAAAAAGTAGATTAGATTTGACTGTTTGAAGCATGCAAGATGTATTTTCATAATGCCAATTACAACGTGTCAGTAGATTCAAATTAAACAATCTGTTCCCCCACCTACAGCAATACTTCCAACACAGAACTGTAAAAGCTGAAATTACAAAACCAAAAAAATTCCAATTCCACTTGTGTTTGGGACCAATATCGCTTCTCACAGTTCCTGACAATGGCTAGGAGAGCACTAGTTTGCTTAGCGTTGGTTTCCCACCAACACTCTCACCACTCAAGTCTCTTTCCAAGAGATTAGGAAAAGCTTTCAGTAAAGCACTAGGGGACGTTTCTATAGTTCAAGACCTTCAATTATGTAATTTTTTTGCTGTTGTAATTAAAAAGTTAGATACTGCCTAACAGGGACATTCAATAGTTTCTTATTCTCATCCAAACCACATCCGATAAACAGGAAAAATGATTATTTGGAAACACTCCAAATTGCCACTGAAACAGTCAGCTTTGCTCCCCAGAACAGGCTTCTCTCAGATTTCTGACTATAGCTGTATCATAAAAAGGGAGAGGAGAGCAAAGAAAGCAGTGGAAGACCAATCCCATTAGACCTGGGCACACTGCTTTGACATTAGCACGTGCTCAGCACACGGTGCCAGTCCCAGGAGGAGCTGTACCTGGTGCTGCACAAGCTGGGCAGCCAGGCTTGCACGAGAGCCCCCAGTGTCCTGCCACTTCAGTCTGCCCCTTACCTGGCACTTGGCTGCTAGCGAGCTTCAAAGAAGAGAAAAAAGTATAAACCAATAAATCTGCATGTTAGTTCACCAAACAAAAACTGCTGGCGTATTTTCCAAGTCCAGCATAAGTCAAATAGGTAGGTTTAATATCTGGGTTGAGCAGCGCTCCCGAGGGAGCATCCAAATGGCACGCAAAGCAGCTTTTATGCAGGAAATAACTGACATTTTCTGGACCAAAAAAAAAGTAAACTATCCTACCAACACTAGAGATGAGCAACAGTTCCTTTACCTGAAGACTGATGCTCAATGTGCCATGCCAACGTTCCCTTCCCAGTGTCTGCCATTAGAGACGAATGACTTCTTGTACACCTTTCTGCTATAAAAATAAACCCCATCGATTCACAGACCTTGTTCTAAGCAGGTTTTTTAGAGCCCACTGCAGGTACTGCACTGATGAAAAAGACACCACCATTCAATAAAGAGCCAGGAAGATTGAACCACATAGACAGACCACAAACCTAAAATAAAAGGGATTAAAATAAAAACTTGAGAATACCATTTTGCTGCAGGCAGTGCACCGGACAGAGCCCAATTATAATGGCTGACATTGTTACTCAGCTGATTTGGTGTTCAGCTGGGTCAAATTTGGCAGCTAATACGTGAGAAACCTCCATGGAGCTGTACCTGGTGATCCTCTGAGACAGATCAGTAGAGACCCTAAGCTTCACCTTGTGGCAAAGGGCACTTCAGGGCTGGACTGGCTTTTTTCTTGGAGCAAGGCATGAAACCCTGGTTACACCCTCATCTGGTCACAAGTGCCCATGCTACAGGACATCTCTCCTTCTTTAGAAGGATTCTCACTCCAAGATTCCTGAAAGACTGAACTCCAAAATATTCCTGCGTAGTTCCAATGGTGCAATTAACTTCCTAGAACTAGGATACGCAGCTGCTATCTAGTTTTCAATTGCCTTACTGCACCTCAGAGGCAGCTGTAAAACCTGTAAAGCAGTAAAATAATAATAAAAAAAAGGAGATGAAGACTGCAGTTGTACTACAGACACTGATCCTAGTATTCTTGAACTGGGTTTTATCACCAAGGGCCTTAGAAGATACATTTGCACAAAATGAATTACTAAAAATTAGTCCTTTTTTGTGATCCTTCTATCCCTTAGACATCCATACTAGATGTCATTTAAGAAAAAGCTGAACCAACATTGTCAACAAAATATTTGCAGTCCTGCAGCCCACTCTTCAAAGTACTCTAAAAATTACCATGTGTATCTTAAAAGATTTGTGCTATTTAAATTAAGAATTAGAATCATGCAACAAAGTTTAAAGAACACTTGCAACCTCAAGGGAAATATAAAAAAGAAGGTTTGAGCTGTATAGATCCTAGAAACAACTAAAAAAATGATTGACTCATCACTACTTGCCATTTGAGGAATACTAAAGCAATGCAAGAACATTTTTTTCAATATATGCATGTACTAATATACAAATACCGAACTCTGTTGCAGGTACTCCCCACCACAAGGCATAACATCCATCCATATATTACCACAGCTTCAGGAAAATGAAATGTTATTACACAGTTGCTTCTTTGATTTAATTGATTCCCTCTGGATAAAGGGATGTAAATGAAACCTTCAATCCTAATTCCACCCTTGTAATTTAAGATTACATATGTATAAATATATGACAAGCTATGAAAGCATCTATGGATGTTTCTACTCCACATATTTCAGTGACTGTCCGAGGGCAATTACACAGCATATTTAAAAGAAAAAGTTTTCAGAAAAGAGAAAGGCAAATGGGAAGCATTATGGAAAGGGATGAGAAACAAGGCACTAAAGGAACAACAAAGCAAAGAAAAAAGGAGACAATATATATTGCTCATCTTTTCTTTTGCCCCAAACTTTAATGAAATACCATACCTTAATTTCCCCACTCACCAACAAGAGTGAGGATTTAAAAATCACATATACCCTACTGTAAAACCACCTCTGAGTAACTATCCATTTTTAAAGCAAACAATTCCATTTTTTCCCTGAAATTTCTCAAAATGGCACTACCACCAGCATTTTTAAACGCTCTCTCCCAAACAACATCAAGCAGACCGATGATTTCACCAAAAATGCTTCAGCAGTACGACACGCTGAATTCCCTACACGTTGCTGCAGTCCAACATGCTGAACAGCTGCAAAGAGCCTGACACAAACATTAGAAATGTAGCCATATCTTTCAGTACCTCGATTTATTTTTCGTATTACAGATCTCCGTGTGAGCACAGAAACCAGGGCTGGCTGTATCAGCAGCGTTGGTACTGGCGTACAAGGAGACTTGAGGCAACAGCTTATCACATGTAGAACTGGTTTTTTCCCTCTTGCCCTCCCAGAATAGAAAGATTTCGTGCAAAATAAAGAATTTTTCCTATGAACAGTTGGAAGGATCCAAATATAAAAGTTGTGCAAAAAAGTAGTTACCTGACTCCTACCATCAAACAGAATTCAGGCTGAAGTAACTGTGCTGCAATTAATATCAGCACGTTATATCAGCATATGTTGCAAGACACAGACAAGACAAGGCGCAACCATTTCCATCACAACTGTTCTCTAGGTAATAGCCAGAGCACTTCCTTCTAGAACCAAAAGCTTATGTAAACACAACCAGATCGTATTTTGGCTATGACTGACCACTGCCTGCTTTAAAAGTTTATTCATTCAACGTAAAAATAGCCAGACTTTTAAAATGCACCTTATTTGAACGACAGCATACAGAGCACCACTGCGGTGAGACTTTCACAGAAAGACCAGATGTAATTGAAAATTTAGGACCTGCTACAGGAACAACCCGTGCCTCTCCTGTTTCTCCTGCTCCCTACTTCCTATTGTTCCGCTGTTCAGCAAGTGATGCCATGTCACAGACGAGGGAAACCTAAATGACAGTTTCATTAGGTCTTTCTTTAAAACGTTTATGCCAAGAAATGAATTTACTCAGGTCTATACCGAGAACCGGTCATACACAAAAGACGGTTTAAAGCATTCTAAAGCCCCAAAGGCACGAGCAGACTTTGGCTTCAGAAGAAGCCAGCAAGACGACCCAAAATGGTGACTACAAGTAATAAATCATATTTTTAAAAAAGCATTGTTAAAAAACCACACCAAACAACAACAAAAAAAGCCGTTCTATGAAGCCGATGGTCAGGCTGAACAGTGTAAGCGGCCACTGATTTACGCACAACGAGAATCCATTAAGGGAAGGGTTTTCCTCGGGCACGGAATTTGTTTCCCCGAGCCCACCCGTACCGAAACACGACTCCGGCACTGCGCTGAGGGGCTGGGGACGCTCGGCGTGACCCACGGGGAAGCAGGCGCCGGCCGGCCGGGATAACGCGGGGCTCCCCGGGCGGGGATCAGGCAGGGCCGGAGAAAGGACGGCATTACCGCGGGGAGCGGGGGGGGCACGCGAGCCCGTGGGGCGGCAGGCGGCCGGGGAAGGAGGGCGCGGGCGGGCCGGGGGTCCCGTGGGGAGCCGCGCCGCTCGCTCACTCACCCGTCCTTGCGCTT